>CM033740.1:42275593-42875593 GCA_019671005.1 Hibiscus mutabilis | reverse complement strand
TAGAGTTCGGTTGCTAAAATTTTGCTTGTTCTTGAAAACGTGGGTCATGGTGTTTTTAGTTGGTGAAGTGTCATAGCGGAATGCCTCCGAAGAGGTGTCGCGTTGCGGACATAGATGAAGTTTGAGTTCAAGAGTTGGAAATGCGAGTGATGATAAAAAGGGGGTATACTATCCTGTAATTATTAATTTTATTCGGTCTTTTGTTAGTTTATATTGATTTTTATTTTTATTATTAGATTAATTTTAGCAGTTTTATTTTATTTTCTGTTTATTAATTTTAATATTAATTATATTAAATATTATTATTAGTAGTAGTATTAAAATAATATAAAAATATATTAAAGAATAATAATGATATTATTAACCCAAATAACAAAAACTCAATGTTATTTCTAATATCCAAATAAAGTACAAAACCCATAATTTACATGTTGGCCAGATAAGGCCCAAGGTTTAAATCAAATATTACAAAACCCTAATATGATAACACCATTTTTATTTTGCAGCCGCCACAAGATCTGGACTTTGGATTAGATCTAATCCAACGGTCCAGATCACACACGAGAGAGACCCTTCTGCTTGCGCGTGCCGTCCACCACTCAGACTACTCGGCCTCTCACGCGCGCATGTGGTCCACACGTCTGGCTTATTGGCTGTCCCCGGTCCACATGGCATCATCGTCGGCGATCACGCAATAGTCGTTTAACCACCACCTGCAAAAAATACGAAGCAATAATAAAAAACTAGGATTTTCATATCTTAGAATCCCATCAAATAATCAACAAACAGTAGATATTAGGTTTCCTTTTGATTTTTTATTGCATGTAATCGGATATATATCCAAACCAAAAAACCATTGTAACCAGTTATCAATCAGTAATAAAAACAAAACAAAATCCTCATCTTTCGAGGTAAAGAAAAAAATTTCTTTTATTTTTAGTTCGAATCGAAGGGTAACAAAAATTGAATAATTAAATAAAAATAAAATAAAAAGACGGATTAGGGGCTTCATACCTAGGCAGGTCTAGGGCTGTCGTTGTCTTCAATGGCCGAGGATGGTCCGCCGATGAACATGCACCGGTTCGTGTTCATTTTTTCAGATCTATTTTTTTTGTTTTGATTTAAATTGTTTTTGGATTTGGGGTTTGGTTTAAGATTCATGAAATTTGAGTTTCATTAAAAATATAAAAATTGCTGGGTAATTTCCCAGAATCTGGTGCCGGTGACGACGACGCAATACAGAATCCTAACAAATTCTAGAAAATTGCACGCCAGTGTAAGATGGCTGTGATGAACACCGACATAGGTGTTCATCTTATTTCGGAGGATAAGTTTTAATTTTTTTTTTGTTTCAAATGGTGGAAATGATTTAAAAAATAACTTGTATACAAGTTATAAAGACAAATGGATTAATTACCTCGTTTAAATCCCTCCGCGTATATTAGTATATATTATACATTATATTATAAATATATATATATCATATTATATATTTTGTGTATTATATATGCCTATGTTACATTTATGCTTTAGGTCACATTTTATATCATGTATTATATTAAAAACATGCATGTTACAGTATTTTATTTATAAGTGCTTATATATTATATTTTTGCATCATAATATATTATATAGTTTTTATATATGTATATGTATATTATAATATATATGTTAGTTTTTATATTTTATATATACCTAATATGTATATTATATATTAGTGTATTTTATTTTTTTATGTATAAATATTTATATTATGGTGAATATTTTATACATACGTATATGTTTATAGTATATTATTTATATATTCTATATTATATGTTACATATAGTATATGAACTACTATGTTATTTCTACCTATTATATATTATATTAATATCTTATATTTATATATATGGTACGTTTATGTCTATGTTTAATACTCCCTCTCTCCCACTAATTTTGTTCAGTGTTGATTTTTAAAGGTCAATTTTTTTTAACTTTGACTACAATTATTTTAAATATTTGAATTAATTAAATTTTATAAAATATATATTTTTAAACTACTTGATTTTAAAACATATTTTTTTTTCATATTTTTACCAATAATATATTTAAAGTAATAAATAGTCAAAGTTTTAAAAGTTTGACTTAAAAAAGTCAATACTGGACATTTTCAGTGGGACGGAGGTAGTAATATGTTACGCCTTTATTCCTTTATATAGTATAGTTATTTCATGTATAATGTTTACATCATTTGTTTTATTTATATTTGTCCATGCATAATTAATTATCATGTTTTTATTAAGTTTGCATATCAGATATATTAACTGTTCTATGCGGTGCTCTTTTTTTCAAGGATAAACTTGGCTACCAATCTAAGAAGTAGATGGTAGTTTTCGATTACTCTTCGAACACCGGAGCCATTAAAATTTACTCACACGTATAACCAAATCTTAATTTAAATGTCACTTTAATTCATAAAATTCAATATTAATAAATCGGTAATTATATTTTTTTGTACCAATTTTTGGGCGGTGTGGGTGCTAATCCTTCCCTATCCGTAAACGACTCTCGGACTTAAGTTTTTAAATCTCTCCCTTTAAAAATGATCGGTGGCGACTCCTCATTTATTACTTTTAACACCCTTATTTATTTATTTCCCATTTATTTTCAAACCATGATTTTCAAAGAAAATTCTCCAAAACAAAATTTTCAATAAAAGCGGGATACCAACATTTATTATTATTTTTAAAAAAAATTAGTCGTTACATATCCGAGATAAGGGACATTCGGAGCAAGTTCAGTAGGTTGGTGTTTAACAGTGCTATTGGGGTTATCCGTTGTTGATATATTTTGAAGGATCATTGTAAGTGGGCTCTGGATGTTATGAGCAAATCATTGAAGCTTCTTGAGGAGTTTTGGGGTTTCGGTTTAAGAGTGGTAGCTAAAGAAGTATTGTGGAAGAACCGAAGAGTCGCGAGCTTGGGAGTTGGATCTTTGACAGTTACCCTCATTCTTTTGTTTAAATTTTGAAGACGATTTTTTAAGGAAAGAAGAGTTGTAACGACCCGAATTTCAGAATCTGAGAGTCGGGTTAAACATAGGCGTGGGCCTAATGGTTGAGCCAAGATATTTGGGCCTTTGGGAGCCTTTTATCCTAGCCTAGTGTTGTCGAGCTTGTCATGGTTGTTGTCGGCTATTTTTGATAGAAGATGGCGGTTATTTTGGCAAATAAATAAAAGAGGACAAAGGGGGGCTGCCATTTTGAAGAGGATTGGCATAAAAGTGTGGTGAATGAAGTCACATTTGTCCCCTTATTTTCCCTCTCATTCATCCTCATCTTCCACCCAAATTTCTTCATGTTTAAGGTTAAATCTTGGGGGTTTTGTTGTGGATTTCTTATTTAGCTTGTTGAGCGAAAGTTGTTAAGCAAGAAAAGGGTCTTTATTTTGAGGTAAACTTTGCTTGGTTTGGTGAAGAATGAGGTTTTATTGGGGTTTGAAGAGGAAGAACGAGAATGGATCTTTGAAGGCTTCTTTATCAGCTTTAATTCAAGGTTAGTACACTACTAACTCCTATAGTTTCCTAGAAATCATAAAAATAGGCTTTATTGCATGATTTGGGTGTTTATGGCTTGATATACCTTGGTTGATCTTTAATGGTAAAATATAGAATTGATGTTGTTATGGCTTAAAATTTGTAGTAACTCATCTAATAACTTCACCGTAACTGGTAAGAACGTTTTGGGGCTTAACCATGTAGGTTAATGGATGGGATTGTGAAATCCAGAGCTCCAGATTTTGAAATCTGGGCTTGCGTATCAATACAGGGTAGTTCGTATCGGTACGCCTTTGTATGAAAGAGGGGTTTTATGTGAGGGGCGTATCGGTACAACATGTCGCGTAACGGCACCCCATGCTTGATGAGAATTCTAGTGGCATTTTTGTGTACCGGTATGTTAGGGGGCGTATTGGTACTATTTTATTGCTTGGGGGAAGGCTTTCGTATACCGGCACGCAAAGGTGGGAGTATCGGTATGGGTGGGGATCGATACAGGGTGGTTTATGTACCGATACTGAGTATCGATATGGGGGTGAGCGTATCGGTACGGCTTGAGGACCCATTTCTTTCGAACATAATTTGAGTATCAGTACTCGTGGAGGAGTACCGATACCTAGAGAGTCGTATCAATACCCATATAAGAGTATTGGTACGCACTGGGCAATCTGCCCAAGGATTTTGAGTTTGCGTTCGGGGATTTTATAATTCGAGGCAAAGGGTCCCTTAAGGTATAAAAGATGAATGTTAAAATTGAGAAATGAAGATTTAAACCTCATATGTGAAATAAAAGGCTAATGATTCGGTAAATATTAGGTGAATTGTGTGAAGTAGTAACCCATAGGGATCCTAGGTGGATCTGTTGATGTTGTGTGATAGCTAGGGCTCTTATTGTGTGCTAATGGGACGTCTATATAGTTGAGTCTCATTAAATAATGAGATAAATTAATGAGAACGGCTAATGTGTACTTTCATAACATGTTAATAAAATGATAAGCTTAATGGGTGACATAATAATCGATAGAAACCATAAGGTGATGATAAATATGTTAGAGCTGTGTGCGGTATAGCAATTGTGTCGATGTTGTGTGTTGAGTAGAAGAAGGTCCTTTCTATGTGCTGATGGGACACCAACTTAGTTGAGTCTTTGTTGGATGGGATCCGGATACCCAATAATGTATGTTGCAACACCTTAAAAACTCACGAATGGAGGATCCCGATATTGTGTGAATGTTTGTCTTATTCGAATGTGCTTGATGGAAGATTTTGAGCACCGATAGAGGATCCTGATGCTGTATAGACGTGGGCCTCATCCCCACGTGTATAGGATCCTGATGTTTTGTGGACGTGAGCCTTACTCGTAGTGTAGGATCCTGATGCTTTGTAGACGCGGGCCTCACTCAAAGTGTAGGAGTTCGATGTTGTGTGGACACAGACCTCACTTAATATTGTTTGATTTATCTGTGTGATGTTGTGTGGGTTGATGATGTATATGTATATGTTGTGTGCGAGATCATCATTCATAATGCTATGTGTTTAGGCGGTTATGGTAGCTCTATCATTATCTTGCCATGATATCATTAATGTTGCATTGCTTTATTTATGATTAGCCGAAGCATGATTGGGTGGTGGTGTATCCACTAAGCTTTATTAGCTCAACGTTCGAAATTGTTGTTTTCGTTCGCATGTTAGTAGGTTTGGCACGTTCTTAGAGGAACACAATTAGTGAAAGATTCATGCGCCTCGTCTCTTCAGATTACAGTACTTAGGTCATTGGGTTATGTATTCGTAGGAACTTATTTTACTTTGTAGATTGTATTTGATTTTTCAAACGATCGAGTCAAAAATTTTATAAAGTAATTTTTAAAGGAGCTCCATTGTATATGTTTTAAATATTACTTATACTTTATTTGATTGAAATAAAATGAGTTTTGGAAATTTTATTGTGGATTAAGCTAAACTAATTTGGAAATTTTATGGTTGAGCTTCAGGCTTGAGGCTCAAATATAATATTCGGGTCGAGGGTGTTACAAGGATGTCATTTTTTTGTTTATTTTAATTATGAACTGTTTATCTTCTTTCTCGAGTTGTTTGGTTTGTAGCATTTTCCATGGCACCAATTTCAATTCTTCCTTATATGATTCTGCAAACCATACATTTCCCATGGCTCGAGTCTCTATGTCAATTTTTTTGTTTATTTTAATTATGAACTGTTTATCTTCTTTCTCGAGTTGTTTGGTTTGTAACATTTTCCATGGCACCAATTTCAATTCTTCCTTATATGGTTCTGCAAACCATCCATTTCCCATGGCTCGAGTCTCTATGGATTTGGATGGCGAACAAGCCACTGACTCAACTATGGCCTGGCCGGCGGCTCGTTCCAGCATCAACCTTTCATTGCTTGGTTTAGGAAAGCTCTCGTCGAAGGCTTCGAAATAAACCGTAAACCACCTTAGCACTCTTGGAAACTCTTAACGAACTCCAACCCGTCAACCCCAACATCGAGATCGGCTTCTTCTTCTACGACGGTGATTATTCTCGGCTGCAGTTTCTTGAAATTTGATATCATCATATCTCTACGTCTATCCACGGCTCCGATCGAATGCAACGTCCCAAGACAGTTGATGGCTAAAGCTTCATCTTCTTGGATATTCAAGTTTTGATAAATCTAAGTCATATAAATCACCGGCATGGTGTATTGCACTGAATTTAAAGGGAACTCCCATAAGTATGGCGAACTTTTCCATTCGGTTTTCGATTTCTTTTATTATTTTTTCAACTGCAGCTAAGCTTCCTCCACAGGTTTTGGTCGCGACAATCGTGGTTAGCCTAAAATGTGGGGTTTCATCGGTGCGGGTGGCTAGGGAAATGCTACCCGAAAGTCTGGGAAATGAATGGTTTGCAGAACCATAGAAGGAAGAATTGAAATTGGTGCCGTGGGAAATACTACAGACCAAACAACTCAACGAAGAAAATAAACAGTTCAAGATTAAAATAAACAAAAATTAAAATTTGGCATACCTAATGTGTCTGATGTACAATTCACCTTTTTTATTTAAGTAATGTGTTTAATGTGCAATTCACCCTTTTTATTTAAGTCAAGTGACATTCTAATTGGTCTGTGAAATTTTTTTTAACAGGTCTAATGAAAGAACCAAACAAGATAATAATTTTTAAATAAGGGGCACAACGTCTCAAAAAATATTTTAATATGTATAGTTTAAGGGATAAATGGACCTTTAAGCCCCTAACAAATTATTACAACTTTTATAAAATTTTGTTTAGTTACACAAAGCACATAAATTATTTAAAAAATTAGAATATTTTTCAAAGTACAACAAATTATAGCCAAATTCAAAATATTATAGGTTTTATAATATCCTTGTACCAAATTCTAAATGAAGTAAAAATACAGACACAGTAATTGAGAGAGTGTGAGGTCAAGTTTCACCACTCAAAATTACAATGGAACAACTCCCTACTGATAAAGCTAATCACAATCCACAAAACCAAAGCACTGCAAGAATAAAAGTCTCCTCCCCTACCACTGTTTATTATTACCCTAGAAACTAAACACCAGTACCATACCTATGGTGTTCAAAGCGAAAACCCTTTCAGAGGAGCAAATTTAGCCAGTATTTCGGCCTCACGCCTCATTCCTTTTTCCTTCTTTAGCTCCCATTCTGATTTTTTGGCATTAGCAATCTGGACTTCATGTACGACTTTCGGAATCGAGTTTGCTACCAACTTCTGGTTATATATCAGTTCATCCTTATCTCTCTTCTTCTTATCTATCAGTTTCGTGAGCTCGGCACGATGGGCTTTTAGTTGTGCTATCTGCTTGTCGATATCTTGCACGGCCGTTATGTTGGAATCTACCTCGGACTGTAGATTCGTCATTTGTTGTTTTAACTCGCTGTATTCTTGTTTAAGTGAACTAACCTTGGCCCTGTTGTCCTCGAGGGCTGTAAAGAACTTGTCTGCCTGCTCCATTACTTCCCTATTCTCGAGGAACACCTCGCAAAATGATGGGATCTCTTCTATTAACTTCAGCTTCACGAGTTGTTCGGCAGTAAGGGTGGGATCCTTCCGGATTTTGGATGCTAGAGTGGCAAGTTCGTCGAGGTCTTTGAAGCAAATCAATGAAGGGAAATCCATATCGAGAAGTGAAGATAGTTTCCTTCGAGCTTCAGCCATTTCGCCTTCTGCTGCAAAGAAGTTATGCATCGCTGCCTGTTCGGAAATTGGTTCTTCAGACGATGGCTGAGTCTGAACAAGAATCTCATCCAAAGAACTGAGGTAGTTGTCAAACTCCGCTGCAACCAATTCAAAAGGCAAATGAAGTGAAGAAGCAAAACGCCATTTTCAGGAAAACACAAATATTAACAAATTCTAACCTCTTCCCGTTTCATCGTCTAAGAAAGACACATCATCAAGACCATCATTTGCATCTTGAATTTCAACTTGGGGTGGGAGGGTATCTTTAACATTCTGGCGAGTTTGTCGTTTAGGCTTGGCTGATCCTTTAGGTTCGGCCGATCCGTGAGCTTTAGCTGATCCTTGAGGTTTGGTTGATCCTTTAGATTTGGCTGATCCTTTAGCTGTCTTCTGCTTTTTCTGACTGTCACTGGCACTCGGAGTTGGAGTAATGAATGGAGGAGGGGGAGGAGCCCTTTTCCTATTGGTTCGACGGGGAGTTATTTTGTCGATTCCTTTTTTATCATCTTCCATTTCCTCCACTGTCACTGTTTCTGCTGGAGCTGAAGCGGGGAGATCTGTCATTCATCACATAAAAGATAAGTATTTTAGTTGAGCAATCAAGAGAAAATGAACATCATGTAACTTCGAAATTCTGAGAAGAGTGAAAAATTTATAATTAATGGGCAAAAAGAACAGACATCCAAATGAGTATAACATGCACTATCATGTCAACAATTTCCATATCCCTATGTGAAACAAGAATGATGGGCAAATGAATCAATTTGGATAATTGCACTTCATCTCAACTTGACATGATGAAATGTTTTATCATTTCTTTCTGAAAAAATGTCCGAAGCCTGAATAACATTATGTCAACTTTGTTGGGAGATAACTGTAATTTAACAAACAAAATTAAACGGGGTAGCAGAAGAAACCATAAGAAAATAAAGAACAAAGCAACACACACAAAACACCATATGTATGTGGTTCGGAGAGAAAAACATCCCGCGTCCAACGCCACACTATGCAAACTCCTTATACTAATTCACTTAGACTTGGATTATGTAAAACCCAATTTAATCCTAATCAGACTCCTCTGCTAACAAACTTCCCCTCTTCAATAAACTTGTCTCAAACCTTCCCAACCTTTAAATGAGAAAAAGAACAAGAGGTTAAGGCCGGTCCACAGAGAGTATAGGTTTACTTCCTCAAGCAGAAAGCGATGAAAATGTTACTAGTCTGAGCTGGCACATACATTGACAGCCTAACTAACACATAGCTAGACACCGTCCTCAATAAGGGCAACCCAAGTAATTAAAAAAGTACTAACATATTCGATGATGACGGCTAAATTTACGTAACTCAACTTGGGTGTGCATGTAGGACATGGATATGTGTCCAATACAGGGTATATTCAATTTAATGAATGCCACTATATAAACCAAATTGAGGATGAAAATCATTTGTCCAAAAATTAGTTCTCGATGAAGACTGTTATAACAAGTGGTAGCGCAAAGAAAGTTCAAGTTGAAATGTCGCTAAAATCATAATTTCATTTATATTTACCATGGATCACAATTGCAGGATGAAACAGAAAATAGCGATATCGACCCTTATCGCGTCATACTCTAAGTTATAAGTGCTATATCGTTTTAACAGTGCCTGCACTGGGAAGTTCCTTTAAGGACATCAATTGGGTGTAATTATAACTAACATCTGAATGCTTTCTGAATTACACCTAATTGGTCATGTAAAGACCAAAGGGCTTTAAAGACGTATAAAATGTTATATCAAGGTCTGCAACCAAGTTATAAGCAGAAACAAAACGTGAAATTTAAATATTTGACTCATTCAATCCCAATAGCCCTCAAACAAGCCTTAATGGTTAAATCCCATCGACAGGGGTATATGCGATTCGTACGCTAACCCAATGAGATCACTTAGCATATAATCAAACACTAATCTTAAATGATCAATATGAATTCTAACTTTTCTCGGAATATATATATATATATATATATATTCTAACTTCCTATGGAGAAAAGAAGTCAGAAACCAAATTTTCTCTGAAGATGAAAAAAGGCAGCAACAAACAAAAAACTTAAATGTTTTTCAGCAAACCTTTGGTAGAAGGTTCCACAAGGGCAGGGATCTTCCAAACAAATGAGGCAAAGAACGCATCAATATCTGCATCCGGGAAATTTGACCGGATAAAACATTCAAGCATTGGCTTGCTTGCAAAGGATTTTGGAAAATTTGGCTTTTGAAGACTTTCTGGAACACCGAGAGACCTATCGTTGAAGAAGCCAGCAACGTTGACTCTCCTCCCCACTTTCCAGCTCCAAATATCACCGGCATTCGGCCAATGTATAGGAGCATAAGGTAAACCATGCCCGCTACTACCGGGTGGAACCGGTGCTGGTGCTGGTGCTGGTGCAGGGAAATTATTAAGCGGAACAGGTGCTGGTGGTGCAGATATATCATCCCCTTTAATTACAGGAGGACAATCGTTATTTCCATTCTGTATATCATTTCCCGGATATTCATCTTTGTTACTTCCATTCTGGATATCATGTCCCAGAAATTCATCTTTGTTACTTCCATTATCAATATCATTTCCCGGAAATTCGTCTTTTGGCGCAGATGGAGCGGTAGCTGGTCCACCATAATAACTGCAATTGGGATAAAATTGTGATTAAGAAAACAATTACGCACATTTAACTTAAGAAGGTAAGTCTTCTAAATTAATTTAAAATCCATATGAACACAAGTCAAAGCTACTAATGTTACTCAGACTTGGATGTGAGTGTTAGATATAGGTAATTAGGTATGCATCTGTGATCTGACACTAGTATATTCAATTTCCATGTACTTGGAGGGTCATATCCTATACCCATGTCAGAATAAGAACGAACACGTACTGAAAAAAAAGAATAGGAGGAACACAGGTTGCAATGCCTCACTAATTGATGAAAACACCAGAACAACGAGAAGAACATTGCTCAATAGCACACGGTTTTGGCACCTGAAAGATGATTTATCCCAGAGTTCAGAAATGTAAGATTTCTCAGGTAGCTAATTACTATAGACGACCCGATTGCAGGTAGTTTTCAACATCAAAGTTTCATAACCAAAACCTGATGAAGAAACAAATAAAACCCTAAAATGCCACCCCCAAAATTGCATCACTGATATTTGGTAACCATAATAAACTAGGGATTTCCAGACTTTCTCAAATCAAAGAAAATGAAATCCCTAAACTGCAAATTCTTCAATTTCCGGAAACTAAACTTCAACTCATTACATGCAAACTATTTTAAACATAAATTTGCTAATTTTCTACACAATAACTTATATCATCTAACACAGTTTACCTTCCAACACCCCCCCCCCCCAATTCTCATGATTACTACATCAAAGCTCATCCCAATAGATTCATGTAAGAAATTGAGCAAATATAAACAATGAAACAACAACTGGGTGAAGAAATAATGAATAAACAAAGCTAAAAAACTTACTCTGGAAAGAGATCTTGATGGATGTCTATGTGAGGACTACCCATTTCAGTAGGGTTATCAGTATGAGGAGAAGTTCCCACATGAGAAGGAGATGGAATTGACATCATTAGAACAAAACCCCCAGATTGATCTGCAAAAACAAAGCACCCCAAAAGATCAAAAAGATTAAAAATTTTGATCTTTGAACTCTCACTGAGAAGTCAAAAGTGTAATCTTGAACAGTGAGAAATGTTGGGAAACTGAAACAAAGAAGAGAAACAAATTAAGGACAAGCTGAAAAATGCGAGATACCTAAAAGGAAAAGCTTTGATTGTTACAACACCTGCCGTAAACCCCAAAACAACAGGTATAGAGCTGGTCTCTGATCTGCTACAGGGATAAAATAGACTCGGGTCACTCAATTAGGTGTTCATTTACAAACATGTCACTTTGTTTCTAAAAGTTATAATTTAGTCATTTAATTGAATTTTTGTTATAAACATGTCAATTGTTAAAATTGAAACATGACTTGATATAATAATAATTTTAGTTTCAAAATTTATACATACTATCAATTTGGTCTTAATTCAAAATAATTTAATAATTTTAACCCTTCGTATTTAAATATGTGACATTGTTCATCATATCGATAATCAATACATGAAATAGTTAGATAGATAGCCACATCACTATAAGACAACTGAAATACTAATGGAACAGATCTATTATGACCTCAACGTCTTCCGCTAATAAACACATTTTGTGTGAACGATTGCTTGTAGTCTTTCTTTATTTCTCATCTACGAGGGTCAACAGCTTAGCCGTCGAGACTGGCCATTGCACTCCCACCACCTCATCCCCTCCATTTCTTCTTCCCTTTACTTTTTCCCCTTATCCTCCCTTGTTTCCCTTCCTATTCGGAATGATAATGTCTTTCGACTTTATGATTCGACGGCCTGTTCGAGTGATTCCGGTGGCGGCGACACTTAGGAGTTAGGACGGCTCTCACCGCCCACCTCTTGTCATGGGACTCAGATGAACTATTTTGTCTTGGACCTCGGTGGCTACTCTCCTTTGTAGGGTTTTGGTAGTGCTTGTGAGCAATCCCCAAAAGAAACCACCCATTAACTGTCCCACTGTCACATGAATGCCCTTAAAAGCAATGCTAATGCGTGCTGTGAAACGTAGGAGCAATCCACGAACCAAGCAGCAAGCAATTGATAATGGGAGCATGTTTTTAGTGGTTTAGGCAGAACCAAACAATTTAGATGAACCCAAAATTGTGCATGAGTAGTTGTTAGTTAGCTTATATAGTAGGATAGGAAACCCAAAATATATATATACAAAGGAAATGAGAGTTTCTTTAGGCCCTAAATACTTACTTTTTGTTGGCATTATTATAAGCTTTAATCTTTGGGGGTCCAAAACTATACAAAACAAAAGATCTTTGGGGTCCAATAACAATGAATCTCTCGCACAAAATGCATATAAAAGAACTTAGTGCTTAAACCACCAGGCTTATGCGAGATGATAAGAATTTCTTTTATTTTAATCGGTGATTATAATTTTAATTCTTGTTCTGATTATGAAGCAGCTTTAAAACTTGTGCGTCCTGATTACCTTTAAAATTATTACTATATCTACAGCAAGCAAGTGCACATCCTAATAGAAACACCAAAAACAAAATCTTTGTTGCTCTCTCTTAACCTTGAAACCCCACACTGCCACCACTTTCTCTTTCACTTTCTGAGTTTTTTTTTCTTTTCAATCATCTTCAACAATCTCTCCGTTTCTTAGAGACGAAAGATGTCGAATATGTTGTCGAAAATCTTCCCTCTCTGCTTCACAAACCTTAAATCAATGGATGAATCAATAGAAGCCTTTAAGGACTTCAACCCTCTCTGTGAACTCTCTTCTTCTTCGTCATCAGCTTCCACCTCCAAGTCCCTTTTGACACCCTCCAATCGCACCATCACCACCACCGAGTACTCCGAAGCCGACTCGACTCCTGATTTCACCTCCGTGTTTGCTTCCCACCATTTCTTCTTCTCTTCGCCGGGCCAGTCTAACTCCATCATCGAGTCACCCGATACAAGGCCCGTAGCCGAGAGTAAAACCCTGCCACCCGCAGTGGATGGAGGCGTCGTGGTGAAGAAGTACTCACCGGACCCGTACAGAGATTTCAGGGTTTCGATGCAAGAAATGATCGAAGCCAGGAACTTAACCTATGTGAACAAGGACTGCGAGTTCTTGTAAGAACTACTTACGGTGTATCTCTAGGATACCAAAGACCTAAACAAGGTGTATCTCTAAGGTACCTAAAGATTCTCTTAACGGCTATAAGGTGTGTTTCTCTAGGACTAGCTTGAAATCTAGCACACAAGCAAACACTAAACATAATGTTGGGTCTACTTACGGTAAGATAAAGCAAAGATCCAATAATAGAGCAATGAAGCTTTAAATCTACACACTTACCTCATTCATCTTTGTCAAGCTTTGTGGAAGAGCTCATTGGAGTGGCTTGAGGTTTCACATTCTCCAAGCCAAACTTCTTGAGCATGTCCTTGATGTACTTAGCTTGATTGATAAAGATGTCGTCCTTCATTTGCTTAATTTGGAGCCCCAAGAAGAATGAGAGCTCCCTCATCATGCTCATCTCAAATTCACCTTGCATCAACTTAGCAAAATCTTGGCAAAACATTTCATTTGTAGAACCAAAAATTATATCATCAACATATATTTGAACTACTAATATGTCTTTGCCAATTCTTTTAATAAAGAGTGTAGTATCCACATTTCCTTTATTAAAACCTTTGTCAATTAAAAAATTTGATAATCTCTCCTACCAAGCTCTAGGAGTTTGTTTCAAACCATATAAAGCTTTTAAAAGTTTAAAAACATGGTTTGGGTTTGGATCTTCAAAATCGGGTGGTTGTTCTACATGCACTTCTTCATTAATAAAACCATTTAAAAATACACTTTTTACGTCCATTTGAAAAAGCTTAAATTCGTGATAACATGCAAATGCTAGTAGCATCCTAATGGCTTCTATTCTTGCTACGGGTGCATAGGTTTCATCAAAATCGATTCCCTCTTCTTGAGTGTAACCTTGAGCAACAAGTCTAGCCTTGTTTCTCACTATGTTACCACTCTCATCTAGTTTGTTTCTATAAACCCATTTAGTTCCTATAGTAGATTTATTACTAGGTCTATCAACTAATGTCCAAACTTGACTTCTCTCAAATTGATTTAATTCCTCTTGCATGGCCATTATCCAATAATCATCATTTAATGCTTCTTTAACATTCTTAGGCTCTATGCATGAGATAAATGCTATATTACATGCATTTTTAAGAGAAAGTCTAGTGGTTACCCCTTTGGATGGATCACCAAAAATCTCACCACCTTTGACATAGTTGTACTCTCTTGGGTAGCTCACTTCATTTTCCTCTAGATTCACGTCTCTCAAGGTTTCTAGATGTGGATCTTGTGCTTCTTCCTCTTTGGTTGGAACTTCATCCACCTTTGATGTTTTTCCACCATCATTGGCTTCAAAAATCCCTACATCATCATCATCACAAGAATCCTTCCTCAGAAGGAGGTTATCATCGAAGACCACATGAATAGACTCTTCAACAACTAAGGTTCTTTTATTAAATACACGATAGGCTTTAGAGTTTAAAGAATAACCTAGAAAAATAGCTTAATCACTTTTAGCATCAAATTTGCCTAGATTATCTTTTTCATTGTTTAAAACAAAACATTTACAACCAAATGGATGAAAATAGCTAATGTTAGGCTTTTTGGATTTTAAAATCTCATAAGGAGTTTTCTTCAAAATAGGCCTAATCCTTACTCTATTTATGATATAACAAGTTGTATTAGTGGCTTCCGCCTAAAAGTATTTTGGCAAATTGTTTTCACAAAGCATGGTTCTAGCCATTTCCTCTAAAGTTCTATTTTTCCTTTCAACAACCCTTGCTTTTTTGAGGTGTTCCAGGGGCTGAAAAATTGTGGCTAATACCATTTGAGTTACAAAAATCCTCAAAACCTAGATTTTGAAATTCGGTGCCATGGTCACTTCGAATGTGAGAAATGTTTTGACCAAGACCAAGGTCATTTTGAGTAATTTTTAAAAATGTGATAAATTTTTTTAAAGCCTCATCTTTGGTACTTAAGAATAAAACTCATGTGTATCTAGAGTAATCATCAACTAAAACAATGCATATGATTTTCCACCCAAGCTAGTAGTTCTAATAGGACCAAAGAGATCCATATGGATCAATTGTAAAACTCTACTAGTTGAAACATCATTAATAGGTTTGAAAGAAGCTCTTTTATGTTTGCTTTTTGTACAAGCATCACAAATTTTATCATTTGAAAATTTGATTTTAGGCAAACCCCTAACTAGATCTTTTGAAACCAATTTTTCCAAAACACTCATGCTTGCATGCCCTAATTTTCTATGCCATAACCATGAATCATGCTCGTCATTTGCAACAAAACATGCATGAGAAATGTGTATGTCATCTAGATGCACCATGTATATGTTTCCTATGCAATGACCCACAAACGCAATTTTATTTGTTTTAATGTTTAAAATTTTACAACCATTAAAATCAAAAACAACATTGAAACCTTTGTCACAAAATTGACTAATGCTTAAAAGATTATGTTTAAGACCATTAACATGTAGAACATTTTCAATAAGTACGGGGGAGTGATTACCAATGGAACCCATTCCTTCAACTTGACCTTTGGAGTTGTCACCAAATGTCACCAATCTTCCTCTTCTTAGTTCAAGTTCCACGAATCTACTCTTGTCGTCATATGTTTTGAGCATCCACTATCAAGGAACCACGAATTTGCACTTGAAGTTTTGGCCTTGTAGCAATGTTCCCCCTGCAAACAAAGATTAATTCTTGATTTTTGGTACCCAAATCATTTTGGGTCCATGAGTATTAGCTCCCAAATACTTGGTTCCCTTGGGAATCCAAGATGCAATAGCCTTAAGATTGTTAGAAGTGACAAGTTCCTTAGGATCCCAAACACTTCTAATTCTCTTACATTTAGAGGTCCTTTGGAAGCCTCTTTGTTTATGGTTGCCAAAGTTCCTTTTAACATAGTTGGGTTTTGAAGATTGTCCTTTTTCAAAATTTGATTTCCCAACATTGCTTAAGGAAGCTTTGAGATCATTTACCTCCTTGAGGTACTGATATTTCAATTCGGAAAGAAGGTTATTTAAATCAATATTTTCTTGTTCAAAATACTTTTGATTATCTTTTAAATCACCAACCTTCTTTTTGAGTTCCGAATTGGTTTTAGATAAGGAATTGTTTTGGTTTTTCAGATCAAGGATAGTTTTCTTATTTTTCAAAACGACGGATTCCTTATACTTCTCAACCAATTCGTCATAAGCCTCTTGTAACTCATTATAATCATCAAATAATTCATTATATGTAAGATCATTTAATGAGCTAGATGTTACCTTTGGATCATCCTCAAAGGCCATGAGACAAAAGTTGACAACTTCGTACTATTCATTACTTGAAGAATCTTCATCGCTCCAAGTGGCTACATGGGCCTTGTGCTTCTTTTTCTTCTCGAAGCCCTTCTTCTTGAGTTGGGGGCAATCGACTTTGATGTGCCCTGGCTTCTTGCATTCGTAGCACACAATCGGATCATTCTCTTCTTCTTTACTCTTGTTCTTGAGATCCCTTCTACGGTTGAATTTCCTTTTTCAGTTGGATCTCATGAGGCGAGTGAATCGTTTGGCTATCATAGCCAATTCTTCATCTTTCTCTTCACTCGAATCACTATATTCTTGTGAAGCTTTGAGAGCGATTCTCATCTTCTTCTTCTCTATTTCCTTCTTCTCGATCTTCATTTCCTCCTCCTTCTTTTCTTATTCTCTTCCTTTCTTCATTATCTCATGAGTTAGGAGAAAACCCAAAAGAGCATCGAGCTTCAAGTCCTTTACCTCGATGATGGATATCCTCTTCCCATTCAATGATTCGGGAAGAGAATATAAGAGCTTTCGAATAAGCTTGTCTTCGAGAATGACTTCTCCCAACCCCTTGAGACCATTTACAATGACGGAGAAGCGATTGAACATCTTTGTGACGCTCTCATCAGGCTCCATCTTGAAATTTTCGTAGCTTAGATTGCGGAGTCCAATCTTGGTCTCCTTAACATCGTTGGTACCTTCATAGGTGGTCTCTAGCTTGTCCCACGCCTCATTTTCACTCGTACATGAGGACATCTTCGCGTATTCGTTGGGTCCAAGTGCACAAAAGAGCATGTGCAAGGCCTTATCATTTATTTGTAACTTTTTTCTTTCTTCATCCGTCATTTCATGCTTGGCCTTGGGAACTTGTCTCTCTCCTTCTTGCTTCATTGGAATTGATGGTCCATCTTCGATCACATCTCATAGGAGATAATCGTTGGATTTGATAAACAACCTCATTCGGTTTTTCAATATGGATAGTTGTCTCCATTGAAGAAGGGAGATCTAGTGATGGATTAAGACTCGTACATGTTGCCGGAAGTAGAAGCCACGACTGATATGTCGGTTGATTGAATCACCTTCTAGGACCGCCTCAACGGTTGTTAAACCTTCGGTTGAGTGCGACTCTGATACCAATTGTTGAGATGATCAATCAATGTCGATGTTGGCCAAGATGGGGTGAATTGGCTATTTTAAAAAGTATGGAAGCAAATCTAAAAGATAGACAATGGGACACAATGATTTATAGTGGTTCAAGCTTCTAACAAGCTCTACGCCCACTACCTTAGCTTCCTACTAAGGATTTTCAACCAATTTCACTAAGAAATTATTCCCCTTTTCTAGGTTAAGGAGGCAACCGTTACAACCGATCAGAGCTTTCTACCCAAAGCTTGATCCAAGATCACTCTTTTACAAGAAAGAAATTGACAAAAAGAAAATGACCTCACAAGGTATATATTTGCCCAAAATTACAAGAACACTCAACCCCAAACTTGAAATAAAAGATTACAATGAAGAACACAAGTTGGGTACAAAGATTTGACTCTAAGAACACAAAGGTTGGATTTTTGTTTGAGTACTTGAATGTTGTTCAATCTAGGTTCATTAGTTGTTGCTATAGCATTGGAGACTTGTATTTATACCCTCTTATTGAATTCTAGTCGTTTGGGTGGTTGAAGTCATCAATAGAGCCATTAGGGACCATCTTTCCCGCAATAAATGCTATTTGGTGAAGGCCCGTATCGATACACGAAGACCCGTATCGATACCTGTTACAACAAAAATATAGCTGTTGTACAAGTCGTATCGATACGCGGGAAGCCGTATCGAAACAATCATAGTGTTAAAATTGGGGCGTATCAAAACGGTAAGGCCGTATCGGTATAGATTTTGCTCACTGGAATCCTGGATGAAAAATTGTATCGATACGCATAGGGTCGTATCGGTACAGGTTAACTGAAATTTAAAGTTTGAGGATTCCAATAACTGACAAGCAACAGTCTAAAAATTTAATGCAAAGATCTTTGAAGATCTTGACAAACTGTATCGTTGTGGGGTTAACCGTATCAGTACTTTTTGAAATTCCTTAAAAACATATTTCAAATCGTATCGAAACATAGAGTACCGTATCGGTACGAATGTAAAACTCTTAAATCCAGATTTCAAACCGTATCGAAATGGGTGTTATCCGTATCGAAACGCTGCGTTTAAAATGTTTACCCAGATGAATGTCGTATCGAAACGGGCTAAGCTGTATCGGTACGCATTGCAAAAACAAATTCTAGTAGCTAAAAACTGTATCGAAACACCAAAGGGTGTATCGATACGCCTGTGCGTATTTGTGTATTTTTGGCTTGAAACACTTAGAAAATTTTTGGGTTTAAGTTTATAACTTTGGAAAAACTTTTTCTTGTCATTTTGTGAGACTTTTGAATACTTAAAAATTTATTTTCCTTTACAATTTAGTCCTTAAATAATTTGTTATATCAAAATCAAACATAGGTTTTGCAGTTTTGCTGAGGTACTTGATTCACTTCTTGATAATGATAGGTGTGAAAACCTAAACATTGTCAAAAGTGATAGTAGGAATTAAATTATAATCTAATTCCTCCTCAATAGCAATGCATCTAACCTTATTTCTCCCTCCAAACTTAACATCCTAAAAAAGTTATAAATCTCTCTTTAAAATAATCTTAATTGTGAGATCATAAAATTTGCAGCCCATGGATCACTCAAAATAACCGAAGTAGTTGCTCACTTTTGAAGTTTAATTACTTCACATGTGCCCTAACTTGTTACAAAAGAAATCAACCATTTGTAACTTATTGCTATTTTTTTGAGTTGGACCTTAGCAACTTTATTCTAATAATTTTTTATTTCCCTTATTCTTAAAGACACTAACTAAATAAGCATTGACCAAATGATTATTTTACACTTATAATGCTTCAACCTTTCTTCCTCTTGAATACAATGAGAAATGAGCCCAAATAGAGTTTATTTCTCCCTTTGACAATTGTAACTTGAATTGGTTAAACTATATAGGAAGCGGTGCCAAAACTATAAGAACAAACAATTGTTAGAAAGTTCGATCTTATGTGCCTTAAATTTTGAAGCAATATTAAACATTTTCATAATGTACTTCCTCACATTTCCTTGACCCTTATACTTCATAGACATCAAATAAGGCATAAGTGATATTATCTTAACCTTAATGTTTTGGGTAAAACATTTCTTAATTTCGTCAAGGAAACCCTTAATATGAGTAATATATATATATATATATATATATATATATATTTTACTCCTAAAGACTTATCGAATGTTATTCATTATAATCATTAGACTCGTGTGATTTGAACAATCTCACCTCTCAAAATCCCTTTTATGGGTACTTACCGCGATGAGAGGTGCAAGTTATTCTTCCCTTAGAGTATAATCTATGTTCATACAACCAAATACTATATGTAAGTGTCTTTTCTATTCCTTGAAACTAATTTCACTAAACATTAGTGTAGAATGTATTTAATAGATATTGTGACAGCAAAGATAAATTACCTAAATATAGAACAAAAATAAGTAAATAAAATAAAAATAAGCTCACATAAATATTTATAAGTAAACAAATAAATTCAAAATAATGGCTAGTTCCCCTCAAGATACCAAGCACAACATTAATATCAAGTCTTTGGACAATAATATTAAGGTATTTTATGTGAGCAATATGTTAGTCCAAAAATTAATCTATTGTTTGACATAGTTTATTGTCAATGTTTGATTGCTACAACAAGAGTACCGCTTACAGTTTATAATTGTCACGCATTTATCGCCACAGTTGTTGTTGTAATTCTGTCAAATATTAACTTTCCTTTGGGCCAATTAATAAACGCATGAATTACAAAAGTCCATAATTATCGTAATAATTTAAATAAACTAATCTACACAAAAGCGGTCACTTTGGTGACATTATGTTTCAATTAATCCATTAAAATATTAGACATCCGAAGCCAAAATATGAATTTAATTGTTTCAAAATACTTTCCTTAATGTTATCTTTCAATTAAATTAAGAGGTAACCAAATAATAATAAATTTGAATAAAGGTAAACCTTATATCAAGATACCGAACACTCCATTAATATTTCATCTTTTGGACAAAACGTTAACTTGTAAGTGATATCTTGGTGCAGTAATCAAACATTGATAATAAGAACATGTCAAATAAAAATCTTCCTTTGGGCTGATTTATTGCTCACATATAAAACGGGATAATTATCACATGTTTATTACCACAATTGTACATGTAACAATGCTAATTATTAACCTTCCTTTGGGCCGGTTAATACTAACATAAACTGAATTACATGCACAAAACCTTCTTTATTTTAAAATAAAATAATTTCCACAATAGAGGTCACTTTGGTGACGTAATGCCTCAATCAATTTATCTCAAAATATATAATATAAATATACCGATATTCAAACTTAATATTTGTAACAGTCAAAACTAAAATTTCTGACAACACTTAAGTTTCTGAAATAACTCGAAATAAGGTTGTCTATATGGGGCTATCAGAAATCGAAAAAACCGAAATCTTTGAGTGTTTCTCAAAAAATTCCTTAAGCATGTATTTACCAAAATAAAACTTGAATTCAAAACAACCAATCTTTAACTAAAAGCCAAAATCAGAAGTATCTTATAAATGAACTATTCATAAAATGATCACATTAAACTTTAATATAACCATAATAACCTAATAATTAAAAAATAAATTTAACCAACACTTAAGCAACGAGGTTTGATTGCAATGGAACAAATATATATTCTGTAAACTGAAGCTCCTAATTGATCCATACGTAAAATGAAACCAAGTTACAAAGCTCTTACTGTTACTAGGTAAAAGCCAAAACTTAACTTATGACAAAAAGTCAGTCTTTGTTCTCTTTGAAATCTCCATTACCAAAATCTTTAAATTTCTTTGTCAATGGAGATTAAAACACAATACCATAAATTAATCATAATTAGAGAAAATTGTGCCAAAACCTAATTAACTTTTATCCCGACATGAATTAAATGGCAAATATATGATCGACGAAACCTAACCACCGTGTTTGAATCCAACACGAAACCGGAACAAAACATATAAGCATTGAATTTCGAAACAAAAACATAGTCGGAATTTTGGTTTCGACTGCTAGTTGGGCATACTAGCAAAGCTAAATAAAACTTAACCATGCTTTTAAACAGAATAGCATTGATAGGCACGTGCAGAAAAAAAAAATTTGTTAACCTAAACAAACATAAGCCTTTTGCAGTAATTAATCGAATATCGATTAAAATAAAATACACGTATTTAACCATCACATAAATCAAGATTCCAATAATATCTAATTGCAATTATATATTCAGTATACCCTAAAACCGAAACAAGAATGATGGGCGCAAAACCCTAAAACCTTATAAACAAATCAATTCAGAAAAATAATTAAAAATAATTGATTCTTAATGATCCAACATGACGAGTCTCTGATGCCACTTTTTAGAACCAAACTATAATAGATGTAAAATCTAAACTCATGATCTATCATGTCAAATCATCAAGAATAATAAACTGAATGCGGAAGCGTACATGAATTTATTGATGAACTAAAAAAAAACCTTGAATTCTTTGATGGAGATCGCCTAGAAGGTGGTTGTGATCTTCCAAAAAGATAGGTTTTCTCTTGACATAAAACTCTCTGACGGGAAATGAGAAAAATACAAGTTAACTTATTTCATGGGAACCACTACCTCTTTATATAGTTGATTTAATAATCAACTATTAAGTATTTATAACTCTTCCCCTCATCGAATTATAAATACAGTATCTACACTTTTATTTCATGACATTTTAATACTCATGACATGCCTAACATAATTGGTCAATTAATTTTATGTCATACTTTAAAATAGCAATATATATTATACATATGTGCCCACTATTACGGATTTTAATCCAACTTTCAGTCCATTCAAATATAATTGCAAAACCTCCTTTGGATTGGCAGGGTTTTCAAACTGCTGGAGTATGTATGCGTTAGGCATCTTAGCCAATATCTCCTCTGCTTTCTGTACAGCCCCTTTCATGCCCTTGGCAGGATCAGTGAGAACCAACTCGGCCCCAAATGCTCGGAGAATGATCCTTCTTTCGAGACTCATCGAAGCAGGCATGGTAATGATAAGCTTGTATTGCTTTGCTGCACCCATATACGCCAACCCTATCCCAGTGTTTCCACTTGTAGGTTCAATGAGGATGCTCTTCAAACAACCATTTCGCAAAACAAAGTTAAAACACAAAATCAAGGGTCATTTTCCTTGAACAAATTCTTCCTTCCGAACCAACTCGATTATTTTCGTTCCATTTAAATAATAATCAATCATCCCAGAGCAACCAAGGCCAAATACAATTTACTAAAACACATATCTCTTATAAGCTATGTTGCTCCAAAAATCTTAAGGCGAAAATTAAGCTACTAACCTTGCCAGGGGTAATAAGACCCTTTTCCTCAGCATCTAAGATCATGCTATAACCAATCCTACACCATCAGAAAACAACTGTAATGTTTTCCCAACAAATCGAAAAAAGGCGAAAATACGCAGCCAATCCCCAAACTTGGACAAAGTTTGAGATTCAGAGTTACTATTTTCCATCAAAATTTACTTACTATATAAGGCATGCCTAATGAGTTCATAATGATTTGCTTTAAAAGTTAGTATGACTGCATAGGCGTTTCGATTAAAAATACTAACAGTGTCGACAATCGAATTAAGCTTTTTAAATTGAACTTAACAATCAACCTTACTCCAAATAATAAAAAGATAATATATCAGAATTAATTACTTAAATTAAAATTATCAAATCGAAAAACATAAACTAAAATCTACAAGTAACATATAATGATCATAGCTAAATTTCAAAATCCAAAAATACAGGAATTAAAAATATCAAATTAAAATACAAGGACTAAAAGTAACTAAATTGAATTACAAAGACAAAATTTACAACTTATATATAGTACAAGTACTAACTACAGAATTTAACAAAAATAAATAGGAAAAAAAACCTAATCTTTTTTCTAACGCCACACACTCCCCTAACGCAGAAAACAAGCTTTGTCCTCACCAGAAGCCTCAGAAAAACAACAATGGCAACCCTTCGTTTCATTCCATCTCCATCTCCATCTCCATCTCCATCTCCATCTCCATCTCCATCTCCTCCATTGATTCTCAGCAAACCAAAACACCCCACCACAATTTCAAAGCTCAACCCCAGAAGCCACCATGGATCACATAAAAGATTCTCGGCACTGATAGCGAGCTCTTACAAAGTGGTACTGGAGCACGAAGGCAAGTCCACGGAGCTAGAGGTTGAAGACGACGAGACTATACTATCAAAGGCGTTGGACGAGGGGTTGGACGTGCCGCATGACTGTAAGCTCGGGGTTTGCATGACTTGTCCGGCGAAGCTGGTGAGCGGTACCGTTGATCAGAGTGAAGGTATGCTTAGTGATGATGTTGTGGAAAGTGGGTTTGCTTTGCTTTGTGTGTCTTATCCAACTTCAGATTGCCATATCAAGACTATCCCTGAAGAAGAACTGCTTGCTCTGCAGCTAAAAACAGCTAATGATTGACACTCTTTTCTGTTTCTTTTCGTGTATTTTGGATGCCGAGTTTGTTCTTGAATGAATTGGAGTTTGCTTATTTGATAAACATTCCATCGTTTTCTAGGTCACTTCCCAGGAAAATTCTGGTGTTATCCAGATTGAGGAGGAGAATGGTGTTCATTTGATCATTTATGTGAGAGAATAGAAACATGAACGGTTAATTTCCTAATATTTCAGAACTTAGTGTAAGTTCAAATTCCGACATCTGCATTAAAAATATAAATATCACTATTTCAGAAAGTGAAAGTTAATTTGCATCCAAAGAAAACAATATCAGCTAAGTAAATGGCAATGCCTTGCGTATGATCATCTAAGTAAATGCCAATTTGCTTTCTTTGATCTTTTTTGTTTAAGCTCAATCATAGACCGGACCATTTGAAGCTTAATATTGAAAACATTATCAAAATCTTGATCGTATTCGAATTTGATTATAGGGGAATTGTCACCTACCCTCTGATTTGTTTCTTGTGTTCATCGTCTACATATTCAAATTCGATTATAGGGTACTCGAATTCGATTACAGGGGACTTGGACTCGATTATAGGGAACTGTCACCTACCCTCTGATTCGCTTGCCGTGTTCATCGTCTACGAGTTACAAAGGTGTAAGATGGATCCTACTAGATTGCTCTGTTGATGTGGTTGTCTAGATGTCTTCGGTATTTAAATTTGAAGGAAAGGAAACTAGAAGTTCCAACTATGGGAATGCAATGGCTTATAAGCAACGTGAGGTAGTTGGATTTGGGGTTGGAATTGACAAGACTGAGGAAGCTTTTAGCGGCAATTCACCAAATGGTTTCTACTCCAAGAAATATCTGCTTACGAGCATGAAAATTAGGAGTGTTTTCTTTACAAGTAAAGCCTACTTTAACTTCAATAAACCACTTTTATTAGATCCTAATGTTGATGTGTTTATGATAATATCTATTTTTTACTCGTAATCTTTAAAAAAAACGGTACAAACAACATTACTGGAATCCAAATCACCTAAGAAGAACATCATTCAAGTCCCCAAACACTTTGATTAAAGAGGATGGGTCCTTTTAGAAGTCCCCACAACAGTCCCATCCCATCTTCCATAAAAACCAACATGCATGTTTCCAATGGAATCAAGGACTGTCTAGTAATGATTAAGCCATCTCTTAGGGAACACAAGGATGTAAAGAGGCTCATCAGATGAGATAAACAGTAGGAACATTTTCCCTACAAACTAATCCTACATGGCAGTCTTGAGTTTAGACATTGTTTTCCTTAACCACAATCACCTAGTACTAGAGTTTTTCCATCAACATTAGAAACACGGCTTCTCGCAAAAGTAAAGCACGGAGGTTATAATTAAACACACAGGCATCGCTACCATTAAAACGGTTAGTGATATTACAAACAAACTATTTTAGAAATATAAACTTAGATCGGTAGGGTAGAAGTCAGCATATCAGTGGTTACCATCGCCAGAGTAATTGTTCATCATTGCCTATCGGTAGTAAGCCTGCTGATATGCCAGTGCCAAACCGTTACCGTAGCCCCCGTATGCGGGGTAGTTCATGGGAGCTACAGGGTATGAACCAGCGAGGGGAGGAGGGGCTGCTTCTGGTGAGTAAGCATAGGGGTGGGTGGGTGGGCTCCTGCTTCCGTACATGGCAGGTGGTGGGGATGGGTATCCCGGGACTGGAGTGTGGTACTGGGTGTGCGAGGGAGACCTTACGAATGGAGGAGGTGCAGGAAAAGAGGAGACGTATGCGTTCGTCAAACGGCCAGCTTTAGCCGGAGGCATAGGACCACCATTACTCGCACGTGTTCGCTTGTTAGCAGGGACTACAACCATCTTTCTCTTCTCAGTCTTGGGCTTCTCTAACTGCTCGAGGCGTTTCTTGAGGTTTTCAGGCGGGAACTCAGCCTCGAGTTTGTACTCCTCAATGCATTTGATGACAGCTCGAAGTGCTGATTGCTCTTTGCGTGCGGCAAGTTGCTGCAAAAATCAAAAACAAAGAGTCCCCATCACAAAAGAGATATATGAAATGACAACACCAGTATCCATGCTACGCATTCTTTATCATATAAAAAAACATCACATTTTAGTTTATTTCACTTAGCAGGCAAATAAATCAGCTTACAGCAAACCCCAGGAGGAAACCCTTGCATCAAACATTCAATTAAGTAAAAATGGATAATCCAAAATCGTAGAGTAAAACAAATCATCAGTATGAGTAAATATGGGTAATTGGGTATACCGCAGCCCGGCCAGTATTGATGGGATCATCTAAGATAGAAGATGCAGCCTTCTTTGCATCCCTCAAGAATGCTTTCAGCAGGGGTGCAGGGGGGAACTTGTCCACAAGGCCAACTTCATAAGTAAAATGAACGGCATCGAGCTGCTGTCCCTTGCTGATCAATTCTTCAATCATGTCTATATACAAAAATTGGAAGTGTTATAAACTCAACCTTATAATTGAAACTTAATGGTACAAATCACTGCAAATTCATACGGTAGAAATCCATAGAATGAAATGAAATGTTGACCATGTTAAGGATTAAATAGTGATGTTTGAGTTCTGCAGGATACATCATTGGTTGCAAAACCAACACCGTTGAATTCACATTCTCCCTCTCTAACAAACTAACAAACTGTCTACTTTAAAAAGAAACTTGATACATATTCAATCTCGCGAACAAACTAACACTCGAATCAATCAAATAACAATGAGCAAATTACACAAGCACGAACCATTTTAAAAGCATGTAAGCTAGAAAAAGAACAGTCACATGTTTTAGCTACGCGTTAAAACAATAAGCAGAAGCTAATCCACATCCCAGACTATAAGATACTTAACTATGCTAGTCAATTATTGCTCAAGTCTCTTCGTACGGACAAGCCTACAGACCTCTGAGTCTGTTTCGAACTCTCTAAATACAAGGAAAAAGTTTCTATGAAAGTGAACATTCCGCCATCTAGCACACAAAACAGGAATCTGAGACTGACTCTAAATGCAACATAGCTCGTGAAATGTTCTAAAAATCTGATATTCACAGCAACCATGTTAATTCAGAAGTTTGACCGACAAGGGTTCGAATAAATCAGACAATATAACCAATATCATCACATTTAAACATCAAAAAGGAAAATCATACCGGGCATTTGATCGCCGAGGCCGAGAGAAACGGCAAGTTTGGGCATTTGTTTTCTCCAAGCAGAAGCAACAACAAGCTTCCTATAAAACTCCAGATCCTCTTTCTTAACAATCCCAAACGTAACCAAATGCTGCAAAAAGGTATGAACATCAGGGGTCTTCACATTCTCAATTCCTCCTCTCTCTTCAAGGCTCTTTTTCCAAGTCTCCGCGATCTCTTTCGCCTGCTCCTTCATACTAGGCGTGACCAGCATCCTTGATTTTCCAATCACCGGATCGACCACCACCGGAATTAAGCTTTCGAGAATCAAAACACAAGCCCAAGCTAAATCACTTCCTCCCTCATTCCCTCTTTTATCCACCGGAAATACCTCTGATATGGCTTCCATAACGAACCTCGCCGGATCGATGCATTCCAATAAAGCTGAAGGGATTTTCTCTCTTAACAAATCGATTTCCTTCTTTTTTCCGGTGACGAAGTTCCAGAACTCTTTAGCTTCCATTTTCAAGCACGATGATTTCAGGTTTTGCAAAAGGTCGTCTCCGTCGTCAACCTCGCCGTCCGGATTCTCTTCGCAGTCGTCGCTAAGTGTTCTCATAGCGGCTTTGGTGTTGAACTCGACTCTGTTGAGAGCGATCTTGACGCTGTCCACGATACTGAGTTCGCGCTTTTTGAGTGAGTCGAGTGAAGCCTTGGTCTCCGAGTCTAGCGTCTCGATCTTGCGTTTCAAGGTCTCCGACTGCTTCAACAGGTTCTGCTCGAGTGAGTTTATGTGGTCAGAGAGTTCTTTCCAGAGGAGAGTGCAGCTTGTCATCAGAGAGGTCTGCCGCTGGAACTCATCGAAACTCGGTTGTTCCAACTCAGTCAACTCACCAGGATCGTGGATCGACTCCATGATTGGTTGTTGGTGAACTCGTTTCTTAACTCGTTCGGTGACTCAGTCGCCGGAAACCGAAAAAGAAAAAACGAAAGAAAGAAAGAAACTAGAATCTCTAGCAATGGGAAGTAGAAAAAAGCCTTAAGAGACGATGACGTGGGTACTTCAAAAGGGGACACGTGTAATGGGGACTGAAGAATTGCTCCCTTACAAAGGTTGTGCGTAGGATAAGGGGGTAGAACTAAAATACGAGCGGAGAGTGAAGGGTGCGTAGGATAAGGGATAAGGAGGTGTTTGGTTGTCAGTGATAAAAAAAACATAAGAGAGTGGCGTTCTTTTTCCGAAAATCGAAGTGGAGGGGAAAAAGTAAGGAAACAAACAAACAGGGAAGGAGGGAAAAGCTGGGCAAAGTAAAAGGGAGGCAAGTGGTCCAGTGGGCAGTCCACGTGCCCACATTGGAGGCGTCGGAAAAAAACACATATTTAAAAAAAGAAAAATAACCAATATATTAGTATAAGCGGCAAGTAGTTTAATATTATTTAAATATATTTTAAATTTAAGATTTTGTGTATTAAATTTTTTTTATTAGAATACTCACATACTATTTAAAATTAAAAATTTAAAATTTAAAATTTAAAATTTTAAAAATTTAAAATTTAAAATTTAAAATTTAAAATTTAAAATTTAAAATTTAAAAAAATTTAAAATTTAAAATTTAAAATTTTAAAATTTAAAATTTAAAATTTAAAATTTAAAATTTTAAAATTTAAATTTAAAATTTAAAATTTAAAATTTAAAATTTAAAATTTAAAATTTAAATTTAAAATTTAAAATTTAAAATTTAAAATTTAAAATTTTAAAATTTAAAATTTAAAATTTAAAATTTAAAATTTAAAATTTAAAAAAATTTAATTTAAAATTTTTAAAATTTAAAATTTAAAATTTAAATTTAAAAATTAAAATTTAAAATTTAAAATTTAAAATTTAAAAAATTAAAATTTAAAATTTAAAATTTAAAATTTAAAATTTAAAATTTAAAAATTTAAAATTTAAAAAAATTTAAAATTTAAAATTTAAAATTTAAAATTTAAAATTTTAAAATTTAAAATTTAAAAAATTTAAAATTTAAAATTTAAAATTTAAAATTTAAAATTTAAAATTTAAAATTTAAAATTTAAAATTTAAAATTTAAAAAAATTAAAAAATTAAAATTTAAAATTTAAAATTTAAAATTTAAAATTTAAAATTTAAAATTTAAAATTTTAAATTTAAAATTTAAAATTTAAAAATTTAAAATTTAAAATTTAAAATTTAAAATTTAAAATTTAAAATTTAAAAATTAAAATTTTTAAAATTTAAAATTTAAAATTTAAAATTTAAAATTTAAAATTTAAAATTTAAAATTTAAAATTTAAAATTTAAAATTTAAAATTTTAAATTTAAAATTTAAAATTTAAAATTTAAAATTTAAAATTTAAAATTTAAAATTTAATTTAAAATTAAAATTTAAAATTTAAAATTTAAAATTTAAATTTAAAAAATTTAAAATTTAAAATTTAAAAAAATTAAAATTTAAAATTTAAAATTTAAAATTTAAAATTTAAAATTTAAAATTTAAAATTTAAAATTTAAAATTTAAAATTTAAAATTTAAAATTTAAAATTTAAAATTTAAAATTTAAAATTTAAAAAATTTAAAATTTAAAATTTAAAATTTAAAATTTAAAATTTAAAATTTAAAATTTAAAATTTAAAATTTAAAATTTAAAATTTAAAATTTAAATTTAAAATTTAAAATTTAAATTTTAAAATTTAAAATTTAAAATTTAAAAAATTAAAATTTAAAATTTAAAATTTAAAATTTAAAATTTAAAATTTAAAATTTAAAATTTAAAATTTAAAATTTAAAATTTTAAAAAATTTAAAATTTAAAATTTAAAATTTAAAATTTAAAATTTAAAATTTAAAATTTAAAATTTAAAATTTAAAATTTAAAATTTAAAATTTAAATTTAAAATTTAAAAAATTTTAAAATTTAAAATTTAAAATTTAAAAGGGTTTAAAATTTAAAATTTAAAATTTAAAATTTTTAAATTTAAAATTTAAATTTAAAATTTTAAAATTTAAAATTTTAAATTTAAAATTAAAATTTTTAATTTAAAAATTAAAATTTTAAAAATTTAAAATTTAAAATTTAAAAATTTAAAATTTTTAAATTTAAAATTTAAAATTTAAAATTTAAAATTTAAAATTTAAATTTTAAAATTTAAAATTTAAAATTTAAAATTTAAAATTTAAAATTTAAAATTTAAAATTTAAAATTTTAAATTTTAAAATTTAAAAATTTAAAATTTAAAATTTAAAATTTAAAATTTAAAATTTAAAATTTAAAATTTAAAAAAATTAAAATTTAAAATTTAAAAAAATTTAAAATTTAAAATTTAAAATTTAAAATTTAAAATTTAAATTTAAAATTTAAAATTTAAAATTTAAATTTTTTAATTTAAAATTTAAAATTTAAAATTTAAAATAAAGCAACACCAAGTAATTGTTCAACTAGAGAAATCAGAAGCCACAGTAAACATAAAGAACTACAAGTGGAAGGCAAATAACCATAAATCTAAAGGATAATGCTTAAATCGAGAGACAAATCATTGAAAATGGCAGTGATTTACCCTGATCAAGCGGTACTTAGGCTCATACTTCTTGGCATTCTCAACTGAGTCATAAATAAGCCCGAAACCAGTTGATTTCCCTCCTCCAAAGTGAGTACGGAACTTGAATACAAAAATGGAATTCGGGTCTTTTACTTCATACATCCTGGACAATTTCTCCTTCAACTCAGCCTACATTCGAGTTCATTACTTAAATGAATTAAAATGAAAGGAAGCACAATCACATTGGTAACCTTGAATTAAGCAAATAACTCATTAAAATACCTTTGAAACATTGGGTCTTCCAGGATGAAGAACATCTATGATCTGTTACAAAATCACAAAACAAAAAAAAACATTAAAGATGACAACTTTTTAAGTTTTCAACAAAAACCCATTTTGTCAAATCTCTTACTTTTCAAGTTCTTCATACATTTTCTCGGTAAACAAACAGTATAAAGCAACCTAAGGAAAGGGAAAAACAAATAAAAGCTAAAACTTTAAAAATAACCCACGAATTGTTTCCTTGAGAGGAGCCTGTTGGTCATGAACTTCCTAGTTCTTATGGTAACAGCCTTGTCCGCCATTGTTCTGTACGTACAAAAGAGAAGAAAAAAAAGTAAAGCAATCTATAAGTATATGTAGTTATATATGTATAGGTTGACTAAAAGGGAGAGAGAGCTAAGGAATTACATTGGTTAGGGTTTTATTTCTGAAGATGCTGCTTCGTTTGAGGGCGCGGTGGTTGTAGGTGGTTTTAGTGCAAGGCGCCGCCGCTGAAGCTGAAATGTAGAAGAATGTAAAAGTAGGGTTTTCGGAGAATAAAGAGGGAAGTATTTAATCGTGTTTGGTTGATAGGAGAGTTGTATCCTTGCGGGAACCGGGATTGTCCCTATAATGCAATTCTATACTAGATTTAATGAGTTACTTGTTGGGTTAATTCATTGCACACTTCTCCTCAAATTAGATGGTCCCTAAACTTTAATAAATTTAATGGTTTTTTAATTTATGATTAATTAGAAAAGTAATTATTTGTATTAATTTTAAAATTAATTTTATTGTTTAAGTTACTTTTTCTTTTATATAAATAAATACGAAAAATCTAATAATTTATATTAATATAAATTATTTTTTAATGATGTGGTCTAATAACGTTAAGGACGCAACAGAAAAAAAATCATAGATATTGAGGAATTTTTTGCTAATATGTCTTTTTGACTCTTTTGTACAATTCTTACTTAGGGAGGAGGGAATGAGATATTTGTTTTTTATAGGTATTAAATTATAGATGTGACAATTTTGACCCGAAATCTGAAAATCGAACTAATTGCCTCGAATTTGATCCGAAATCCAAAATAAACCAAAATTGAACCGAATTTTAGTTAAACTAAAAATAGTCTCGAACCAATTTTCAACCGAACCGAATGGACTCGAACCGATTTCACCTAAACCGAAAGAACCCGAACCGAAGGCAACCATAAATAAATAAAATATATTAAAATAAATAAAGATGAGATGTGAACGCATAACTCACCAAAAAGCCAAATATGCAGGCTATAATAACGTCATAAATAGAGTGGAAAAAACGTCATAAATAGAGTGGAAAAACCTATCTCGGACTAAAAATTCGACTAAAAACGTCCGATCTCATAATATCCCGATATTGACCCGACCCAAAATCAACCGACCCAAATATAACTGACCCGAAATCAACCGACCCAAATATAACTGACCCGAAATCAACCGAACCGAAAAGCAACCGAATCGAAAATCAACCGAACTGAAATCCCAACCCTATACCTGAACCAAAATTACCATAGACTCGAACTAAAATCGAACCAGACTTGAACCGACCCGAATCAAACTTAAATCGAATGTAGTCAGACCCAAAATGACCCAAACCAAATGACCCGTTTGTCGCCTATATAATAAAACACAACCTAGAGGAGATGGGAATGTGTCAACTAAAAACTTTTAACACATGCTCTAGATATTGTTGACATGTCTTTTTCACTATTAATTTATAATTTCATCTCGTCTTTAAATAAAATAACTAAAAATAACTATTTAATGACCAAACACAAGATTAATAGATTTATATATAAATCTTCTACTACTCTACTTATGATCGCTTCTTGGATAATTTTTATAAATATATATTCATATAAAATATTTTGGTCACTTATCACTCTACTTGGTTTCGTTGGATATATAGGTCAACTTGAAACTAATATTTGAAATATAGATAATGTTGGAAGAATTTTAAGAATCTAAACCATTTTTTACAGTGCTAGGGCGGGGACGCCACATGCAGGTGGCGTTCTTCATTTTTTAATATTTTTTTAGACCAAAAAAATAGAAAACGCCACCTTTGGCCCAAAAAATATTAAAAAAATAGATAACACCAGGTGGCGTCCTTCCTGGTACTGTAAAAAATAGCCTAGATTCTTAAAATTTTCTCAATATCCTCTATATTTCAAATATTAGTTTTAAGTTGGATTATTTATCAAATTTCACCCTACTTATTATCATTCATTGAAATTTTTTTATTTAAAATGTTATGTTCACCTACAACACGACTGTAATAAAATCTACTATTCATTAGGCATCATGCTAAAATCTTCGCTAAGCTTGCTAAAAATAATTCATATTTTTTTAAAGAATTTTAACGCTCAATATTTGATTTTTATCGAAATGACCAAAGAAATACAATATTGCAAGTGAGGGGACTTGAAGCTTGATTTCCAAAGATAAAAGACCCAATACTAAACACTAGATCAAACTAGAATCTTATTACAAAAGTTAATAAATATAATTTTGTATTAGTATATTTTATTTTATGCTATAAATTATTTTATAATTAATATTTTTCTTATTAAGAATAGGCTTAATTAAGGAAAAAGTTCTTAAGTTATGTATATATTTTTTGTTTTAGAGGTTTAAAGTTTTTTGGTCAAAATGCTTGCCTAACGTTTATATCATTACCATTTTAAGAGCTTAATGTTCATTTCGTCAATATTTTATGATTGATCCGTAAAAAAATCACCATTTAGTCATTGCTTGACACGTAGGTGAATTTTTAATTTCTTTTTATTTTTAAAAAATTAAAAAAATTATTTTTTAAAAAAACTCAAAATTCTCAATTCCCCCCAAAAAAATTTATCACAAATCCCTAAGTATCAAATCCCCTACGTCTCCACTAATGGAATCTCTCTCTTTCACATAAGAAGAGTCGCAAAGTCCAGTCAATTTCGTTATGTTTGTCGTTTGCAGAATTTATTTTACGTTCATCGTTCGACATTAAATTGACACATCATTCGATGATTTGCGGCGATAAAAGAGTGAGGTAATCGGTAGTGAGAGTTCAGTGACAAAAAGAGTAGTTGGTGGTGATTGATTTAGAGACAATAGAATATGAATTTAAAGATTTAAGGATTGGGGTTTGATATTTGGAGAAATCACAAAAAAATGAGAATTTTGAGGAACTTTTGGAAAAAAAAAGTTTTGATGATTTTTTTAATTAAATGAATTAAAAAATAGGTCATAAATCATGCATTTATATGATGACGAAAATATTTCAACTATAATTAATTGAAAAACTTTAAAATATAACGAAATAAAACATAAGAATTGAGAGGATAAAAATACAAACTACATATACAAAGGCAGCTGCCTTTTCCATACTTCAAACACCGAATATCCCACAGAGTACAAGAAAGGGAGGAAACACTTGAAGTTTTCACAACAAAATTTACCCAAAGATCGAAAGGTATAGCATGTAAGAACTCGAAACAACTAGAACCAGCATCACTACTAGAAAATAAGCAGGCCATTCATCGAACAAATCCAATTGTTCCGGTGACGGCAATGAAGACGGTGATGAGTTCCTCGACCGGGGAGCAAAGAGAGAAGATCCCGTACCCTTTCGATCGCGTCGCCGCTTTGAATCTAACATGATAGACCGGAGCAAACCCATGGTTGATCGTTGGCTACTTTGGAGGAGGAGCAACAAGACCTAGGGTTAATATAATTAATTTCAAAGAATTTATGAATATATATCGGCCGAGGTTGGTCAAGTGGGGTATATGTTGTCTGAATTTTCTTGGAAAGTTGCAAGCACTACGATGGACCAAAGTTTCCCTTTGAATAAATGGAGGGGTGAGACGATAGAGATGATGCTAGCCCATTGATTTTTCTACGCGTTTTTTTTCGTGTTCGTTTTACATGTTCATATTTGAAGTTAGTAATCATTTTTTATCATAATATTGTTTCTAAAGTTTGATATAGACATGCTGTATAATTACGATTAAACACGGAGAAAGTTAAAAACCATTTAAATTTAAAAAAAAAGAGACAAAAATCTTATTTAAATAACAAGAGTTTTTAGTGTAATTATGTCGAGTAGAATTTAAGTTAGTTGCAATCGAATAATTTACTTTAAAAAAATTAAATTCTAAACGAGAACACAAAAAAAATTATCTACCTGTTCAAACAGTAGTATTTGTTTGGTTGAAATAAAACATTTACTCTATATAAAAAAGGGGCTGAAATGGCCCGATCCAATATGTTTTCCCAAAACATTTAATCCATTGAGCATCAATGGATATGAATGAACTTCAAATTAACTATTATGCTTTGTTTGGACCTTTTTCAATATTCACATCACCTGTGGGGACCTATTTAATAAATTATTGTCTGGCTCTCATGCAGGTGAAAATCCACAGCAGAGTAGATAAATGTTGACCTTAAAAATTGAATTTTATTTTTGATAGTTATCCATTTTATTGATCGGGTTTATTCTGAGATATTTTTTAGTATTTTATTTTTGTCTGGTTTTAAAATTAGATAATTTATACTTACAAAAAGAATTATACTGCTCGAATTCGAGTCACTTAAAAAAATATGTCACTCTTTACTACTAAGACAACTCAATAAATTTTATTATAAAAGTTTAAAACGCGAATGTAACTCATGTATTAAACAATAATATTTCAAATCTTATTTTAAAATGGACCGACCAATCTACATGCAAAATGTTGTAGATTGTGTAACATTTTATCCAAATTATTAAGTGCAAATAAAGACATTGAACAATCAAGTAGGTTATTGCATCCATTCAAAGGTTTTCCCAGTCAATTTCATATATGGATATTGAAAACAAGAAACCAACTGCTGAAAACTACAAACCAACAATCATATATAATTACTCAGATTCTTCGTATTACCGAAATATTATTTTCTTCGATATTCACATTCGGCACATATTCAGATACGCGCATTTACATCGGAATAACTTAGAAAAAAGAAAATCAAACTTACTCATACGCTATACATTCGTATAAAACGCTCACCGGAGAGATCATCGGATCTAACATACGCATTATGTACAAAAACAGAGGAAATCTCCGAAATCCACCTTTCAGGGTTTCAATGTTTAGCCGGCAAGGAAGGTGCATTTGACTCCATCAGTATTGACCATAACACATGAACATCTTCACAGGGGCAAGATTTCACATCTTCATACAGAATGTATATCCCTCTTCCTACATGAAAAAGAAAATCGATCGACGAGTTAAAGTTTCGACCACATTCGATCTAAAAAACAAAAACAATAGCTTGTTCAAAGGGTGTGGATGAACGTACTTTTCTTCGGAGCCGAGTGTAGGCGAAACCAGAGCTTCTTCAACGGCGAAAAGAGGGATTGGAGCCACCCCATTTGCAGAAGCAATGGCCTTGGCTCATGCAGGAAGGCAGAAACAATGAAGTGTGTAGGTTTTGGTTATTACTCGGTTGCTAATCATGGGTTGATTTTGATGTTGTTGCAGTGTCATTGTCAAAACCCTATTTGTTTTCCCTTGTGGGATAAGAAGCCACCCCACCAATAAGCTTTGATCCTTAGGGTTCTGCTTAACCCTTTTCTTGCCCTACTTTTGTCTCACTTAACTTCCCTTGTGCTTCAAGCCACTGGTTTTTTTTCTAGTTTTCCTACTTTGTGGATAGGGCTATATACCCCATTTGTGGGGTTGCATCTTTTTGCCTTTTTTTTTTCTCTTTGCCTGAATATTATTAATATCTACTTAATCGAGTGATAAAAAATTTAAAATTCGTTTCAGATCTTATGAATAGAGAAAATAAACGTTAAAAGAATTTTGTTTTCTCACCTTTAGAATATGATAAGACTCGATTTTAAAATAATCCAATTCTGATGTGATTATCGAATATCGATTTTTTTTGAAAAAAATCCCTAATGAGAAGTCAGCTGCAAGGGTCTTGCTCCCTATACAACACCTGGCCTATTGGGTGACTTTAAAGTGTGACAGATAGCTTGCTGACCCAGAAATTGAATTCTGCTCATAATTAGTGTTAGGACTTATGTTTTTAATAATTATTATATATTTATATTGGTTAATTAAACTAAAATTTTGAATTGAATTTGCTTTAATTCAGAATCCTTTTGGGGATAAAATGGAATCAAAATATTTTAGGGGTAAAATGTAATGTTTTACTAATTTATAGTTGGATGTTCAAATAAGAGTCTAATTTTTAAAAGTTACTCATGTAAGGATTTAATCTTTTAAAAGAATCCAATAAAGATCTAATGTTGTTAAATATGTTCAAATAATGGTTTAATCTTTTAAAAAATCGAATAAAGACATAACGTTTTTAAACCTGCTCAAATAAAGATCTAACGTTTTCTAATATGCTCATATGAATATGATGGCACTTATTTGAATATTTTAAAAAGATTATACCTTTATTTAAACAGATTCGAAAATGTTAGACCTTTATTTGATCAGTTTTAAAAAATTAGGCTCCATTTTAAAAGATAAGCCCTTGTTTGAACAGTCTTAAAAAGTTAAGACCCTTATTTTAGCATTTAACCTTTTATTATTTCATGATTTCTTCAGGATTTTCCATTATAGCAGGAGCCAAAAGCGATCCCTAGCTGGTGATGAAGATGGCAAGGACTGTGAGCAGCCAAGCGAAGCTGGGACAGGGGCATGTCCCCTAAATTGGTAAAATTGCATGTAATCTTCTTTAAAAATTATAAAATCATAAATGGTAAAATTGCATTTCAATCCATGGAACCTTTAATTCTTATAAAAATTGTAAATTTATAAACTAAAATAATACTTTCAGCTTCTGTAGAATTTTATAATTTAATTCCAGTCCCTTAGGGCAAGAGATAAAGGATAGTAAAGGTTAATCTAGTTGATTTAGAGTTGTGATTTGCTTACTTCATGCATTCCTGGGAACAGAACTTTTATTAGAACACCCCAACCTTTCTATCAATCTATTTCAACACAAAAAAGGGAAAAAAAAACTTTATTATAAATAGACAGCATCACAGTAGTTTCAGCTACATGCTTTATTTCATACACCCAGCTCACATGTATGAAATTATTGATTCATATCCGAAAACACACATCACACAACTGTTCTTGCTAAGCCGATTCTCTAAGATGAAAAAATAACATAGAACATTCGAACCAAATGCGACAAAGGATGCGTTCATTTCTTCTGCACTGTCACCAGGTCCAGAGTAGACCCGTAAGTTCTATGCAGCGCTTCGGCACACCAACCATGCCCACCATCAATCGTTGGCATCCTTACTTCCATTACCGGAACAACAGGTTGTTGAGAACCTGGCAGTACGACCCCTGCCAAAACTCTCAGCACGTTTGATGCATCGATGTCCATGCAGACATTTATCTCTGGAACTCCTTTAGGTGCTGGAGGAAGTCCGGTAATCTTGAAATAGCCCAGCAGATGATTCTCTTCCGCCTTACCCGCTTCACCCTCGTAGACGAGGATCAACACCTCGGTCTGGTTGTCATGGACAGTTGTGAAGACCAGTTCTTTCCGAGCAGGCATTGTAGTGTTTCTTGGTATAATCGGCACAAATGAGTTCCCATTGGCTCGTATTCCAATTCCAAGAGGTGTGGCTTGAATGGTTAGTAAATCCAAGTTGCCAAAAGGATCACTGATACCAGAAGCCACTGCTCCTTCCAGTGCAGTCCCGGAGACTGCTGCTTCAAGCGAGTTCATACATTTGTAAAGTTCTCTTTTGCATAGATTCTTGATGAGATTTCTTATTTTTGGAATAAACGAACAGCCGCCCACGACTATTACATCGGCCAGATTATCTACCTCTACCTTTGCATCATGTAAGCACTGGATTACAAGACTCTCACACTTCTCAAATATCTTCTGGTTTACCTTTTCGAATTCCTCCCGGTTAACCTTCTGACATATTCTTGATCCATTACCCAAATCTACATCAATTTGTACATTTTCTTCAAAAGAGAGTTTGTGGATGACATCCTGAGTTGCAACTCGAAGTAACCCCATTGACTTGATCTCATTAATTCCTCGGCTCGAGAAAAGGTTATCGTAATCCGGCAAGAGATGGCGCATCATGTTCTGAAGAAAGTCCTCACCTCCGGTTGCACTTCCGGCTAAGGCTTTTATATGAGAAACTCCTCCGGCTGTTGCTGATACAGCAACATCACAATACCCGGCACCCATATTAAAGATGAGAGCAATCTTTTCACTTCCACTGCCCATATTATCGTGTATCAACTGTTGCTGCTGCTGTGCATATAGTAATGCCACAGCAGTTGGTTCAGGCATCAATCTGAGAACATGAAGACCAGCCATTGCACAAGCTCGTTCGATTCGAGTCAACTGAAACCGACTAAATGAAACCGGGATGGACAAAACAACATTTCTTATAGGCCGCTTCAATCGAGATTCAGCCATGACTCTTAGTTCAACCAGAAATATCGCAAGAACTTCTTCGGGCGTAGTGGATCTCCAAATATTGTTCACCAAGGCCGCTATAAACGGACGAACGCCAATGTCCAATGTCTGAACCAGAAAAGGAAGGCTTTTGCTTGCGTGAACAACCGGATCGGTGTCAACTCTTCCAATGAGACGCTTCATGTTGAAGATAGCAGCTCCGGATAACATTTCAATCTCGTGGGAGAGTTGATAGCTCACTCCACCTGAAGGAATTTCATCTTTGAAAGTGACATACGAAGGTATTAACTTCTGGTTCCTAGTGTTCCTCAGAAGCTCAACTTGCGAACCATTCCAGATAGCGACGCTGCATTGTGAAGTTCCGATATCGATTCCAATTGCGATTTCTGGAAAAGCAGACGAAGATTTCTCCTCTCCTGTTGTTTCACTGTCGGATGCCACAGTGTACGCCGGTTCAGCCATTACTTCAAACTGTCAAAACAATTAAACAGCAGATATTGATCAGAAGACTCATGATTAACGAATTGGACCGTCTAACAACTCGTAGAAAAGCAACTCCTGATCCTGAAAGATTTTAGCCTTTCGAGTCTATAACAAGAAATTTCGAGAAGCAATTTGAAGTCCTTCCCTACACATAGAAACAGAATATAATGCCACTCACCATAGATGACACCTTCATTTCTTTTACCAAAATTAAACTTTTTTAACCAAGAATAAAAACCCAGATTGATAAACAGATGAAACATATATTGCCTCAAAAACATTCTTAAAAAGTGTAAACTAAAGTACCCATAACCAACCAGTAAAATACCATTTTAGCCTCAAACACTATGGAATCATACAAACAATTTATTCATGTAGGTCTTTTTATAAACACTTAAATATGCTGTCATCCCATGTATTAATAATCAAAATTCTGCAATTCAGAAATTCTCTAAACTAAAACCTCAAAACCCCACCATCAACATGAGAGTTATATTCGGATGCCTGTCTTAATTTCCAAACTCATAAACTTAAGCTCAACTTCAACAATTCCGTTCAAAAGCCATTAAAATTATAAAAACCCAACAAATGAAATTCCCTAAAAATGGTTAACAATCCATCAAAAGATCATAAAGCTGAAAACTTTGAGCATAAACAGACAATCTTGTTGACAACCATTTCCAATACAAAGATATATATAAACTGGTTACTAAACAAGAGAAGAAAAAAGAAAAACAGACGAAGTTTTTATCATAACAATAAGGGGAGAGAAGGTGAAGAGAAATGCAAACCTGGTAAAAAGAAGCTTCAGAATGGTGGAGCAAAATTTAGGAGCTTGGAGAACGTTTAATTGCAGAGAGAAGGGGAAGGTGGCAAAGAAATAGAATGAAGAGAGTCGAAGAGGCTAGAAAATTTGAGAGAGTTACTAGGAAATATAGTACTACGCTGGAGCTTTGCTTTACGTTCTAGAGTCCCCTAGAGAGACGCAATTTTTTAATTTTAATTTTAATTTTTATAAATATAATAATCATGTTTATCTGATATATTCATGATTTATATGAATTAGTTTAATTTTTAATATAAATTATCATTCTAACTGCTTGAAAAAAATATGATATGAATTTTTTGAAGTATTTGATTTATTGTTCAACTAATTTAAATCGATTTCTGTCGACACCTAACGTGGAGTCCCTCCGAACCAATGAAGCTCACTAGTCAAACAGGAAATATGAAAACTCTGTTGGAATAATTTATATGTAAGATTTGTATATATCATTAAAAGTTTAAAAAACGAATAATACTATCATGAGATTTTTTTTATTAAAATATTATCATAATATCACACCATACGTTAAAAAATAAATATTGTATATCATATGAAGGCGGGGTATGGGCCCTACGCTTCTAACTCAAAAAGTGTTTTCCAAGCCTCCTTCTAGGCTCGGTTTGTTTTAAACTTAGATGAACTACATTATCGATCCTTTACTTATATTTATTTTTTGGTGATTAATCTTTAAAACATTTTATTTTCATCACTAAATTTTTAAATTTCACTCGTTTTGATCACTCGATTGTTAAGTGTCTAACACTAACACCAAAACATTGCATTTTGGCCTTTTGTTGTTTAAAAAAGTTCTCTTAAATTTTAACATTCTTTTTCCTCAGGGTAGGAATCCTTCTCAGCTATGGTTCTACCGCTACCAACCATTGTTTGTAACATAATGGTGCAAATTGATGTCCATTCCTCTCATCTATCTTATTCTCATTTTTGTTTTCCTTGAAATTAACAGAGCCCAAATTAAAGCTTCAACATTATATTGAGTTCAAAAATCTGAATTTGAGAGCAAAATTTTAGGGGATTTTTCCATAGATTTACTCAAAAAATAAAACAATGTAAAAGACTTAAAAGATTTAGTGACCAAAAAGTTTACTAATTTATTCTTTATAATGCTTTAAAATTGAAATTTAATTACCCATAAATTTGTTTGGAAGCAATGAATCTTCTTTATTCTCTTACACCACTAATCACCATTTACCAAAAGTTTACACACAATAATTAGGCAAAAAAAACTCTCATTGTTATAAATATTTATTTATGGTATATATCCTTGTATTAAATGTGATTTTAATGTACTTTGTAACCCCCTAAACTTAACTTAATTTCTTAGATTAAATCTTGGGAGTTAAGTTTAAAAAACTTATCACTCAAGAAAGGCATTTTAAGTTTACTTATTTATACAATAAAGTAATTATTAAATAACAATAATAATAGTAAAATATCTCAAGTATAAAATTCAACCATTAAAACATATTCTGAATGTTTAATAAAATATCTAATTAAAATCTAAAAATACATGCGAAAACATAATTCCATAATATAATGTCCAAAGTTTGATTACATAAATGTCCCAAAATATAAAATATCAATATGAAAGTTTAAATAAAATAGTTCATACTGATGATTAAATATCCGAGTAAAATACGAAATGCTTCAAGTACCGAGTCGCCTAATCAGTCTGAGTATCTGGAAGAATAAACTAAATGGGTGTAAGATAAAGAGCTTAGTGTGTCTCTAAAGGGCAAACAATCACAAAAACAAAACAGTATTTTATTTTCTGATAAATTCTTTTCTGAAAACACAACAAATCCAATAAATCCAAATCATAATGATATGATGTCCGATGCATGACTCAATACCCGACTATCCGATATCATACAGAGTGGACGATTGCCCTCACCAGAGTGGAGGTTTCCCTCACTTTTTTTTAACATAATTCTGATCCCATGACTCGTGATATGTTTTGTAAAAACATAAATCCGAACTCTTATGAGTAACTCATTTCTGAAATTCGATGCTTGATTTAAAATCACAATTAATATGCCATGCATGATGTTTCAAAACATTCTCAAATCACAATCATTCAGATATTAAGCCAAGCAAGACTTAAAACATTGTTTTATAGTACATAGCACAATAAGAAATACACAAATATGTGGGATGGGAAGAGAACACACCTTAGCAAGCAGTAGCTCTAAAGTCGAGAAGAACGTGTCTCACGCTCAAGTCTAGCTGAATCGGAACATAAGAGATAAAATCACTACATTAATAACTTTTACCAAAACTAAGCCACCAACTAAAAACATAAGGACTGGACCGAAGGCATACTCACGTAAAGGCCTCGAAGAACGTGCACAATCGATCTGAACATAATGAGGTAACTCGTCAGCCTCAGAGACGATACCTAAACAAGAAAAAACTTGGGTTAATCCGATACCCAAATATTTTGAAAATTACCAAGGTACAAATAGCAAAAAAGAGCTTTCAGGATCAAATTAGTAATAAGACTCTGAGACATTTACTCTAGTTTTCCTTTTGTCCCTTTTAGTTGTCTTTGTTTCTAAAGCCTCTCGAGTGGCTAAGAGTAGCCACCATAGTGCTTAAAGCGCTTCCGCATCCATCGAAGGCTGTAGGGCTTGTCCGAGCCGTTGTCGAGCAGGAGTACTCGCAAGGCTGGTTGAAGGCTTACTTAGGCGCGAGAATCGACCGATTAGCGTCAAAGGCGTCTAAGGCCGCACGAATTCACTAGGGTTAGCCCTAGCCCCGTGACAAGAGCATTGAATAAGGTCAAGATAAAGGTTGTCTTAAAAAGTAAACTTTAAGACTAGAAATCAAAGTTAACACAAGTCAAAGTCAAAGGTCAACTGGTCAAAAGGTCAATGCTAACGTCACCAAGGTCAACACCGACGTCATCACTCTCAGTCAAGTCAACGATCTAAGGGGCAAAACCGGTTCAGTTCATCCCCATCCAGCTCATTTTTTGGCCCGATTCAGTTCAATTCACTTGGTTCACGGGTTCCAGCTCAGTCCATGACAAACTGGTTCAATTTACAATGGCTTGGGTTCAACCGGATTAGGCTTACTTAAATCCACACATACCTACACAAGCCCAAAACTCATACCACTTACACTCACAACCCATTCACCAAGCCCAAACTATATTCCACACTCAAAATCCAATAAGTCCAACATCCACACACTCACACACATGCCAACCCAACACACCCACACCCCTTTCTCTCTTCACCACCCAACTAGAATTAGGGTTCCCTAACTCCCAAAAGATAGCATCAACGATGAAGGGTGGTATGACGACAGCGGCGGCGGAGGAAAACAACGAACGGTGGCAGCGGCAACCGCACGGCGGCGGCGCAACAACGCGGCTGCAGTGATTCCCAAAGACTCAACATTGCTAAAAACTAAAACCAATGAGCATAATTTTGGACTTACCCACACTCACCCAAACACGGACGGACACGACGAAAGGAGGAGACAACGGTAGCGCAAGCAACGGAGGAGACGGTAGAGCGAGCAACAATGGGGATTCGAACGGGTTTTCACTACTTTCAGGCAAGACAAGGGCTGTGAACACAACCCGAAGGAGGGGTTTGTCTTGAGGGGTGATGTGGGTCGAGATGATGGTGGCAACGCAAAGAACGGATGGTGAACGGAGGCTTAACGGAGGAACAACCGAAGGGGAGAGAGAGGGGAGAGATATCGTGAGAGAGATGGAGAAGAGGGGGAGATGCTGCTGCTATTCCAAAACCAAATGAAAACCAAAACCCTCAGCCACATATCTCGAAACAAACTTAGATTTAAAACCTAAGTTTTTGGGTAAATCACAAAATAAGGGCTCATAGGTTAAACCACTTTACATGTTAGATACCAATGCTCTGAATTCATTTAATTAGGTCACCCAAAATGACTAAAATTCAAATTAATTCCACAAAATAAAATCAGGGTTTCGAATATAAAATCCCCAAACGTTAGGGTTTTCAATTAGGGATTTTGAAATTTAGGTTTTTCTGAATTAGGGAAAATTTTGGGGTGTTAAATACTTTATTATTAGGGTTTAATGCCCATTAATATTAGAAAAAGTTATATCACTGTGAGAAAAGAATAAAACCGAAATAGAAAAAGTTGTCAACAACAATTTTACGTAAAATGCCTCTGTAGAAGAAAAGAAAGAAAACGAGGATCTTGTATCTAGAGATATTGAAATGATTGACCAATAAAGACGCTTTGAACTTTCGAAAAGTGAAGTTTTTGTACCAGTAGTCCAAACACCTGAAGGTGTAATGCAAGCGAGATACAAATAAATAGTCGTCAGATATAAATACGACTTAAATTATAATTTATGAAGAATTTTAATTACTTCATGGTGGATGCAATCACTTTGACAGTTATGAAATATTTTATATGCGTCTAATTATTTTGTAGATCTTGTATAAAGTTATCCTTGAAGGATTTAAAATGCTAGAAACATTTGGAAGTTTCTGAGGAAATTTATTTAGATATGCCCCATTGAATATTTATATTTTGACGCATTTGGTATAATCGCCCTAATGGAAAAAAACTATAAGAATGATCATATTTTCTTATGCATTTTATAAAAGAGTTTAGATCAAGATTCATTATGGTAATTAAATATCATTAAAACTCTTGAATAACTTCAAATTGAAAACTCATGAATAACTTTCAAAGCATCTAATTATTTAATGAAAATATTTAAGAAAAAAATTGAGATCAAGTTTTGTCTCGACCTGAAGATCGAGCATTTAAATATGTCTTATTGTCTATGAAGAAACATAAATTGAAAGAATCTTAAAGAATATTCAATATGAATAATGCATAACTATTGAGTATCCTTGTGATTGCAATATTATTGGGTGTGAATAAATTTATCTTCGAAATAAAGATAAATAAATCATTGGTCTAGAAGCATCATACATTAGTTGGTCAAGAAATACCATCTAAATGCTACAATGATCATACTTTTAGATCTTCAAACATTAGTCGATGTCTCCTCAAATCTTCTATAAATAACTGTTATGCACGAGCCAAGCCAAAAATACGTTTGACTAAGACCGTGAACCCAACATATGCAAAAGGTATGTGATTTACATTTACAAGATAAGATATAAGCTATATTGTGCAGAGATAATGCAAAATTTATATCTCTTTCGAAAGATGGATACGTCAAAGATGACAAAATGAAATATATTGCTCCAAAGTGTCATCCATCACGATCTTTAGTAAAATAGTATTCAATATTGAATTATGAATATTCAAATATATTATGTGACGTTTTCATAAGGGGGACTAAATACACAATGCACTCTTTTTTCCTTAACCGATGTTTTGTTTCAATGAATTTTCTGGTAAAATTTTTAATGAGGCAACATGTTATGCATATCAAAGATGTGTGCACTATTTTTTCTTCATTAAGAATTTTTCACTGAATTTTTATCTTAGTAAAATTTTAACGAGACATGCTATCTTCATAGATATCTAAGGGAGAGTGTTATAAATATTTATTTATGGTTGATATCTATGTATTAAATGTGACTTTAGTGAACTTTATTATTAGAGTTTAATGTCCATTGGTATTAGGGTTTCCCCTTGTGCCTATAAATATAGATATTAGGAAAAACATTGTATACATCACTACTTTGAGAATAATACAAATTTGTTATTCTTTATTCTTATTATTGTTCTTCTTTATTTTATTCACAACACCTATTATATTTTCATAAATTCAATACTTCCGCCATGGAAACTCCGGCCAACACCTTCAAATCGAGATACTATTAGGGATACCCTTCCCTGTAAATCCACCTTTCCTAGAATAATCCGACGTATTAGGATACATCAACATGTACGGCATCTTCACCGGTCCAACTTTGTTCTTCAGTTTTCCATCGTTGTTCCTTTCCATAATACTGTTTTCAATTTCCACCAGCTTCTTCCCAAATCTTTCAAAAGCAGCCAAGGGCTCGTAGTCCGACGTCTACTCCGCCGTGTCCATTTGCCCGAGGTATATTTCGTCGATCGAATGCCGTGACAACACTTTATTCGAATATAAAAACTGATAAATTAATTAATAAAATTTTAAGTTATTCGAATTTCTATTTCATAACTCAAACTTTATTTGAAATTTTTTCAAGTCGAATCGAGTTTATGAAATTACGAGTCGAGTCAAACAACGTCATTTTTTTCGCCTCGAGTCAAGTTGAATAATTTTAATTTTTCGAGTCGAGTTTTGCCCATCCCTAAAAAAAGATGGTTTCTCTAATTATTTACATAAACAAAACAAAAACCATGCCATTGACTTAACATGAGTGGCTTTCGTAAAAAAAAAAAAAAGGCTTAACATGAGTGGCGGTGAAGGAGGAAAGAAGAAAAAGGAAAATAATGGAGAATGTAAAAGGAAAAAAAAAAGAGAAAAAGTGAAAAACATAAACAGATATTTATATTTTGTTCGTATTTGTTATCTTTTCTGCTTATAAAATACAAAGGAAAAAGATAATTTTATCTAATTTTAAGAGGAGATTATGACTAATGTCCGGCATTATATAAAAAAGATTAGATTTATCGTTATAAATATATAGATAATTTTATCTATTTCTTTTACCATTTTGACAATCAAAATTATTTTAAAATTTGAACATGTTATAAATTAAATCAGAAAACCTTATTAAATTTTATGCACCGACTGTGAAAACCTTTTTCACAATAAAATTTTAAAATTGTCACGTCGCACATGCCCTATTTAAAATTTACTTAGATTCTACAATTTTAGGATTTACTATTATATTCTCAAATTGCCTTTATAGAGGGCATTCAAATAAAACATGTGACATCCTTAAAATCCCACATATAAAAAAAATTCATCACCAATATATAAAATGATTACTTTATATATCATTAACCAATCCAAATAGTCCAAAATCCTAGTTTTCTTTCAAAATAGTCGCCGCCTACTATTATTTTTTATTTTTAAGTTAGTAGGCGATCGGCCATCATTTAGATGTTGATTGTCGATCGTCGGTGTTCATTATTTCTCTGCTCTTGTTTTAATATTATAGAGAGGGTGTTGTCTTACTGGTAAAGTGTATACAGGAAATTAAGCTTGTTTTACTTGAAGTTGGTGAATTCAATCCGATTGACGACATTTTTCAGTCTTTTATTCTTTAGGTGTAGGTGTAAAAAGCTTTTGAACTTTTGAAAAAATCAATTAAGCCGCTGAACTTTTTTTGCTCTCAATTAAACGCTTGATCCAAGAAATTGAATTAATTAAGCCTTTTGACCATTAAATCTTGATAATTTTTTCTTTAGATATTACTGATACATGATACACTACAGTTCTATCATGTTGCATTTACATATTTCTTCAAAAACTATTTTTTTATGTTTATACGTTATTTAAAATTTTTAGAACTTTTAAATAATTTTTAAATAAAATAAAATTTCTTGAGAATGTCAAATCGAGACACTATGACACAATGTACTGTACAAACAGATAAAAAAAACTATCAAGATTTAATGGTCAAAATTGATTACAGGGCTTAATTGGTTCAATTTCTTGGTTCAAGAGCTTAATTAGGTGCAAAAAAGTTTAGGGGCTTAATTGATTTTTTGTCAAAAGTTCAAGGACCCTTATTTTTTTGTTTTGACCCTCTTACTTTTTAATTCCTGGCTTCGCCCCTGATTAACATGATAGATAACTAAAGATTGGATGAAGATGAATGCAGATAAAATAGTGTGTTTAAAAGACAACGATTATAGATAACCATAGTACCATCTTTCGAAGACACAACTTCATCTACATTCCTTAGGATTTGTTTATCTATTGTGTTTATGGTTGTACTAGGTTTAGCCCTTTTCTTTTCTTTGGTCGATGCTCCTAATCTAAGATCTCATTATCATATTGATTTATCTCCTAAGGTTATTTTATCTTCATCTACGAACGATTCATTTAATGAAAAATAGAACTTTGAGATGTTACCTAAAAGAAGGACTATTCCTCCATCAGAACCAAATAGGTGTACAACAAATCCACATCCTCCTTCGTCTGCGTTCGCCTTAAAGACCTTGGTTGTATTATTTCTTCGATGGTCGATGCGATACGATACTATACTATACTATGTTTTTAAAGAACTATTTCTTCTGCGTTCGTCTTCACCCAATCTTTCGATGGTCGATGCCATACAATACTTCTCCTTTATCGACCCTGATTGCATTATTTCTTCTTTTTTCCGTTGAGCATTTCCTCTCGGTATTTATGCTTTCAACTGCAAACATCCAATATACGCCTACTGGAACACTGTCGTGTGGCTTATGCTCATGAACTTCTTTGTCAAGATTGTTAATGCAACTGCTCAGAGGCATCTTAAAAAGCAGCTGGATGAGCAGGAAGCCGATAACATACCTGCTTCAACAGATTCAGATTGACCGCGCTATATCTCGGATGAAACGGCTACACTGTATCGTGTAATCATCTTCTTCCCTTATTTATTTTTTCTTCAAATTCACAAGTAGCATTGGTGAACTACAAATTAATGGTCTTTTCATTTATTATTATTACCATTGAAGCCTGCTCAAAAAGGAAGTCCCTGCACTTAGCTAGTCCCCTTGTCAGAATGTTGTACAGACAAAAAATAGGAACATAGACAACAGAAGGGGTATAGGATCAGTTTATATCCTATGTAATGCTGTGTGGTCTTGGGGTTTAAAATGCTGTTCTTCTCCATTGTTTAAGTATTGTCATCTAAACGTCGAGTGTTAATTGTAAAGTAATTTGTTGAGACACATTATACTTTTAATGAAAATTTTAAATTAAAATTTCAAAAATCATACTATTAAGACTAACAACTTAACCTAAACTATAAAAAGAATGTTTAGATATCACAAAAAAGGGCAACATTACACATCTTTGGATGCTGTGGGACCAAACATAACCCTACCAATCCAAATCCAATTCCAACAACAACAACACAATGGTATGGGACCCATGGGCCATGCTGGCAAAAAAGTACTAACACGTGTACCTAAAATTATGACCACAAGTTATCAATTGCTGCCTTTTCGATCAGGTGGTAAAGATACCCTACATCAGGTCCCACTGTAACATTGGTGGGACCCTTTCTTTGGAAAAGGAGCTACTTATTTAATCCAGATGTGTGGATCGGAGAGGGTGACGATTGGTGGGACATTGCATCTTTGTTTTGTTCTGGTTTTTGAGACACGAGAACAGAAACAAACCATGCGCGAAACGTTAAAAAAAATGCCCGTTAGTATACGGTTTTCGTTGAATTTCTGGTTTCGTTTTTTTTTTATTTATGTTTCTTCTGTTTCAGAAAATCTAAGATTAATTAAGTATTTAGATTTAAAATTTGAATAAAATAAATATTTTATTTAACTAATATTTTAATTTAAAATATTAATATTGTTACGCCTAGGAAGAGCCGGGTAATAATTTCAAATCAAAAAAGAAAAAGAAGGTCTTGAAATATATAAGCGGTGACGTTGCACATCTTATCGACATACCTTTTGAGAAGAGAGTAATGATACCGTGACAAATGGTATCGGATCGACCATTTGACTGTCTGATTTTACTTTGAACGCCCTTGAGTGGGATAAGTAGGGTGAACAACCGTTACAATAGTCGCCTATCATGAGTGTGGTTAACTCATGACGAATGTCACGCCTAAAAAAGGCAAAAACAATAATCTCATACAAAAAAAATCTTAAGATATATAAATGGTAACGCTGCACATACATATCTTTTGGCCCTTTAACAATATCGCTATTTAAAAAAAATTAAATATCATTATATCACAAATATGAAGGAGTCCATAATATCCAATAATCTCTTAATGGTTGCGTCCCCGAATATCCATGAGCCTACAACATGCCAAAAGCTACATAATAATAGTAGATTTGATTAACCGATGTAGCTAAAAGATTACGATGAAACTTAATATTATTTATTGAGGTGTTATTTAAAAGTGTTTTTTAATATTTTTAAATTTAATTATAATATAATATTTATTTATATTTTTTTGCAACCTTTTAAATTAATAATACAAAGACTAAACTAATCTATTTAATAGTAGAGAGACTAATCTAAACAATATGTATAATTGAGGCTACTATGGACCGATATTTATAATAAAGAGACTAAATTAATCCAATTAATAGTAAAGAGACTAAAATTTATATAGTCTATAATCGAAGGATTTGATAGCTGACCTTTAAATTGACTTAACAACCAACCCTTAAATTGTTAAAATAATAATATGATACTAATTTAACTAAAATTTTATCCTAATTATAATTATCAAATATATTACTCACAATTGTATTTATAATATTTATACTCATGAATCTAACAGGTGGTCCAATTAGAAGAGATGATGATGTTTATTTTAGAAGACTCGAGTTAAGATCACTTTGTCTGCAATATGTACGTACATTGTTAAGTAATTAATAATATGTATTAACAGATACTACAAAATATCATTTTATTTAATAGTTCATGTTCGGATCGAACATTTATAAAAGATTCCATTTTAGATTCTCTAGATCTTGAAATAAAACAAAGAGATGACACTGAAATTAAAAGCTAAGTGCACATGTCACGTTATTTTTTTTAATCTTACGAGATGCGGTAAATATGGCGGAAATTTACCGAAGAAGAGATTTTATAGTCAAATTTCGTTACCTATTACAGTAATTTTGTTTTGAAGCAAAGAGTTCTTGCAGTGAGCAATGGCACCTTTGAATGGCACTCTGCAATGCTTCCATCGACCACTGATCCGGCTACTGCATTCCACAGCCGACCCGACCCGTACTCATCGGAAACCCGTTTCGAGAAATCACACCGGAGTGGCTCGGCGAGGACCGCATCGACGATGGGCAGCTCGAAATGCAGCTTCTCCTTCTTGGGTACCTCAAGTTTCCCGAGAAAGAGTGAGAAAATCCGGCATTGTTGCTTTCTTTGACAGATCTCAATGGTTTGACCGAGAACGAATCTGGAACTGATTCAACTTGTTTATGCGATAGCTTCTCGTATAATGGCTTCACTTTCTTCAAGTATTTGCTTATGACTCGCTTCGCTGTTATGATTATCTTTTTAACCGATGAAGAAGGCGCCGCCATGTTTACTTGCTCATGCTTGTTGTTGTTATTTTCTTTGTTGAACATGGAGGAGAATCTCGACAAAGAAAAATACTTGTTCTTCTTGATTTGTTGTTGATGATGGGTTGAAAATATTTGGTTCCCGTTGTCTTCGGAAACGGAGCTCGGCCTGGAGGAACTGCAGTTATCGGCGGCGAGCAAGAGGAGGTCGCTTGCGAAAGACGAGCGGGAGTCGTTGCAGGAGCTGGCGGTGGAGTCGCGAGAGGCGGTGGCGGTGGATGAGGAGGAAGATGAGGATAAGAGGAGGGTACGTGCCATGGAGAGACGAGGGGAGAGGTGGAGAGGCAAGAGCTGGCCTTTGTAGAACAAATCGTCGGCGGTGGCGGCGCGTGGGGAGCGTGAGATGGTGAACTCGAAGTCGGAGGAGGAGGAAGAAGAGAAAGAATGGGAAGGAGATGAGGGTAGCGTTTGGGATCTCGAACCTAGTTTCTCCCTTCTCTTCCCCATCGCCATTGTCTTTCAAAAGTCTGCTTAGCTTAGCTACATGTATATGTAAATATATATATATATATATATATATATATATATATATATATATATATATCATAGACACTGATAACAGCAACCGTGGAAATGGCAAATGAGAGAGATGATGAAAACTGAGAATTGTGTATGTTTTTCTTTTATGAATTTATGATGACGAGTTAGGGAGAGTGAAGGAAAGAAGGGAGAAAGGGTTGGATCTTTGTCTCTTTGGGTTGTGTTTGACTTCACGCTACTTTGCGGAACATGAGTTTTACGCGCCTGCTTTTTTGTTTAACCAACTTACCTAACTTATTGGTCGATTAATCTGAATCAAGTTTTGTTAAAGTCCAATTTAAGGTGATTTTTACAACCCAATTTTTTCTTACAAAGTCAAAGTTCGAGCCACAGACTTTACTTAAGAGACCTAACGTTTTATTTCATTAAACCAATTGATTATTAGTTTATGTGTATGTTTTTAGGGTCCCAACTATACTAAAATCGATAATCTAACTGGTTTGACATACCGATCCAATTTTTACGACATCAAAATCCACTTTTTCACTTTAACATCTAAACATTATTTTTTAGAGGCTCCTTTCTTCGTTTCTAGTTAATTTTTTTTAATAATAAATATTTAATTTATTGATTGATTAATTTAAATTAAACTTTATAAAAAATTATTATAGAAATAACCTTTCAATTAATATTTTTAGTCGCAACGTTAAAATTTAGACGCCTAATCTTACTTAATTTACTTAATGACTCAGTCTGATAAACCAAATTGGTGTTGGCTTTATAATTTTTTTTTAATAAATGCTGTTATCATATTTAATGAGGATGCGATATTTGAGGAATTGAAACTAATTATTAAAAGGCTCGTTTTGACTTGGGTTGAGGTGGTGACAGATGAATAGGGTAGGATCTTTTACTCAGGGGGCTCACATGTCATGGAATAAATTATAGGATTAGGGATTTATATATCATAAAGAGTGTTTTTTTTTTTATTGTCGCGTAGACGAAAGCATATCCTGCCGACTGTTAACCGAGCCATTACTTGAGCTAGGTATTACATGGAAAGCACCACGCTAGTTGCTGGCACAGTCCCTACCAATCGCCAACCGGTCCAGTGGTGCTATCCTGAGCCGGGATGGGTATGCTTAAGCGTAGATGGTGCTGTCTCAACAAGTACAACAATGCCTCAATCGGAGGTTTATTGCGTGATCATTCTGGGCAATGGATCTCTGGTTTTCAAAAGGCGATTGGTAAATGCAAGCCTTTACAAGCTGAGTTATGGGCTATCTTCACTGGCTTGCACTTTGCTTGGGACCAGGGGTTCGAGATATTACAAGTCCAATCTGACTGCGCAGAGGCGGTTAAGATGTTGAATGCTTTGCACGTCGAAAGTAGCACCTTCTCTCTTGTTCGCACCATCGCCAAGCTTCGCCAAAGAGGCTAAGCAACCAATATTATCTGGGTTCCATGAGATGCCAACCGAGCTGCGAATATGCTAGCGAAAATCACTGATCCCCTCGCGCTGGACCTGTTCCCGCCTGCGGCTATGCTTCCTCTTCTTCAAAATGATTTACCTTCAATAAATAATTATGAAAATGTTATTTTGGCAATTATTTTTTTATTCGATACATTTAAGTAAAAATGCCATCCAAAGTGGTTAAAAACTCATTTTACAATTATATTATATATTTCCTTAAAAATATTAATGCAATATATATGTATTAGATTTTTAGAATCTTTGATATTCGTTATACTATTCAAATATACAATTTACAGCTATCTCTTCTAACAATGTGATTTTTAATATTCAAATTTACGTTATCTCATTAGAAGCTTAATATACCTTGGTATCACACACTATCCATCTTAACACTTCTATCAGATTTTTTGAGGTTCATTAATGTGTGATGACTTAATTTGCGTTTATAAGCAAATGGTTGAAGTTTATTTAAAAAATTACAAGTTATATTTGGTACTTGAACTTCATTTCAACTTTCAATCTTGTACCTATTTTTTGGGGGTCAATTTATCACTTAAACTTGATTTTTTAGTTCAGATTGATACATTAACTTGTCTTCTTAGTTCAATTTAGTAGTTATGTTTCTTTTCTCTCCCAATTAGGTATATGAAGATAACCCGTTAAATTTTAATGTTGAAAATAACAATGATACTTTTTACAGATATAAGAATCACATGATACTATTAAATTTTGGGGATGTGGCTCTGTTAATCCCTTCATAGTTACGTCTTGGGTGTACAATTAAATTCTGATAATAAAAATTGAAACTTATTTTATTAACGAATCACGTAATATTATTAAGTTTGTAAAACTTCTAAAATTTTTATCAAGAAATATGTTCATTATTATGGACTATGTTTGTGGAAATCTCAAAATTGAGATATTGATAACCATATTCTTTGCTTCATCCATAACTTTGTAAAAAAAATAACAATTTGGTGAAAATCTCTTCTTTGGATCGTATAACTAAATTTGTTCAATGAAAACCCGACAAAAAACTGCAAAAGCAGCCATTGTTAAACAAAGCTTAGTAAGACTCCCCTTGGAAGAAGCTTTCAAGGAGATAGCGCCGCTCGGCAAAGGGCCTGCACTCCGGCCGAAGGAATCGAAACAGAAGCAGCGGGCAATCCCGAGGGAGATAGAGTTGGAGCCGTTTCCGATTCGCGAAGCACGTTGATGTCGACTTTCTGTCCGGATTGACAGTGGACGGGAACTCCGCAGATGAAGTAGTGGTGACCCTTTGTGGTTATGTCGATAGTGTCACTACCGGTGGTGTAGGTGGCCAAAGGGGCTGATGCATTGCAGGCCTTGTACATAGGATGGGTTACTCGCATCACATTGTGAAACTGAGCATTGTACTCAAAACCTATGTGTTTATAGACCGTAAATTCGAGTATAGACCTTAAAACAGACTTGGAATATGCGGAGAAAAGGAGAACTTACGAATAATGTCACCAACATGGAAGGTCTTAGTAGCAGCCCATTGCTTGTAATCAAGGTTACCAATGGAGGTCCAACCACCACCATCTCCAACCTTGTAAACAGCCGCATGAGACAATTGCAGCAATGCAGCAACCGCGATAACAGCCCGAGCCACGACGCTCTTCAAAAACCCCATGCAAAAACCGGCTAGGAAGGAGTTGGAAGAAGTCTTTGTTTTTCTTTTGTTGTGAAGATATGAAGGGCTACTTTCTCTTAAGGTGTTTATATACAGGTACAGCTTTTGAACGATATGGTATGTTAATTTTATTGTTGGCATCATCATTGATGACATGTCCCTCCCATTACCATATTTGTTTTAAACTTTTAGAGGACAATGCTTGTAAGGAAAGAATGTTCATAGGCTGTAGTTGCTGTTGGGTCAGTTAAGTAGAAACATACACACACATATATATATTGCAGATACATTAACTATTTAATTAATTAATCAAATGTTGTTCAAATTCGACAAGGAGTGTTATACTGCAATGATGGTTCATTGCCACTATCTTTAGACACATACATACATACATACATACATACATACATACATACATACATACATACATACATACATACATTATTGGTACATGTAACATGCCATCAAGACATTAACCTTAAGCATGCCCATTTTTCTCTGCAAAATCACCCTTGGCAACACCAACGGCTGCTCCATCATATTCATCATCCATGAACCTCTTCCAAAACCAGTGCTGCTTCCAAACTCTCTCCGTCATCTCTTCTCCGGGATTAGGAACAACGTAAAGATTGACATGACCAGGACCCACCCGGAGAAGAACAAGAAGATTCCGAACTTGAAATGGCAGAGCATTGATAGGAAAGCCTGAGCTATGATAAAGGTGAAGAGCAAGTTGACACAAACCGTCACTCTCTGCCCCGCCGATCGAGTCTCAAGGGGAAACGTCTCGCTAGGGATCAGCCAACCGAGAGGACCCCAAGACCACTCAAAGGACGACACGAATGTACACACCATGACGACTACGAGGATCGTGAAACCTTTGTGGAGATCATCGGAGTGATCCTTAACCTTGAGTCCAAGAATGATCGCTATGATCACTTGAGAGAAAAACATCTGCACACCGGCTTCGAGTAAGAGCACGCGACGGCCCACTTTGTCGACCTAGTAAATCGATACCACGGTAGACAGAACATCGACAGCACCAGTAACAACAGCAGAGTAAAGTGCAGCATCATTGCCGAATCCCAATGTTTTGAACAAGACCGGCGCATAAAACATGATTGCATTGATACCAGTAAATTGTTGGAAGATCTGTTCCAATTTCCATGTAGCCATATCAGTAAAACGTTACTCATTTTTACAACTAGACACGCCTCGAATGACATTATCGAATATTCGATCATTATGTTCTTATTACCTGCAAAGCGACAGCGATGACGAGTTGGGGTCGGTTCCTACGTTGAAGGAGATTCCTGAAAGGATGTTTCACTTGTTTTGCCTAACGACTCGCCTCGACAAGCTCCAGGAACTCGGGCTCGATGTTATTGGTGCCCCGAATCTTCCTGAGCACGGCCTTTCCTTGTCGAGACGACCTCGCTCGATGAGACTGTTGGGACTATCGACGACCAGGAGGACCCCCATGGTTAGGAGAGGTGCCGGGATGCCGGCCAAACATAATGATAGCCGCCAACCCCATCCACCTTCGATTCTGTCGTTGCAAAGCAAAGCAAGGAATGATTGTGAGATCAACAGAAATACAAGAATTATTCACACTGTAAGTACGTAGGATCAATGATTTTAGTGGACAGCGACAGAAAAGAAATATTTTTGTGGGTGATCATATATATATTATACATGTATCTAACATAAAAGACTCGAATTTTAGTACACATACAATCAGTAAAATGCATACAATCACTATACATGGATCCGCCACTGTGAGGTTTACTTAATTGTTAGTTTAATCATTAAACATGTGATTAAGGAGTAAAAGAGAAGAAAAACAAGAGATTTACTTAGCAGTGCCGTAGTTGACAATATTAGCAAAGAGAAGTACAATGGTGACGTTAAGTTGGAACAATATGTTTAAACCTCCGCGAATCCTTGTAGGTGCTATCTCGGACAGGAACAATGGTACTGCCTGTATTTTATAAATTAACAAATCAGTAATTTAATTAATTAAAATATGTATGTATGTATGTATGTATGTATGTATGTATGTTTGTATCCTCAATTAAGATGGTTGGTATATTTCAAATCCAAATTATTTGATACTAGAATTTTTTTTAATTGAGATAAAAATGGTTTTTAGTCTCAGAATTTGACAATTTTTTAATTTGGCCTCTAAACCATTTTCACTTTAATTCCTAAGTTTAACAATTATTTAATGATGTAGTACAACATCAGAATATCATATCATAAAAAGACTAAGAAAAAGACGACAAATTTTTAGATGAATGTTTTCATTCTATTTCATTAAAGCAATCCTGCTACAAACTGTACACAATCCAAAAAGACTATACAAGAAAAAAGCTATTTCTATTCTAGTTTTCAAGCTATACAAAATGCAGCGTTAGCAGCACCTATCTGATGCAAACTCGTGCCAGAAAGCTTAGAGCGAACCATCTCTCGTATTTGTTCAACAATTTCCATGAGCCGATTCTAAAAAAGTCTCCGGTTGCGCTCCTTCCAAATAGAGGTGATGTAACAATTTCCATCATAGCAGACCACAACGATTTACCTTTCAACCTTCTCATAGCCCAAGCTAATTCCTACTCCCAGCACATTACCTGCCTATGTTGTCCACGAAGCTGTAGGATACAATTCCAAACAGTCATCGAAAAATCACATTTGAAGAATAAATAATCTCGACTTTCAAGCTTCTTCAAACAAAGACTACACATTCCATCAATATGTAAACCAAAAGAGAGAAGTCTATTTTGGGTGGGTAACCTGATAAGAGTGGCCATCCAAGAGATAGTAGAGTTCTTAGGGATATGCCTCAGAATAATTTAATTTGTGATAGATGTTTTTGATATTATTCTATCTTATGGTAGGTGGAGATAAATATTATATAACCTCAATCTTGACATATATGATCAATAAAAAACAAATTCACACCCAATTTTTTTACTAATTATATAATATATATGTATATCGAAGAAAATAAAAAATAAATAGGAGAATAAATTTTGGATCCCTAAGCACCATTTTATAATAGTAACAATCACTCCGGTCAAGATTGTTTTATTTATAATGTCGTGATTTTAAATTTTTAACTTTACTTAAAAATCTAATCATTTATCTTATCAGATCAATTGATAATTAATACAAATTTATTTTAGTTAAATTTAAAGTCCAAATAAATATAAAATTGACATGGACATATTAACAAAAAATGAGGGTTAAAATTTAATTTATCTAATTTTAAAATTTATAAGATGTAATAAATACTTAAATGAAAAAGGGACTAGAATTGACTAATCTCAGATAAACCAGTAACTTTTGGAGGAATCAATGAATTTTTATTAATTTTTAAACTTATAAGGACCTACCAAGTAATTTTCTTCGATGATACCTGATTAGCGAAGCCGACACCGCAACCTAGCAGTATCCTGCCGATAATGAGCATGGCAAGGTCTTGAGCGGCGGCGTTCAGGAAGACACCGACGATGATACCTGGTGGTGTAGGACGCGAAAAAAGTGGCCGTTAAACCGGCCAAATAAAGCGACGACGTGAACAACTGCAAGCCTTGGTTGTCATATTTGCAGTAATTCCCTTCGGGTCCTGGATTTTTGGTTCTATTATAAACAACCGGGAAGAATTTTTTCAAGAAATCGGGCATGGCCGTAACGCCACCTACGTAAAAACAAAATAATCAATTTCAGTTCACTTATTTTTACAAAATAAAACAATTATTTGAATGGTCTAATTACATAATAGTCCCCCATAAGCTTTAATAATTCAGTTTACTCCCTTTTACCTCATCATTAGATGAAAGAACTCAGTTTTAACACCCCCCCCTAAAATTTATTAACTCAATTTAATCCCTTTTAGCTGTTTTCTAAATTGTTCATGCAAGCATGAAACGAGAGAATGAATTACCGGAAACACCGACGTCGTAACCGAACATGAGGCTGCCGGTGGAGGTCATTATACAAGAAATTATGACAATCGGAGTGATCTTAGCTTCGAACTCCACCCCCGCCGGTGGCACCGATGAGAATCCACCCGCCGGCATAGCTTCTCTCTCTCTCTCTCTCTCTATATATATATATATATCACCTAAGAAAACGAAGTTAAATATCTCTCCTCTTTGTTTATTCTTCTTCTTCTTCTATGAAATTGAAATTGGAATATGCAAATAAGGAAGCAAGGGGGATTTATATAGAAGTAGAGAGTGTACAGTTCGGAACATAAACACCTGCAACTTGGATGACGTAGTGGGTCACCACCATCAGGATCTTTACACGTGTATCTTGACTTTTCTCTGTCTAAGGTTACCATAGTTTTTTCAAAAAAAAAAAAATTTAAAATGTTTGGTCTAATTCTGTCATCAATCCTTGTACTCTTTAAAAGCTTGAAATCCAATTCCTCTCCTTTTCATTCCAACAAGAATCTTTTAGGGAGTATTATAATTGGCAAATAAGCGTAACTAACTAATATAAAATAAATCTTGATATTAATTATAGAGAAAGCGCACACAATGATTTACAAATAATGAAACTCGAATTGGACGTCGAAGTCCCAAGACCTCGAATTTAACACATGTCCACAAACAATGTTATTAAATAAAGTTGGATTTGAACAATGAAGCATAGGTGAGATGATAAGAGTTTCTCCTACCTTAAGCAGTGATCGAGTGTTCAATCATTACTCTGGGCATGAAGTAACTTTAAAAGTTGTAATCATTGTCTACTCTGTTATAGGGTAATAGAAGGATTGAAGAAAAATATGGTGTTTTTATGGATCATGTTTAAGTTTATCCACTGAAATGGGAAAAGCATATTGGCATTTAAGACCACCCAATTTAATTTTACTCGTTTGGTTTCAAGGAAACTATTATTAATAAATTAGTTTAAAAAACTTTTACATTTAGAGTAATTCCACTTTATATGTTTAAATTCACAAGAAATTTAAGAGATTCACATGTTAAGTATCAAGTTATTAATTTATCTAATAAGGATAACACGATAAATCTCTTTTAAAAAATAGAAATTTAAATTATGACATTATAAATAAAAAAATAAGATTAAAATAATCGTCTCATAATTAATTTTACAGTATTCGATTTGGGTTAATCGATAAATATATCTAATACTAACAGTTGTAAAAAAATCCTCACGTTAAGTTGGTGTTCTTGTCCCCCCCCCCCCCACCATTTTTTCTTGCTTTTGGATGTGGTTATTTATCTCACATTCAATGCATTAATATTATTTTTGATAAAGAAAGAGCTAAAAGCTAAATCATGAGGAAGATGTTAGTCTTGTGCAGTCATCGTGTGAACAAGAAATCACCACATCCGGAGACGTGGAAAATATCTAGCATGCATTGCATCCTACTCGAACTATCTTCGTCAAACCATCGAGTATCTTGTTCGCCTCGCCTCCCCTTCCCTTCCTACGAGCAAACTGAGGTATAACCACCCAATACTTGTCCTAACGCTAAAAAATATGCTACAAATAATAGAAACCTCATAACGATCACCTTTCCGTAGCAGTCGAAGAACATCCATACTATCAACTTCGAGGATAATTTGTCGATCACCGGAATCCTAAGTTCTTCTCGGGCCTTCGAGCACTCCCCATAGCAATATGGAATATACGCCCACAAATTTGCAGGTATTTTCTTTAAATAACAATATCACCGAATACATTTTTCTTTTCTTTTAACAATAATTTGACAAGAATAACAGTATAGAATCATCATATATCTAATTTAAATTTTTATGTTTTTTTTGTTTGTATTTTAGTAGAAGTCTTGATAGGTAATTTGAAGAAAAGTACAAGTCTACTACTATTGCACTATCAGCATTGAATTATTATTGTTTTTTACCCCAAAAGCATGATTTTGATGGAGTGGAAAATTGAACACAAAAACAAGGATTTTAAGCCACTCAATGTCTGAAAACACCGTGTGGAAAAAATGTTGCATTTCATATATGTTTGCAAATGAAACCTTTGCTTTGTGTAGACCATTATTTGATCCAATACAATTCTTTAACATTAATTATACCTCTAACAAAAAACTGTTAGAAATGTTCGCATTAATCCAAGAATAAAGATAATAAGATAAAATATTATTATTTAAATGAACAACACAAAATTAAAGACGGTACAACAATATCAAAATCAAACCGATTGGAAACGAAAATCGAAAGGAAACGTGTTGAGGCCTGCACGAACGCAGTTTTCTTAAGACAGATTTACAGTCACTCCTATGGTGCTCAAGTTCGTTGGTCGTCTATCTCCCAAGATACAACAACAGATGATCAACCACAGTTGCACTACTGTGGAGATCACGAACTAACCCTTGCCTTCGCCTACCACCGAAAACTACTTTGTAAAATCCACATAGTAAAACAATAAAAAATTTCTGTGGCTTTTAGTTGTTTTGAAACTAAAGGAATGACATTCTATTTATAGGGGAGTGAGCTAGGTTAAATGTGAGAAATAAATATTTCGAAATTATGGCCATTAATTATCCACCTGATTTAATTCGAAAACCTTTAATTAATATCATATTTAATCAAATATATTTCCGTGAATTACAGTTGTTACCTATTTAATATTCGAATTTAAGGAAACCATAAATTATCCGTTTAAATTCGAAATATTCAAAAAGATATGCCAATAATAAAGAAAAATTAATTCAAAATGGGTAAAATATCTGCAGATCTACGTATGCCCGGCTGGTCTAGACATTCGCATCATCCACATCGTGGGTGTGCACCCCAACTCAAATGGTTTTTTTTTTCACCATTTACAACTGTCTATGTCTATGATTTACAGACTGAATATGGACAAACAATTTCCAGTATAGATATGACAACTTTACAATCAATCAGAAAATATTGATGAAATTTCTGGCAAATATCAGACCAAGATGATAGTTTTTTTTATACAGAACAAATATAGACACGCAGAATTTGGTGAAATCGAGTATTTTGACCATTCGAATCGTGTGAAGTTACCTCTGAATGCATGTAAAATCCACTTGCTGGGGATAAAAGCTGATTTCCAGAAGTCCTAAAACTGATTAAAGTTTAAACTAATCCATCAGTTTATTATTCACAAGATTTAAAGCTTGAAGTTTATTATACTCAATCCTTTCGCCTCCGCACAATTCCAAAAAATACTTTTTGGTATCTCTGTCTCCATATTTGACTGACTCTGAAGGTAGCTCACAACAACATTTCCTCCAGAGACTAGTATAACACCGGAACCATCGTGCCGCCTTGTAACAGGCACAACTGGATGCCACTGCAGGGCATCACGAGGCCAGCATGCAATGGCCAACACTTGGAAGTTGAGCCTAACTTTGCCGACCCATCTATAGGTTGTCAAAGGGTCTGACAATATCCAATTACCTGAGAGGTTGTACCCTTCTTCCCCTCTCATCTTCTTAACTTCTATCGTTGTATTATCTGCGACTCTCCTCCTCAAATTTACAGCTTGAACCGACTGATTCTATCACAACCGCTTTGATCCATCGTCTTCATCTCCTTTATTTGATACCTCCTCATTTTGGCATCAACAAAGTTTATAAGCTAAGAATGAGTGACATGATTAGTGTAAAACTATACTTACCTCAAGTCCAGTCCTGGTTTTCCAACAAGGCAATCCGGTATGCACCCCTCAGATTGTTGTTTTGCAGGAATCTAGAAAACAAAAAACTAAGTAAAAACAATTTAGATGGAAAGGAATAATTGAAGGTGACAATATATGTGTTTTATATCAATGTATTAAGATAAAACAGCGGGAATATAACTGAAAAAATTGAAGGACAGAACTGAACTCAACCCTTAACCACCTATGTTCAGCAGAGAAAAAAAGGACCACAAACTATATGAAATAATAGCTGTTCCCTCAAATATATAGGACATATCACATGTCAATCCGACAGAACTCAGTTTTTAGCTCAAATGAGTTAGATAAACAAGGCAAGGTGAATTATGGTTGATCGGAATGAGTTTCTATATGAAACTAAAGGATAGGGATGTTCTAAATGAAATTAAAGATCAAACACAAGTCCAAGGGTTGGTCCAAGTAGTACGCAGTTTGGTATCGCTTAAGTAGATATCGAGTTTGAGGCCTTATCTATGGTGAAGATAATCAACAGCAGTTAGCTCTTCATTTTATTGTTAAAAAAAACAAAACAAAAACAAAACTGTTGATTTTGATACAAATTCGACCAGTGCTGTCAAGGACAAGGATCATTTAGATTCTATTTGAATAAATATCGATTGTTATTAAATGAAAACCAATCCTTTTTCTCCTCAAGCCAGAAGAAGCGTTCTGTTAAAATAAAGTTTGAGTTATAAAATAAGACTCTTCAACTTGATTAACTCGAAAAAATAGAACTTTTTCGCATCGAGTCGAATTCGAGTTTCTGTTCAATTTTAATTTTAAACATCTGTAATATAATGGTACTAAATTAGTTCTAATTTAAACGTTTTCTATAACCATATACAATAACATGTATATTTCTTCATATTCTTTCATACATGCTATATATGTGTGTGTGTTATATAGAATTGAGAGACTTGACTCAAACTTGAAAACTGATCCACTAATTATAAAAAAATTCGAGTTATCTGAATTTCCATTTTATAACTCAAACTTTATTTGAATTTTTTTCAATTTGTATCTAATTACGACAAATCGAGTATTTTTTTGCATCAAATCGAATAATTTTTTTTTTTCAAATTAAGTCAAATTTTGCCCACGCCTTATGCTTGTTGGGCCAATTTTCAATTCGAAGTACCAAATAAACCGACCCCTAGAGAGAGGATCAATCTCTTAAAGTTTGGCAACCAAAGTGACCATTGTGTGAGGAAAAAAAAAAGATTGACCATTTTCAATTTAGTTGTTCTACTATTTTTTTTAATCCTAAAATAAGTAGAGTTCAATTAGTTTAGCATCTAACCTTACTTTACTTACATATTGCAGTCACTCTAAAGTAGGTTTTATTATTTATAATATCCTCAAAACAAATCCATTAAAACAAACTTTACTATAGAAAATAAGAAGGATAAACTACTAAATGAGCCCTTGAACTAGTTTAATTTTCTTAATTAAGCCCCTATACTTTCGTGGTACCCAAATAAGCCTTATATCTCCATTTGGACTTAAATTAATCCTTGTTTCAAATGAAATATTGATTTACATTAAGAGTTTTGTTTAAGCATAAGTTAAAATTTAGTGGCTTATTCGGATAAAAATTAAAGGTTAAGGGCTTGTTTTGTGCTACTATTTCATAAGGCTCCTAATATCTGATCATAGCACAAAACACTCATATTTCAACAATAAAGAAAGCATCTAAAGAAAAAGAAACTCCCACTTCAGACTTCAGAATTCTTTTAGCCATTCTAATTTTGCCTACCATATGTGTTTGCAAAAAAAAATTGTAGGGCCGAACTCAAAGCATGAGAATCGAAATTCGTAGTATTATAAAGCGAATCCCCCAAAATAAAGCATCTTCAAGCTCGAAATAAACGGATCGAACTCTGTATACGTATTCAGAGCAATACAAATGCTCATTGAATTTATATTTTTGGGCCGAATTTGGGTTGACTAAAAATTTAACCCGACCCGACCAATGTCCATCTCTGAATAAACAAAATTTTATAAATTATAATTTTAAACGGTTGATTTGAATATACGTTAATTTTAACACAAAATACTAAATTGACCAATGAGACACAATTTGTGTATCAATGTGCTTTTATTGCTTTAAGAAGACAAAGTTCACGATAAAAAAGTGTAGGGCCTAATTTGATAGAAGTTACAAAATTTAGGGGTCCGTTTAACTAAATTGACAAACTCAGAGTCAATTTGTGTATTAATCCTATTTTTAAAAAAAAATTAATAATCAAATAAAATGTCGGTCCGTCCGGTCCGGTTTAATCTTTCATTTTCTTCGAGGGAAAAAGAAAAGAAAAAGGGGAGAAAAAGAAAGGAAAAGCTTCCTGTTTATACTAAATCTCCATAATACCCTTGATCCAGTCTCTCCCTTTCTCTGTCAAATCACGCTTCTCATTTCTGATAAACCTTCTCTCTCTGTTTCTCTAGGCCTTTCCTCTCTCTCTTTTATTCCTTCTTTCCATATGGAGCTTCAGCTTCCGGAGGAACAAGGCCTCTCGGAACGGAAGGGGCAGAAACGGAAACTGGAGGAAGAGATCCAAGAGGGCCGTGAAATCTCCCTTGCCACCGGCGACGCCCGCCGTGCCCTGTTGGCCGAAGTAATCTCTCAGGTTAGCGTACTCGAATCCGCCTTCTCCTGGCGCGAATCGGATCGCGCCGCTGCTAAGCGTGCGACTCATCTCCTAGCTGAGCTCGCTAAGAACGGTAAAATTTTGAAAATCTTCAGTTACGAATTCCGATCTCGTTCTAATTTGAATTTTCTCGGCTTTCTTTTGTGTTGTGTTTTTACTGATTTTTTTAATTGCACGATTAACGGTGATGATCTTCTTTGTGTTTTTATTTTTTATTTGGCAGAGGAAGTTGTTAATGTGATCGTTGAAGGTGGTGCGGTTCCGGCTTTAGTGAAGCATCTGCAAGCGCCGCCATGCGACGATGGAGACCTAAGTCCGAAGCCTTTCGAACACGAAGTTGAAAAAGGAAGTGCTTTTGCACTGGGGCTTCTAGCCGTGAAGGTGATTTTATTGAATATTTCTCCTTATATAACAAAAATTAATTAAAGATGGTTTTACTATCGTACTTCTAGTTATTTAATTTTGCGTAGCATGTACTGTAGTTTACGTTTTGAAATTTGAATTATATATTAGTTCACTTGTTTCGTGATATGGATAGTTTGAGGTTCTATATAAAAAAATTCATTAAAATTATGTTTTATGGTAGCTCAAGTTAAAGTGTTAAACTTTGAGAAAGATCGAGTTACAATATTCTGTTAATATAGGCTGTTATATGAAGGGGGAAAATATATGAAAGATTTTAGACGGAGAGATGATTTAAATGCTAAAACACTAAATCTTGGCTATGTATTGAGTCTCGTATTTTTCTGGGTTTGCATGATTTATGTTCCTGATATTAATGGAAATATGTTTGTTATTCACTCTGCTTAATCATTCAATCTTCTGAATTCTTTATTGCATTTGCTGATAACAGCCAGAACATCAGCAACTTATAGTTGATTCTGGGGCCTTGTCACATCTTGTGAAGTTGTTGCGCCGGCACAAGGATAGTTCTATTTCTCGTGCTGCGATCAGTGTCATCAGAAGAGCAGCTGATGCTGTCACCAACCTTGCTCATGAGAATAGCAGCATTAAAACCCGTGTCAGGTTTGCTAAAATTTTGCAGTTTTAACAGAAGTTAGTTGTAGGAGCTCCTTGTTTATTGTAATAATTATCTTGATTGGTTTGATAGAATGGAAGGTGGGATTCCACCTCTAGTCGAGTTGCTTGAATTTACTGATACAAAGGTGCAAAGAGCAGCTGCTGGGGCATTACGAACCCTTGCTTTCAAAAATGACGAAAACAAGAATCAGGTAACAGATCTGCCTTTGGAAGTTGGACTGGATAAGGCTGCCTTCAGTGCTGGTTAATGGAGTGAATACTATGGCTTTGCAGATTGTTGAATGCAATGCTCTACCTACTCTCATCTTAATGCTAAGATCAGAGGATGCTGCTATACACTATGAAGCGGTAGGATTCTTGTTGTTTATGTTACTTAGGCTTAGGTGTGAGGTGCTGGACATGGGCATACATTCCTTCATAGTATGTTAAATTTTTTCAAGATTTCCATGCATTTGGAGAGTCCTTCAAGGATTATATCCTCATACCCATGTCCGGATATGTGTAGGACATGGGTATTTCAAGACAAATAATGAGTAGGAGCAACATAACTTGGATGATTTTTAGGCAAATTTCATTGGGTTTTAATATATTTTTTATCAGCTGTTACATAATTTTTTTTCCAAATGGCTTGTAGGTTGGTGTGATTGGCAATCTGGTGCATTCATCGCCAAACATAAAAAAAGAAGTTCTTTCTGCTGGAGCTCTGCAACCTGTCATTGGTTTGCTTAAGTATGTTTAATTTGGTTTCATGTTTCTTTAACTTATTTTACTTTTAAAATGGGTTATAATTCGTTACTTTTGGTCTGTTCTTTTGATCTGCATTTTATCCTGGTTTCTCCTTTTTTATTAATTAAATTTTTTATTGGAAAACAGCTCCTGCTGCTCAGAGAGCCAAAGAGAGGCAGCTTTATTGCTTGGACAATTTGCCACAACTGATTCTGATTGCAAGGTGAAGACTGTCCATTCTCTTCATACTTAAGTAGGCTTAAGATGCTTCTTCTTGGCTCTATTTGTCAATTTAGGGGACACATGATGAAAATAGAATTATTGGTTCTGAAATTACTGCCCTAATATTTGTATGAGTTTAGCTTTTTCGCGTGATTTCCGTTTTCCTTGAAGTGATTAGGACAAGCACCTGTTCCTATGCTTATAATTTTCATTTCCTTCACTTTAATTTTTCATCTTGCTACTTTGGATTTTGCAGGTTCATATTGTACAAAGGGGTGCTGTCCGACCCTTGATTGAAATGCTTCACTCTCCTGATGTACAGCTGAAAGAGATGTCTGCCTTTGCTTTGGGGAGGTTGGCACAGGTTATTATTGCTATTTTCTTTGTTGTACGATTTCAAGCTGTCATTAGTGCTGTGAAAGATGCTTATTGACTTTGTCTCCAGATCTTGCTAATGCTTGTCCTTTTCTGTGTGATAATAATGTGATTAATTATCTCTACTTAAAAATATTTGCTTTTAAATTAAAATTTGAAGTTAATTTAGTTTATGAATTCCTGCCAGTTTCTAACACTAAATTTAGTCCATTACCCATCAATCCAACTACTTGTTCTCACAAATTTCATCATGCATGTTTGCATATCAATTATTTTGGCATGATATCTTAAGAAAACTTTGCTCCTCAGCATTGAACAGAAAGGGCTCACTTGTGTTTCTCTTTGTTTTTTCTTGTTTCTGAGGTTTCTGTTTACTTGATGAGGTCTTTGTAGTTGCTTCTGAGAAACTTAATACTCTGCTAAATTTCTTTCTTCATAAGCTCCAACCAGTATATAGCTCTGTGTCAATAAAATATAATTTTGTTTGCAGGACACACACAATCAAGCTGGTATTGCGCATAGTGGTGGTTTGATTCCTTTGTTGAAGCTTTTAGATTCAAAGAATGGATCTTTGCAACACAATGCTGCATTCGCTCTTTATGGTCTTGCAGATAATGAGGTATGATAGCGTGTGGTAATTGTCAACCTTTAGGAAGTGCTTGGACTTATTTTTTGGGGTCAGGGTACATGTTAATATATTCTTCTCTCCTGTAGGATAATGTATCCAATTTTATTAGGGTGGGGGGTGTCCAACGGCTGCAAGATGGAGAATTTATAGTACAAGTATGTCAATCCTTTTCGATGTTGCCGTTTTACACTCTTAGTTTCCATGCTACGAGTTTCTTAGTTGTTGCATGATATCCATAAGATATCAAAAGCTCACTAGCTCGTTGCTTTGTTTGTAGTTTTCCTTACTGATTTAGTATTATTGGTTTATGGTACTTCAGGCAACAAAAGATTGTGTAGCCAAGACATTGAAAAGACTAGAGGAGAAGGTTCATGGGCGAGTAAGCATTTTCATTCCTATAACTACCCTTTGCCTTTATATCTTTATGTATGTGGACTAAAGAAATACTTTGCTGTTCAGTCTCTTTATGTTTTAGGTCTCATTTGGTTTATATATCTTTTGTAGGTTTTGAACCATTTGCTGTATCTCATGCGTGCTGCAGAGAAGCCAGTCCAAAGACGTGTGGCTTTAGCTCTAGCTCATCTTTGTTCCCCTGATGACCATAGAACTATATTCATTGATAATAATGGTCATTTTCTTTGCCCTTTCCTCAGTTACTCAAAATCGGTCATGTTCTTTGTTTTGTGCAATTTAAACTAGCATTCTGGATAAATGAAGCGCAAATGTTTTGTTGCTTTGAAAGGCTGATTGCGCTCTGTTTTCATGCAGGACTTGAACTGCTTCTCGGTCTTCTTGGTTTTACAAGCGCTAAGCAGCAACTTGATGGTGCTGTAGCTCTGTACAAGTTGTCCAACAAAGCTATGACACTTTCTCCTATGGATGCAGCTCCCCCTTCTCCAACACCACAAGTGAGTTTGTAAAATGGTTAGAGTGTCGTGCATTTCCATTGCCTGGATTAACATCATTCTAGAAATTAGTGTTATGTATATCCATATACTGTTCCTTAGTTATTGCAAGGCTAATTATTTCAAATTGTTAGGGTAGATTGACGACATTCTCATAATTGGAAGTTCTATGTAAGTTCCTGTTATAACATACAACTTAAATGCAGGTCTATTTGGGGGAGCAATACGTGAACAACTCAACGTTATCTGATGTTACCTTCCTAGTTGAAGGTTATATGATATGCTTACCTAAGGCTCTGATACTTGCTATGGAAAAATAATTGGTTACATGTCAAAATATAGCTTTTGTTGCAACTAAGATCCTTTATTTCTCTTCTCTTGCAGGTAGACGATTCTATGCTCACAGAATCTGCCTGCTTGCTTCTTCAGATGCATTTCGTGCTATGTTTGATGGTGGTTATCGGGTGAGTTCCTTTTTGCGTCCTTTTAATTTTCCAGTTCTCCGTCCCTTCTCTTCTCAAGAGGGGCCCAGGGCTATCTTTATCCTTGGTTTGGGGGCGAGGATTTGTATTCAAGTACTTTCTAACAAGTGGGAGAGTCCACGTTGTATTGGAAGAACTCTGAAATCATTTTTTTCCAAACTGGGCCTTGTTCATTTATAATAATCTTTTTGAAAATACGGGATTACTAGTACTTGTTATCACTTTAGCTTTAAATTAGACCTATAGCACTTGCTACAGGACGAAAATGAAGTTGTCAAGCTGAATGATGTTCTTTTTAAAACCCCACTTGGCCTGTATTGCAGGAAAAAGATGCAAGGGATATTGAAATTCCGAACATTAAGTGGGAGGTTTTTGAGTTGATGATGAGGTAATACAAATCATTTGATCCAGATGTGTATACATCGGATTTACATCATTTTATTCCTTTTTAGCATCATTATTTTTACATCGTTGTGCAGATTCATATATACTGGATCAGTAGATGTTACATTGGATATTGCACAAGATCTGCTCAGAGCAGCTGATCAGTATCTTTTGGAGGGACTTAAGCGACTCTGCGAATATACCATTGCACAGGTGAGCCAAAAAGGTTATCTGTAGATATTCCGAATCCTTTTGTTGCCCCTAAAATCTGGGATTGCCATCTGATTTTTTCTATGATGTCATTGAAAGGATATCTTGCTTGAAAATGTCTCGAGCATGTACGAGCTGTCTGAAGCTTTTCATGCCATGTCGTTGAGGCACACTTGCATTTTATTTATCTTGGAGCATTTCGATAAATTGAGTGCAAAACCCGGGTATGTACTTAAATCGACTTGTCGCGTCCCTGCCCTTGTTTAAGAACTTAACTGTATGTACTTGAGTGTTGCGTTGCAGGCACTTGCATCTAATCCAGCAGATAGTTCCCGAGATCCGTGATTACTTTGCTAAAGCACTTACAAGACCCAACACGCATAAACTGCGGCTATAGAAGGCTGGCCTTTTTTAACTCCTGATCTCTAACTAGGTATGGTGTACAGAAAGTAGCAGATCTTATCGATTTGGACCCCGATTGATTATTCGTAGCGCGGTTCATAATCATTCGCACGTAGAGCAAAAAGTATTAATTTCTTCTTTGATTCATTGTCTTTAGATGTTTGGAGAATATCATGGATTGTGTTGGTTAGTAGATACAAATGTGTCGAAAGTGTTATCGGAGTCGTCACTCGCTAAAAATGCGTGTTGAATTCGAGCAATTGCACGTTTCTTTCAATAGCCTTGCCCTCCCAAGTTTTGGCCAGAAATTAATTCGCGAATGTCACCTTGTCTGCGTTTAAGAACTATTGAAATCGATACACAGAGGAAGTACTTGTAGGTAGTGTGATGAGGAGTTAGGTTTGTTAAACAATGGCTATGGTTTGAAGTTTGGGAGGGTCGTTCTTGTAATATATTTTTATGGTACATGATTATGATTAATTAACTAATAAGTCGGATATCGATAGTTATTCAACAAATAATATTCAATAGGGTGAACTAATTTCAAATGATTGAGGCATTGTGAAAAAAGTTTTAAATGTTTATGATATAATTTAGTACAGAACACGAGTTCTATGAAAGATAATACATTCTTGTAATTAAATGTGATGTATGGTAGGGTAGGTCGAGTGGGTGGCGAATTTTCTTTTTTGTGGAGACAACTGAAATAATTCATCATATAAATACAAAAATGTTATTTAATATGAAAAACAAAACTGTCCACTAAATTCTTCTCTTTTTTTTTTGTTGCTAAATCTGTCCACTAAATTCTTACCCCTCCAGAAGAAAATATATTTTAATATTAAAATAACATTAAAGTTTCTTTTTACAATATCCGAAGATCTATAATTTCTTTTTAATATTTGGTGGGCAGGGACGGAGTCATCCAGTTTATGGAGACTCTGGTCTTTCAATATTTTGGTATAATAATGCTTTAGATTTTTTTTAATATAAAATCCGTCTCTTTTAATTTTTGAGTTAATTATTTAATAGGCTTTGGTATCAATCTATATTTGATCTTAACTCCTTTGTAGATTAGATTAGGTCGTAAATGAGACGAGACAGGTCGTGTGCTATTCTAGTTCGACTCGATCAAAGCTCAGTTAAAGTTTGATTTAATTGGATTCGACTTGAGTTCTTATTGAGCCAAGACGAGTTACTTGATATCCGACTCGAAAAACTCGCGAGCTACTCGAAAATATAATATACTATATTACATTGGTTAATTGGAATTTAATTTTGAGTTTCGAAGTTAATTTAGGGTTTAGAGCTTGATTTAAGATTTAGGGGTAGGTTAGGTTAACAATGTCTTATAGGTTTTGGAGAATAATGTTTAGCAAATTAGGGTTTAGTTTGAGCTCGAACTTCAATTTTTGTTTTCGAGTTCGATTCGAGCTTGACAATTTTAAGTTCACGAGCTTTCGAGTCGAGCTTGATAATTTTAAGCTCACAAGCTTTCGAGCCGAGTTTAGTCTTGAGTTTTTTGAGTTCGAGACGAGTTTAACGATACTCGAAGTTGACTCGAGTCGTTTACACCCCTAGACTAGACTTCTCAAAGCAGTTAAAGCAGCTTCCTGGAGCTGAATCAGTAATTTTGACAAGAATGTTTCGGATTGAAGATGCAGCAGATAACAACCAAATGCCAAGCAATATTAAGGCTTTCAACGGATATCAAGGGTATATAAACATGCATTTAGCAGTTAAAATGCTATGGCTGGCTTTGTTCTGCTAGTGAAAGATCTCATCAATTTCTCAGGCTCAGGTCCACTGAGGTAGAAATTACGCTGCAAGTAACTGAACGTTCGGTGAATCATTCTTGAACAATTCAGTTTCTAATCCTTTGTTCATGTTTGTCAAGCTGAATAAATGAACACGAACAAGAATTTAACCAAATACGAAAGGTACCAAATTACACCTTCAAGCCAAGTTCAAGCATCAAAATGTATATTTAACCAACTAAAAGAAAGAAACACAGAATCCACAAGGCTGCTGAGCATTGAATCTACAGTATGTATGTGGCCAAAGCCCAAGCAGGGTAGACCAGCAGAACAATTATGCCGATCGTGTTTGATATACCATTGGCTTTTGTGAATGAATTCCGAAACCCACCCGATGCCCTGATGTGCTCCTGGAGCAGATAGCAAGCAATGCCTAGGCAAATCGCCACACCGATCCAGTCGTTCCTTACGGTGCTTGAAAACAAGCTCGGCGCCACCACGATCAGCAGTATCAAAGCTCCCGGAAGTTCAAGCCAATCTGCACTCGTTTCGGTTTCAACACTCTTTTCATACTATATTCGAAATCTTTTCGGCTATGTTCAAACTAAGGGATTAGACATCATACCTGGGAAACGCCTAGGGAAGAACAGGCGCAAAACAACAGCAACAAAAGCAATCCATTTCCCAACTTCTCCACTGCAAGACCCAAAAAGAAAAAAAAAAGTAGAATGATCATAGATCATTTACAAATAAACAAGTGACTTTTTTTTAAAAAAAAATAACAATTCAGTCATTCAATTATAAGTTTAGTAAAAAATAGGTCACCCAATTAAAATTTTGTGACGAACAAGTCAACATGTTATTAAAATTGAAACAATGACTTGTTATAATAACAATTTGTCTCCAAAACTTATGCATTCTACTAATTTGGAAAACAAGTCAATGTGTCTACTAACATACAATGCTAAAGTCACAATGAGCCTATTCTATTAGTCTATCAATTGTCCAGTAATAAAGTGACTGTATCTGTCGAGTTATCACATTTGTTGATTACAGGACTACTAGACAATAGCATAGAGTGATGAAAGTGATCAGATGGTGTGTGAGAATGGTGAAGTGTTGAAATTTTTATACAATAAAGGTTAAATTTATTGAATTATTTCAAATTATAACCAAATTAATAGAATATATAAGTTTTGAGACTATAATTGTTAATATGTTTCAATTTTAATAAAAGATGATATGCTTGTCACAAAAATACAAAAACAAAATTTTAATTGATGAACATGTGTGTTCCTAAACCTATAACCTATAATTGAAGTACTGAATTGTTACTTTTAAAAGAAAAATCACATATATAATCCTAAAATTATAATTGAGTGATTGAATTGTTAATTTTAAAAGAAAATTGTTCTATTTATTTCTAAGATTTATAATAAAATGAACTGTGTAATTTAACCCAAAGAAAACAATGTAATAAAGATTGGAAAAGAGAACACATTGGTTGAGCTACATGACATGTGAATTGATTTACCTCAAGATGTTGAACAGAAAGGAAGGGAGACTGAAGAAGATGTATGGGATTAACAGTGCCGTAAGAATATTAGTTTTCCAGTTTGTTCGGTCCAAGATCAGTAGGTAACTGCATCAAGCACAAGCCATGGAGGTTAATCAGAAAGACAAGAGTAGGGATTCAGACAGTGATAACAGCTTATATATTAACAAAAACGGCTTCATCTGAAACTGTTATCGTGAAAAATATAATACACAATGACTGCAATAATATATGTTATGTTCGTAACCGCGACAATAATACGCGGCCTTATTGATTTAAATCCCTGAACACGAAACTTAAATAAAAGAGTGTGGCAATACATACATGGCAGCAAAGGCAGCAATCCATTGAAGAAGTGTAGTCCCGAATCCCCAGGAAGCCAGTTTTATGGCATGATTGGCAAGCTTCTTGGTCGCAAATATTACATCTTTGAAATCGGAAGCGATCAGATCAGTTGCTTCTTCTTGCCCGGTTCTCATCGCCAGATAACTCTTCTTCCCCATCGTTGTTTTGGTTCGACCGAGGGAGAGTTCACAAAATCCAACAGACAAGAACGAATGAGTGGGTAAAAGTAGAGAACCGCACACCTGTTCTGGTTTCTGGGTTTGAAAAAACAAGCTTTGTACGTTTGCCACGTGGTATTGTATATTATTTGCGGGGCCTATCTAGTCACTGTTTACAGGTCAATTATGCCAACTCGCCTCCCTTCACGATCCTTCTTGATCTTATCCTTCATACTCAATTCCATGTTTAGTGGCGTGGGTTGATTAGGATGTTGTTAATATAATACGCCATGTCATGATAAAAATTTAATAAATAATTAATGTAATAATTGAAGGATCAAAAGATGAGCAAATAACGCTAATAAAAGTTGGATGCAATGGTAAAAACATTATTTTAAAAAAATATTCATTTTAGATTATTGGAGATGATATTATTGTGAAAAAGAGTCACAGATCTTGAATATGAACCATAAAATGGACATGTACTTTACAAAAAAAATATGAGCAATTAACCAACGAGATTGATCCAAGTTATAAGCATCTTTGTATCACTTAAGCGAGCCTCGAGTTCGAGGCATTGCGTATGCAAAAAATCCTCATTGAGAAATTTACCTATCAAATTCAAGTATGCAATGTAAATCGATTCGGATTAGTCAGGGTGAAATCCTAAAAAAATCGGGAGGGAAATGAAAAACATGAACAATTTAAAAGTTAAATGACTTAATTAAAATTATTAAACTTTAGTAGTAAAAATAGAAATGGGAAGAAAGTTCGGTGATAAATTTATAATTTATCTTAAAAAACTCTTCTACTGTATCAAATAATTATCTATTAATTTAACAGTAGACCTACATTGGGCCTTTGGTTTTTTATTAGACTTGCATGTTTATTTGTTATTTGGGCTAATTTATTACTTGGATTTGATTATTTAATTATTTTAAGATAGCCCAGATCCATTAAAGTTAGGAAAACCTTATAAATTGGAAAAGATTATATTTGTACATATAATGAAAAAGATAATATTCGTACATATAAGTTAATTAAAAGAAATGGGAAAATTTTCTTGTGGAGGGACTTGAACACATGAGCAAGAAAAAAATAGAAATAAGAATTAACCTTAAAGATAACATTGCATTTTTAATCAAAATTGTGCGTCTATCTAAATCTGCGTTTTGCTGAAAAAAATTTGTTTATAGTGAGAATCAAACACATAAAAAAATAAATAAACGAGACCACACAAATACAAATAAAAAAGCATAATTTATTGAATATATTTTTCAAAAATGTTATTTTCATAAATAATTTCTCGGTTCTGTTATTTGTTGAACTTGCAATTGAATGTTGAAGCGTGAGAAATTATAGTCTCAACCAATAAAAATCACTCGGTTTACTTCTTTTTCTTTCTATGTTATCAACCCACTCAAATAGTAACTTCCAAAACATTTTTAAAAAATAATGTACAATAAATATGAGTGGAGATTTACTATGTAAAATTTTAATACGAAAAAAAGTGAAGTGAATAATTTTTATTAGTTGAGATCATAGTTAACGTGACGGAGAATACCGGTGATATAATTTAATTTCTCGCTCATATGGTTATTTTTTGACATAAAAAGAAAAAAAATAAAGAGTTGAGTCAATAATTCGTTTTTTATTTATTTTGAATTTGATTCCCAGCAATCAGAGAAAATGGAACGTTAAATTTCGTTTTTTTTAATAAAGGATTATGCACTTATAATTTTATCAAAGATTTAATTAGCATTATGACATGTCCTGCGGTTGGCATAATTCCATGGGCGGATGTATGTACAAATTTTAGGGTGTAAATATCCCCGCTAATCTGATTAAAATGTCTTTCAAACTTATTATAAAGTATAAAAAATAATTTTTTTATAGAAAATATAAAAATTAACTCTATTTAATTTTTTGAGATATGGGGTCAACAATACTTATTATAAAGATATAAGAATTTCTTAAATTCTATACTCTAATATAATCTACTATATAAAAATTATGACTCCGTCATTTTATACTTCGCATGTCAACTATGTAGCGTCTAACGGCAGCTCAATGCTGATAGAATCGAGGAATAATAAGTTATATATTTTGGAGAAAATAAAAAATAATTTCACCAATTTCTTAATTTAAAATTTATTTTTTTTACAATTTTAGAGGCCGTTTGATTTTAGGAATGAAATACGTTTTTATTTTTATTTTCTTGAAAAATGGAAAACGGCGAAGAAAATGTGTTTGGTTGTAAAATTAAAAAATATTTTTTTTTAAAAAATAAAAATAAGTGAAAATTTGAAAATATAAAAAATTATTTCCATTGAAAATATTTTAGGAAAGTGGAAAATATGAAGATAAGAGTTTTTTAATTTTAACTTTATTTTAATCTGGGTTCGAATCATTCTAATGTCATTTTTAAAACTTTAATTTATTTACTCACATTTTATTTATCATTATTATAATAATATTTTCTAATTATATTTTATTTTAATGATTTATTAATTATTTTTTCATTTCTATTTTGAAAAGTTAGGTACCAAATATATTTTTACTGTTTTTATTTTTGAAATCAAATTTTCACCCCTATCAACTAAGCATATTTTCTAATTTTTTAAAAATTAAATTATTTTTTAAAACCAAACGGAGGTTAATATTTTTTAGGGTTACAGCCCCATCGGTCCTTGCCACCTTCATTCATGAGCATTTCAGCAAAGTGTACGAGCTTCACTCTTGTCGTTTGATTTATAAGTAGATGGTAATAACTTGTTTTAAATTTCTAGTTGACATTAATTATGATTTGATATCAATTTTTTTATTAATCGACCGAACAAGCGTTTATACTGAATATATATTATATTATAATTATATAATATTATTGCCTGTCGGCTGAGAAATAGACCCCCAAAGTTTGTCACTGTCTAAAAAGCAAACATTCGGCTCGAAAATAATATTATTGGGTTCGGTACGGGCTCGAAGCTCGTCAGGCTCGGTCGACTCGAAATGGACAATTTTGCTAGTATAATTTTTTTTTTATAAAAGATAGGGCATCGTTAACCAACACTGAAACGAAATTCAATATCGGGGAATGGGAAAAGAGTGTCCAATTTGTTTTAGTTAATTTATTTTTAGTGAATTTTCCCCTAATTTATTTTATTGCTTTTCTTTTGCTAAAGAGATTACTTTTTGTGTATATGTAGCATATATACATATATAATTATTCTGAGTCTATTCACGAGCCGAGCCAAGCTTGTTAAGGAGATTACTTTTGCTAAAGAGATTGCTTGTTAAGGTCTCGAGCCAAGCTCGAGCCCGAGTCGAGCTCACTCGAGCCGAGCTTTGATCGAGCTTTGACCGAGCCGAGCCCGAGTAGCTCGCGAGCCGGTGAGGCTCGTTATCATCCCTACATTGGACTGTGATGTGCATGTTCATACATAATGTAAAAAGTTGTTTCATGGGCTCAACGCATTAGTTTATTTGCAGTTAGTGATGGATTGACCATTGGTTTTATAAGATGTTTGCATGGATGGATTAATTACGTTGTCTCTTGTTTTTATATGACATATCTTTTTAGTTTTATATTTAATTAAAATAAGGGAAAAATGATTAACGGGTTAATTCAAGTGGTGTAAGCAGTTTGATATATCATTTAAGCAGGTTTCGAGTTCAAGGTCTTGTGTATTCAGAAAATTCTCGTTAAAGACTCATTTATCAGAGTCAAGTGTGTGATACGAGTCAATCTGAATTAATTAGGGCAAAGCCTTAGACACCAAAAGGACAACAAAAATAATAAGTGAGAAATGGTTGTCAAAAAGCCTAATGAAGGTGGTTTGTACGTGATAACATCAGCTGTGAATTGGATTCTCGTCTTTCTTAAAAGGTGAAGAGTATAATAATTAGGTTATGGCAGATATATATTCATATGATTAACTATAGGCTCCCACTTAATGCCAAGGAGACATGACGTCCTCTTGGTTAATGCTCTACATTATTTATTAGAATAAAATCAAATAAAAACGACTACTAATTGATATGTCAGAATGAGATGTTAGGTTCATTAAGTAAGATTAAATATTCAAATTCAGACGTTGTAAATTGAAAAATACTAAATCGGAAGGATTTTAATTGTCATTATATAATAAATCTATGCAGTAATAAGGACGGAGTCAGGTATCAACTAGGAAGGGCCGTTGTCCCTTAAAAAATTTCAATTATTTAATATTATAGTCGATGGAAGGTTGCCTTTCCAAATGCCTATACATTTTAATTTTCACTAATTAGTACCTTTATGTTGTGGTGATGAAAGATGTTAGGTTGGTTGGAAATTGATGTTTTTAGGGCAGCTTTACAAGTGTCTAAAGTACATGTCTATAACAATGCTGATCTACTTGTCCAAATGGAGTAAATATCTTTGCCTTGCATCCACTCTTTTACTTGCTTTACTACACAATTCCTTTGCTTGATAAAGGAACCCTAATATTTATATATCAATAATGCTTGCAACCAGCCTTATTTCAATGGATTCCATGTTCATCAACCAAAAGGAGATGTAGATGAGTAGATACATCTAAATTTTTGACCTAGTAAATCTAGTCTTGAATAATTCCACTTTTTCGGTATATTTTATGTACGCATTTAGGATGTATGTTTGAGATTCGTGATTGTTCGGAGACAAAGGGGTTGGCAAGCTGCAAGGGTCATCCCATAAATGATAAAATTTATTCTTTAATTTTTAAAATTTTAGGTTTTAAGGTTAAGATAATGATAAGATTACTTTTCGACCTAGAAATGAAAAAAAAAAAACTTCACAAGCATCCCTAATTTCAATTTAAACTTAAAATTCAAATCTCTAGCCCTAAACCCTATAAACCCTAAAATTATATCCCTAAATTCTAACTATAAACTTTAAATTCTAAACTTTAAACGTTAAATTGGACTCGCTTGTGGAAAAAAATTCTTTGCCGGTTTATAAAATATTTTCTCATTATATTTTGGCCTTTCAAAAGTTTATAATTTAACTTCGACCCTCAAAACTTTTTTGTGACTTCATCTTGATTGTTCCTCCGACAATATCGTCTTCAAATTCGAAACTGAATTCTCTTGTTACTTTAATTATTAGACGACATATTTATAGGTATTATCTGGTTTTAACATAAGAAAATGATAGAATTCCTGCCTGCTTGACAATCGCCATAATATTTGTTTAAAATTTCATGTAAAAGATGATATAATTTTCAAATCAAAGCATCCACCAATCCACACATTTACTGCTTATCTTTGGAAAGTCAGAAACATATACCTGACCACAAAGTTGGCCATAATTTCTTATCCTTGACTATGGGTAAACTTTACTTGGAAAAGAATAGCAAAATGTACACAACAAAAGCTGTAGAATGTACATGGATAATTATTAGGACCAAATCCAGTTTTGCCGCCGAGAATTTGTCATAAAAAGATGTATAACTCGACTCGATTCTGAATTTAATTGGATTTCACGATTTCGGAGCAATAAAAATGGGACAATACTACAAATCGGTACTGGAATATACTATGCACAAAGAACAAAGCAAATGACATGAGAATGAGAAATATAATCTGGGCTCATTATTTATTTTCCATATGTGGTATAAAAGGTGTGAGTGGGTGCCGCAGATTTACGGTGTGGCTATAAAATGGCAAGTTTCGAAATTTGTTTAAGAACATAAAATGTTAGACTTTTAGATAATATTTTAGGTTAATTTTTTTCGTGATTTTTGACAAATTTCAATACTTGCAAAACAAGTTTTGATACTTTGTCCAAAAACCTAAAATGTTATAAAAAAACAAGTATCGAAACTTGTTTTGTCAATATCGAAACTTGCCAAAAAAACATGAAAAAAAACCTAAAATGCTATTAAAAAGTCTAACATTTTATGTTCTTTGACAAATGTTAAAATTTACCATTTTTAACTGTATCTTAGACCTGCGGCACTTTAAGCTCCCAAAGGTGTGCTTGTTCATGCATGTGCAAGTGTAATCACAAAAAGGCAACATGTGAAAGTTATCAGACAGTGGAGGGGTACATGTTGGTGATGACGTTCACAAACACAATCAGGAGAGCACCAGCTAGTTTCCTTTCTTTTGCTCTAAATGGTGTGATATTGCTCTGAATCTTGTCGTTACCATCGACTGATTATGAAATTTATTTCATTTTTATGAACGGTGATCGAACACCATCTTTTTCTAAGCTTATGAAATATCATTTACCATTTGTTTAACCATATTTAGGGTAGGCCATTTTGTCCACCCACATAGAGATTCTATGTTTAGAATTCATAGGTAAGCACCTAGCCAACAAAACTAAAGGGGTGAGTTAGTGGAGAATCATGTCATATATAGCCGGACATGGTTTTTCTTTTCAATGAAAACCATAGCCAGAGACCAAACATAACAATGATGCTAACCAAAACCAAACTCATTTAAATTTATCGAACTCTGTTGAGTCGAGTGGATAGAAATAGAGAACTTTTTTCGATTTAAATAAAAAAGCTCGATTAAACTATATTTTTTAACTCAAACCGTAACTCGATCGATTAACCGAAATAACATGCTAAACCGTTCATAATTATGTTGGTTCGATGAGGTTGGTGTTGATAAAAAATTCAATTAGGTTTCTTAGATTAAAGCCAGTTAAGTCAATTTAATTGACAAACTGTTCGAAAAACCGATTACTCGCCCCCCTTAAACAAAATCTTGAGTTTAAACTTGTGGATTGTCTCCAGAAATGAAGTTTAACCTAACTCGACTCTGGACTTAATCAGAATTTTTATGATTACCGAACAAGGAAAAACTCTCCAACCAAAGATTCAATTACACCAGGGAAACAGCTGTATATAAGTATATTCTTTGAACGTATGCTCCATTAAGAATGAATGGTAACTGTGGAGTACACATGACCTACTTTTGAATAACTTTGTCTCGTGGGACTCACACTTGGATTTGCCATTTGTTTAAATTTCCATAGTGGGGTCGGAGGCTGTCGGTCCAAACACCTTTCAAGGATCACAAACCTTGATGATTTGACAAAGTTGCCCTTCGTTATGCAGGTGTTCTGGGAGCAAGGGAGGGTAGTGTTTTGGCACAAAGATGTGTTGTTTTGGTCAGTTCGCAAAAATTGGTCTGCTCGAATTCATGTTCAGTTCTGAAACTTTAGTTGCTGGAGAATTCAAAGGCTGTGGGCTGATGGTACGTATGATTATTCCTCTTTTTGAATGCAATCAACTTAGGCGTTTGACTCATGAAACATATGAATCATACCCGAAACAATGGGTTATTTGCAACACTGGGTTTTCAATAAAAATGGCAGTGAAAAAAATCACAAACGAGTTAAATGAGTTTAATTTAAGGTTTGAATATTTATTTTAAATTTTATAATTTAGAGTTTAGAGTTTAATATTATAATTTAAGTTTATAATTTATGATTTTAAGGTTAGAAATTTACATTTCAACTATTTAAGTGAAATTATACATGCTTATGGAATATTTGTTCCACTTACTGGTGCATGAAAGGATAACTCCTAGGTTTAGGGTTTAGAAAAATTTCTCGTTGGTCCCTTACTTTTATCAACTATTAGTTAATTTAAATCTTAATATTATGAATTATTATAATGGACTAATAAATTGATTATCGGTGTTTATATAAAAAATCTACCCATGAGATAATTTTGGTGAAGAAATTCATTGCTGACATCCAAATCCACTCATTTAAATTAGACAAAAAGGAAATAAATTAATATAACAAATAAATATGCTTCCTTTTTTTCCATTTTCTTCTGTTGTCTTTGTTCCCTTTGCCTGTGTGTGGCAGATTTACCAATTGTATAATCCAAGTGGTGCTATATGCTGGCACTTTTTGAGTACTACAAATTCACATCCCCACACCCTTCTCCTCAGCTTATCTCACAACACTCTCACCTTTGTTTTCTCCTTTGTATTATGGCGACGATTGTTTGCCACCACCACCACCACCGAGGCCTACAGTCGTGTCTCGAGTCGCATACGGTCGAGCCGATAGCGTTGAGGCTAACGTTATCTTCGTCGAGACCCCATTTCTCCCCGCCGTCTCTCGAATTGGCCAGTAAGTCGGTTTATGTTAATTCGAGTCCTGAACAGGGTGGCTGGAGTTTACTCCAAACTCTGTTCGATGGCCCTCGGTTATCGAAAGAGATGGAAGGGAATGGAAATACTTATGCTCATCCTTTAGCCAAGCGTTCTTTGTCTGCTTTGAGTGATAAGAGCTTGGAGTTGTGCACTGAGAATTTGGGTAGTGAGACGGGCAGTGACGATGTCTTCGAAGATGACAACGACGTTTTCTCGTTGTCATCTTCGTGGAATCGACAAAACGAGAACTATCCGACATGGAAACAACATGAATCACGACAAGTATTAGGAGGTAAGAAAGCAATTGGTCGCGATTTCCCACCTCCGCTAACAACGATAAGCGGATCGGAATCGATTCGAGTTCAATCCCACCGCGAAAACGGAAGGTTGGTGATACAAGCCGAGAAGGCCCCATATAACAACTCCATCTTCCGAGCTGAGCGAGGCAATGGCCGCCTCCGACTATGCATTTTGAAAGATTCCACTTCGAGTACTATTGACTATAAAGAAGAAACAACAACCGACAAGGAAAATGACAATAACAACAATCATAACGAAGATGGGGAAGAAAAAAATGAAAATGATAGCAACACCGTAGCCGAAAAAGACGAATTAGAGAACGGAGAAGAAAAGGAGACGACAAAGTTCAAAAGGAGAGAAGGCCGCGACTGTAGAGGCGGCGGCGGAGGCGGAGGGAGGTGCAAAGGAGGTGAACATGAAGAGCAAAGGATTTATTCTGGATTTGCGTGTGTGATATAATCAATATTCCCTCACATTTTTAGTTTGTCTTTGTTCTTGTTTTTATTCTATTGGGTTTACTGCATTCCTCTGTTTCATCTTTTAAGGAATGGTGTTTTGTGGTTGGTTGGTAGTTATTATCGTTATTCGAGTCCTGTCTGTCCCTCTCTCTATCTCTTGCATATAAAACACAAACTTCATTTCTGGTTCTTCACTTGTCTTCCATGGTTAGGTATTTGTCACTTAACTTTTGACAAGCTTTTGGAGCTGGTAAAGAAGGGGAAATCAAAGAATCCAAACTAAATAAATAAACACAAAATCCAGGGGCTTTTTTGTACTTTTACGTTATTCAGTAGGTGTAGACAACTAAAGAGATTTTTTCTTTTTTATCTTAAAATTCTCGTCATTTCCTATCGTTAATCACAGTTATCATTTATCATAATCTAACGGTTCAAAAAATATAATATATATGGCCATATCAGGTAGGATCCTCTTATACATGTAAAACTCAATTAGTTTTATACTAATTTATAATTATTGTATGAGTGAAATCGATGAATAAGATTAAAAGTTAAAAATATAGAGATTTTTAATAGGAAAATATAGGAGTGTTTAATCACATCCATCAATTTCACTCATAAAATTACCATAAATTAGTGTAAAATTAATTAAGTTTTACATAGTGTAAGTGGGTCCTAACATATATAGAGCGAGACTCAATTCCTCTTACACTATGTAAAATTTGAAAGTTTTATACATTTTTTGAACTGTTAGATGAAGGTAAATAGATGGTTGAGATTATGTGAATAATCTTAGTCGTTTATTACCCTCATTCAACGATCTAAAAAATATATAAAAGTATTTGAGTTTTACACAATGTAAATATATCCCAATATATATAAAATTTACTTACATACAACGTAAAACTATGAGTTTTACACATTTTTATCCTAATATTGACACATTCATTACACTTACCAATTATAATAATTACATTATATTTTTCAATTCATAGAATCATTGATGTGAATGTTAACGCTCAATATCTTGTTACTTGTCAAAACCAAATTTGAAAAAGGGTACGTGAAAGATACAGTGTAATCTGAATATTTTTAAAATCTTGGCAATTATCCAAGTATTTTCTTTGAATAATTTCTACCAATGTAGTCAATAGACATGACCCCATAAAGCACAACAAATTAATTGTCACAAGTCCTAATTATCTTTGAATAATTTAGAAATTAAAACCTTCATATCATTTCATAATACGAGAATTTTTATTTCAATCTAATTTGCATGCCATCTCTTATATTAGTTTAAAGATATTCAATATTTATATTTATTGAGTAGTCTCAATAATAAAAAATTATGTTATTTTTTTAAAATTATTTGGGTTCGAGCAGTGTAATTTATAAAGGGTAAAACTTTGATACACAAGTTGTGTAAAATTTATTTTACACAAGCCTGTGTATTTATACTATAAAAACCCAAATCCTAAATTACTAACCCTAACTTTAAATAACTAAACCCTAAACCTTAAACTCTATACACTAAATTTTAAACACTAACCTTAAATTCTAAACCCTACAACCTAAACCCCTAAATCTTAAACCCTAAACTAAAACCATAACCCCTAAAACTAAAAGACACATGTAAACTAAAATTTACACGGCATGTGTATCAAAGTTTTTTCTATTTATAAATCTGCATAAAATTATTTAAATTTAAAATTAAATAAAATATTATTTTATAATTGAATTAGAGTGTATAAAAAAATAAAAGATATGAATAAATTTAAGAATTACCAGTTTAAAATTATTTTATACTGCTGTAACCTGTAATTGTTGACCTATGTGTTCCAAGAGTACGAGTATTTTTTTATTATAAATTTAAAAGTATGGAAAATAATTGAAATAGAATATTATATAATGAGAGATTCCATTTAAAGACAGACAGAGATGAATGAGAAGGCAACCGAACCAAAACAAAAGAGAACCGAACACTGTCAAGGAAGATTCGCGTCCGTACGGTACCCTTCTCACAATATCTACGTAAGCATGTTTTTGTTTATTTTTTAACATTATTTATTATTTAATTAAAGAGTATGAGACAGGTTGTAAAGTTAGAGTTTGATTTTATTTTGGGAAAATTTCAGAGAAAAATATTATAAAAATACAAAATTAGAAATATTTATATTTTAAAATTAATTAAGATTATTCAAATAATAAAAATAAAAAAAGATTTTAAGATTTTATAAAACAACTGAAACTTCATTCAGTCGATAAAAAATTAAAACATTCAAGATAAGTATTAAAAATACTAAAGAAATTAAAAAAATAAAATTTTTAAAAATTCAAACTTCTTTAGCCGACAGGTCTTTGTTCTGTTATCTTGAGTCAAACATTTATAGTTCATATTCTTTTCATTTTTTACTGTGGCAAAGCTAGAATTTTTTGTTATATTTTTTTTTGTGAATAATTGATTTTTGGTCTGAATTGTTTTAAATAATAAAATTCTTAATTTAGTTTTAATTATGAAAATATAAATCAGACATCAAATTGTGTTGAATTTTAACTAGACTTTGAAACTCTTCAAAGTTCAAATCGAAATTTAACTCAATATATGAACGGGTCTAGAAGGGGAAGGGAAAAAACTTAAACAATAACACCAACGACGTGAGTATAATTAATAAGGATTAATTAACCTTACTTTTAGGGTTATAATTAAAATGGTTAAGCGTTTAAGTTTTAACCTATAACTCATAAATTTTAACCTAAACTCTAAATTCTAACCACACCTCTTAAATTCGAAACTTATCCATTAAAATTCCTAAACGCTAGACCCTAAACAAAATCCCTAAACCTTAAAATTAAGGTACTTCCGTACTTGTGCATGGAATAATTACCCATAAACAAAAACATGTTTCTTTTATTAAGATGGTTTATGTCCCTCTTTACTTTTTCAAAATTACAAAATCAGACACTAAACTAATATACAAATGGCTGATACAAGTTGAAAAGTGATGCATACAAGAGATTTAACAACTCCATGATCAAATGGATTCTTCTTTTCAAAAAAAAGTTTTTTTATTTCCTTTTTCACTAAGTAATTTAATTTTTTTTTGTACAATGCAATCCTACAAAATCATTCTTGATCTGATCCATAACAAAGTGGTAACCAATCACCGCATGCCACTTGTCAAATATTACGCAAATTCAACAATATTTTTTATGTAAGAAAAATTGCAAAGAATATATTGCATTAAATTTTAGCATTCTTAGTTCTTAAGGAGTTCACCTCCATATCCATAAAAGAAAGTTGCCACTATCTTTCCCACATTGTAAAGCCAATTCAATTGTCATTCAACACTTTAGGGTTTTTCCCGTTTAAATAATAATAAAAAAAAAACATGATTGTGTGGGTTGGGGAGTTTGTCTCAAAATTTTACCAATAAAAAAATATTTTCCTTTTTATGCACGTGCTTTTTTTGGGTAAATCTACGACCCAATGAATCCCGGATAGTCGGATATACTCTCCAAATATATGTTCAGATGTTCGGTTGATATCAGTTAGGGCCGAAATTATTTGGATTATTTATGAATATGTCTTCCACTTTTAAATATTTATATTTTGTCTTCGAATTTTAAATTTTAACTCCGTTCTTAATATCAGTTTCAGGATTTGATCTCCGAACAACCTTTATCTTTCCCTTAATAATTGAAAAGAGTATTTAAAAAAATGAATTGATGGGATATTCAAATTGATTACGGAGGAACAAAAGAAAAAGGAGGAAAACATTCAAATAAAAGATCAAATAATTAAAAGGAAGGAGAAAGTTTAACTTGGTTGGTGGCGTAAGCAACAAAAGTACCCACCACGGTGAAGGAAAAGCTACCCATTAGTTGCCATTGCCACCAATATATATGACCACGACGCCCATTTTTGCATACAAATATGAGATGAGAAGCCTTTGCTCTCAAAGTGATAATAAAGATCCACTTGTTAGAAAAATAGCATTAATCTATGACTGAAATAATAAATAAATATTATTATTCAAATAAACAGTACAAAATTAAAACGATACAGTATATATAAATCAGCAAACCGATTTAACCGAGTTGGAAATGTGTTGAGACATGCACGAACGTAGTTTCCTTAAGATAGATTTTCGGCCACTCCTATGGTGCTCGAGTTCGTTGGTCGTCTGTCTCTCAAGATACAACAACAGATGATCAGTCACAGTTGCACTGCCGTGGAGATCACGAACTTGCTCTTGCCTTCGCCTACCACCGAAAACAACTTTTGAAAAATTCACAGAGCAAACTATAGAAAAGTTATGTGGTTTTCGTTGTGTTGAAATCAAAGGAATGACATGCTATTTATAGGGGAATGGAGGAGGAAAAAAATGAAAACCGAAATATTTAGTATTAATGGCCATTTACCCTCAATCCGATTTAATTTAAAAATAATCAATTTCTGCCATTTTAAAGCGGATATATTTCCGTAAATTGAACCTGATACCTTTTTAATATTCGAATTTAAGGAAACAAAAAATTATCCCTTTTAAATTCGGAATATTCAAAAATATATTCCATTTGTAAGGAAAAAATTATTCAAAATGGATAAAATATCCAAAGGTCTACCGTAGGGCCCGACCGGTCCAAACTTTCGCGTTGCACGCGTCATACGGGTGCACCCCAACCCGAATGGTTCAACGGGCTTCGATCCACACCCCCTGCGCCTGCGTGCAAGGCACAGTTTTCATTCAAGTCATTCAATGATCACCAAGAGGGTAAGTATATATAAACACTTCCCATGCTATTTATCCTACCAATGTGGGATAAAGGAGGTTTTACTTCCTTACTCAATTCACAACTACCGTACTTTGAGCATCAATTTCTCATTCATCACTCAACCGTTTTGAGCATATGAGATACCGTTGTAAAGGTCTCATGTATTAGAATAAGATCCAATAAAATCATTATTCGAATCTCCACCTTTACTCATTCGAAATATGGCTCAAAGTTACCATTTTCTCACATTTTCCAACAATCCCCCACATGAATAAAATTGATGTTTTAATCAAAATATTTTGACTCGATGTGGTGATAAGTTCTACGATCGATAGCTGCATAAGATAGGTAGGTTTCCTCCTTTGAACCTTTCCTTGTGAAAGTATATTTACTTTACTAGCTAACCAATAGACATGATGTCCTTGAATTGTTCAGCCGTTTGTGTAAACGATGATATACTTCATACAACTATCTCTCTGATAAGAGTTTTAGTTGTCATGGTTATGTCCATATGGCAGTGAACATCCCCTGGTTCTGCAAAAGTTTGAGAGAACTATTCCCAATAGTCTACTTGAAGCGGCCCCACTTCACTCTCACATAGGTGACTTATGTTGCTTGGCTCACCGAACCACACAATGGTCATTAAAAGCTTCGCTTAGCCTGTACTCCTTTTGATCACTGTTTACATCATAGGAACGAACTTGGAGAAGAACCCCCATAGTGACCGCACATGATTATGCAATTAGGTTGTCCATTTGAACTTAGATCTTGGGATCTCCAGTCAACTAGGTAGAGTTTTCTTTCATATGGCGCCTTAAATTGGTTAGTGGCATAAGCAACAAAAGTATTCACCACGGTGAAGGAAAAGCTACCCATTAGTTGCCATTGCCACCAATATATATGACCACGATGCCCATTTTTGCATACAAATGTGAGATGGGAAGACTTTGCTCTCAAAGTGATATTAAGGATCCACTCATTGCAGACAATATCATTCACCATCTAATCAATAAAACACGTTTCATTTATTGACTTACTTTATGTTCTAACCTTCCCAAAAAAAGTTAGTTTAAGTTTTATATAGAGAGATAGGATCCTCTTAGATTATGTAAAATTTGAAAGTTTTACCTATAGTAATATCTTAGAGAAGGCCAAAACAATGAGTTTAACAGTCAAAGGCCAATGTGCCGAAGAGATGAGACGAATCAAATCGTTCAACGACATGCATGAACATCGATTTTCAAGTACATACAACTACAACCATTCAGTCTTCCATTTGATTTTGCAGAAAAATGCCAAACTGCAAGTAAATGCAAGGATGGACGGTTTGCAACTAACCCGGGCTTTCCTCCCGAGAGAACATGACTTTCAACTGCTTCACAACCATAAAGCTACCAGATAAAACAAAGTAATAAGAAAGTTGATTGTATGGAAAAACCAAATATACACACTAATTAACCAATTTTACAGGGAATTAATAGTTCAAGTAAAATAAGCCATCTTACCTTTATGCTGGGATTATGTTCCTTCAGATATTTGCATGCACCTGTTATGGTGATTAGGTTGGCCACTCAACTTCAGTGGTACAAGTTTTGGACAATGATTTTGTTTAAATTTAGTAAAAAGGTATTTCTATATATATATTAATTATAAAAAATGTTAAATTAGATTGCATTTGGCCTTTGCTTCTCAGCAGATAGTTTTCATTCGTCTCTGTTGGGAAAATGGGATGCCCTATCCAATTCCAGTATAGCCTATAGGGATTAGATGGACATTCAACATAATTTGTGGAAATGGATTGTATTGTGGCTTTGGATTATAAGTCTTTTTCTGTAAATGATAATTTTTATAATATCTTGAATTTAAATTCACATGATTTTACTAAAGTCTAAATGTTTATGATCTACGTTACCTTTAATTCTACAATATCGTCTACGTTACCTTTAATTTTACTAAAGTCTAAATGTTTATCATCTACGTTTCCTTTAATTCTACAATATCATTACCTTTGATTCTACAATATCCATAATGAGAATAATTTAAATTTAAATCCATTGTCAAAAGTTAAGTATGCAACAGTTAAGCACCATCTAATCAAGGAATGAAAAGGCTAATTGCTATACAATAAAAAAAAAGTTGAACAAATTACTCAAAATATTGTGCAACCTCAACCGAAGAATATAGTTTAGTAACATGCCCAAAGATGAACCGAAACATTAAAAAAAATAAAAATGGCATGAAGAATGGGTAGAACATCTATGAAAAAAATACTTAAATGAATTGAAAGAAAATCAAGTGTCAAAGACATTAAATATTTGATTCACGTTTTTTATTCAAAATTTTCAAGTAAATGCGACATATTGTGTATTGAATGTATATGAATATCACCCATTATCAACGCAACTTAACATTTAAGAGTGCAGCTGTAAGTTTGTTTATAATATCAATCTTGTTAAACCTGTATAAAAAAAATTAATTAAAATTTAATAATATAAATATATTAAAAACTTATCAACACTTGCTTCTTATTATTGATCTGTCGATATACATTAAAACAAAACCATATGATATCACCAGTGTTTTGATACTGTTTTTTTTAGAAGAAAGAACCAACAGGTTAAAATACAGCAGAAAGATCAGTATTCATAAAAAATCTAGATTTGTTCTAACCACCAATTAGATAATAAAAAATTTGATTGATACAACTTGATAGTATTTCACCGTTGATCTTGTTCTTCTTGACCATTTTATCCAAATTTACCATAAATATTGATTTTTTAAAAGCAAACTATCTAAATAAATGACAACACAGTAAAAATTTGGGTCCGACATTAACTTTAGCAAATGATAATAGATCACATTAGTTAGCACTGCATAAATTATATATTAATATCACTCAGTATCAATGCAACTTAACATTTTGGATTACATACACACGTGGAAGCATTGAAAAAAAACAAAGTTCAAATCTTTTAGGGGAAAAACTCAAACAATACCAAAAATTAGAAATTTCTAAAAAAATATACCTCAAAGATAGGAAAAGAAGCAAGAAACGGTGAAGAACTTAAAAGAAGCAAGTTTCGACACAAAATGAAATGAAAGTAAAGATGCATGAGATGATTCGGAATAAGATTTCCAAGTAGGGAAAAAAATTAGTTGAAGAAATCAAACAGATAAGCAAAGTAATATAATTGATGATACGCGTAATATAATTGATCATTTAATTTTATAGCATATTTTATAATAATATTAAAAATATAATAATATTTTTATTCATTTTCTTTTTATTTTATCTATTCCAATTCAAATATTTGTTTGCAAGGGAGAAAAAAATAATTTAATTGTAGTATAAACTTTTTTAGTTCAGGTTTTATCCAATTAAGTCAATGAAATATACGATCGTCGTCGATGACGTTAGTCGAGGGCGGTCATCGACAGTTGAAGGTAGAGGATTTAAAGATTACACCAAGACCCCATGGTATTTGCCATAAATAAAGCATACAATTTTTTTCTCAACTTTCGACAAGATATGAGGATGTATTTCGTAAGTCAAGCAAACAGGAAAAAAAATTAAAGAATCAAAGGAGGAAAAGACAATACTACGGTCAAAAGAGTTATAGCTCGGAATTAATTAGATAAACTCCAACAACCATTTGTTTGCGCGCGCACACAAAGTTTATAAGTAATGTCACGCCTAAGAAGAGGCGTGGTCATTAATCCCACATCGAAAAGAAAAATGGAAGTCTTGGGATATAAATACGGTGGTGCTGCACATCCTATCAGACATGTCTTTTGGGAAGAGGGTAATGGCCTCGTGACAAGTGGTATCAGAGCGACCTTTTAACTGTCCGATTTCACGCCGAGCGCCCATGAATGGAGTAGGCAGGGTGGACAACTGTGACAAGGTGGCCCATCACGAGAGCGGAAGCTCGTGACGAGGGCGTCACGAGGTTGAGTGTGGGAGAATGTCAAGCCTGAGAAGAAGCGTGGTCATTAATCCCACATCGAAAAGGAAAAGAGAGGTCTTGGGATATAAATACGGTGGTACTGCACATCCTATCAGACATGTCTTTTGGGAAGAGGGTAATGGCCCCGTGACAGTAACTTCAAGCACCAAATTCTTACATAAAGAAACTTTATCAGTATTTTCAAGATCTATTTAACTAAAGTTTGAACCCAAATAATTTCCAAAGTACATATTTTGTTCCCTACTAAAAAGGTTTGTTTTTTCATAGACTTTAAATCCTCTAGTTAAATTTAATCTGATCCAATCCTACTATCCTAGTTGTTGTACCAAGTAACTCAGCCTCATTAGACTGAATTGAACAAACTAGTAGCCTTTTTTTTAATAAGCTTGACCATCTCCAATCAAATTCATCTAATTGGAACATGTTGTGTGTTTATATATTTGCTTTCTTTTCGTATAAAATCTTGAATAATTTTATTTACAAATAAGATTAGCTATCTCTCATCAAATTAGTCTAATTGAATAAATGTGCTCTACTTTACTAATTATATACAAATGGAGTAATTGTGATCATCATAAGGGGAAACTAACCTTCATTTAGAGCACCGAAATCTGACCGTTATCGCCCTCAAATGGAACATTGATGATAGATTCAGGCTCTGCTTTTGCATGATACTCTCCAGACTCGAACTCCACACGGAATTTTTCGAGCATAAAACCATCACTGGCCCAAGCAAAACACATCATGCCATTTCCCAAATGAAACAGACCAGGAGAGGAGACTGCAAAAGCTAATGGAGGTTCAGAAGATGACCAATTGACGGGGAACCATTTCTTTTTAACCACGTGATACGCCCGGAAACTTTTTTTACGCTCAGCAAACCTACCCCCACCTAAACCGAAGAGGAAATAGGCAACGTCGCCCACGATTACAGATATATTAGACCAGCCGCCAAATCCTGGATCGAGGCATTCCCACGATCCATCAGCATTCGAGATCGGGAAGAATCAAAGAGAACACGTTCAGATACAGAATAAGGATCCAAACCAGAAGCAGCGTGAGGGGGCGGCAATTCATCCCAACGATTTAGATCTATATTGAAAACCTCGGCAAAAGGACCTTCATTAGCTACACATGACCCGAAGACGTAGATCTTTTTTCCCATAGCGAAAGCAGAGGGTGATTCCCGCGGGGCCAACATAGGAGGACCTTCACTCCATACACGACCACGGCGTGCAGAATCAAAATAGAAAACACAGTTATGGAAGTGGCAATCGTCGAACATTTTATCGGGGCAAAGGCGATCCCCTGCGCATGTTCCTCCAAAGACGTAAATGCGTTTGTCACAGGCAACGGCAGTTCCACAACTACGAGCACCGGGTGGCATCGTGCTCAGAGTCTTACTGGTTTTTCGACTTTTTAGATTCAAAGTGTGCCACTCAACATGGAAAATATATCCCACTGCATATGGATCTACAACCGGATATACTTCAGTATACGGCCGGTTTGTCCAAGAGCGGAAAGGCAAGACCTCCAGCAATCCATCTGGGCCTCGAACGGAAAAGTGATTCCTGGATTTACCTTTGCTTTTGTTTTAGGTTTTTTTAGCCTATCGGGATAAAATGGGCTGGGTTGGGTTGATGAATTTGGGTTCGGGATTTGAGTTAAATATTTAGATAAAGTACACCATTAGTCATCAGTCTATATACACATTTCTATTTGGGTCACTATATTATTTATTTTTAACAAAAACATCACTAATGTTACGTTTTTTGTTTTTTATTTTAGTCGTCGTGTATTAAATATTTAACTCACATGATTTAAGAAAAATGTAGATCCAAAAATTATATGTTATATTAATTTAATATTAATTTTAAATAACTCACTAAATATTAGACTAAAACCTAAATTTCACATCTTACTTCTTCTTCTTCCTCCTCTTAATTTTAAATAACTCACTAAATATTAGACTAAAACCTAAATTATATGTTTTTTTTTCTCATCGTTTGAGGATGAAATTGGAATGCTCGAAAGTTTGAGGACCAATTTAAAATGAAGGTCATAGTTTGAGGATGAAATTAAAATGTTTTAAAATTTAGGGACCAATTTAAAATAAGGGTCATAATTTGGGGATGTGTGGTGCAATTAACTCCAAAAAAACTATAAACAATAATCTCTAAACAGAGAATAGAAGATGAACAAAATCATAAATGGAAACAAGACTGAAACTGAAATATTATTCTCACTTAGTGAATCCAATACAATAAATGGGTATTTATAATAGCCCACACTAACTGACTCACGACGTCCAGGCCCAAATCTGTTAGAACCAGGCCCAAATCTGCTATTCTAACAGATTTGCCAGCTCAGCTTTACTAGCTTACACATGATACTCTATCCGGAAAAATTATATCATATGTTCGTCCCGTCACGTCATCTATGATCTCAGCCAATACAAATTATATGTTTTAATATTTTTTATATTATCTTTTTACCAAATAAAAATTCACAGTAAAAATTGTTTTTAAAATTATTGAAATGAATAATTTTTATTGGTTGAAACCATAGATGACATGGCGGGACGAACATATAAATTTATAATTTCTCATCAATCTGTATGTGTATGCACACGAATAACGCTCTCTATAATTTATTCTACATCTCATTTAATTTTAATATTTTTTTTATTAAAGAAGAAAAAACTCAAAGAAGTTTGTGATGTAGAAGCTCCCTCACAAATGTCGGAAGTGAATCAAAAAGTACTTCACCAACAAGTTTGCTACGGCTCTCACCAGCAAAAGCATCGACAAGATCATTTTAATTACGATTAATAAGTGGAGGACAAACCTTCCAATCACACGCAAGCAAAGAAGAAATAACATCCACAATGAGGTTACCTTAAAGGCCAAGATATTTCCCTTGAATGATTTTAAACGCTTCATAGTTATCCGTTTCGAGCAACACTTTCCGAAAATTAGCATGCTTCAGGGCATCATGAATTCCTCAAACTTCAGGCATAAGAACTGAACATCGACAGGCTTCGAGAGAATTCAATGCATCAATTGCCATCCTCATCTCGTATGGTTCCACCATAAGAAGCTGACTCATCCTTTATCCAACCGTTCCGTTTACAATGACCTTAACCCAACCAGCGTGCGGCTTCGACCACTGTGCCACCCCCACATTGTTCCTTTTACCCTCAACCTGTAAGAGAAAAAAACGTGCCAAAAAAAGATACGTACCAAAAGATAAAAAAAAAAGGTATCAAAAAAACATAGATATTGAATTTAAAAGCTATAAAATAAAAAGCTAAACAATGAGAAAAAAGATTACCGGCGGTCGACATTAAGCACAAAAGCTGATGTCGTTGTAAAAATAAAAGAAGAAGAAGAAGAAGAAGAAGAAGAAGAAGAAAGAAGTTGCCAAAGTTATAAACAGAAGGAGGAGGAGGCTAGGTTCTAAACTGGTCTAGGTTTGAACTTGATGGAATATCAAATCAGTTTTTCTTAGGGGAAATTCTAGGGTGAAGCACTATTAGGATGCAACTAAAATGAGACGGATTTATACAAATTCTTACTAAATTAGTAAAATTTACACAAATTCTTACCTAAATGGTAAGAATTTAGGTTATAATATAAAAATGTGTGTAATTACACAAATTCTTACTTAAGACAAAATCTACACAGTAATTCTTACCAAGTTGATAAGTAGTTACACAAATTTTTACTTAATTAGTAATAATTTCGGTTTTACCTAAATTATTACCCAATCCTACATATATTCTTATCATTTTAATAAGAATTTATATAGCGCCTCATTTTAGCCTCACCATAAGCTGTGTCACCTTATAATTTTCTTTTTCTTAGACATATCTAAAACATGCAATAATTTTGTTTGTAAAATGAAATATACCCTTCCCATAACGGTTCCCCATTCTAACAAGTTTTGGTGCACATTCTTGCTAGGACGTAAATTATGAGGCCCTACCTGTCTTGGCCCTTAGATATGAGCCCACCCTCTCCACAAGCTTTTTACTCATTTACAATTGGGCTGAGTTCTCCACCAAGGTTTGATGATATTCGGATCGAATATTGCTGAGATTTATAGGCCTCTCTTTCGTCTCAGTTTTTTCATTTACAATGTTAATATTTAGGCTTTATTTGCGGTTGTGGTGGCAAAACCAAAGTTTGGGGCAAACTAAGGTTTTGCAAAAGCTAGTTTTTCTAACTTTTGGCAAACCAAAGTTTGAGAAACTAGTTTGAGGGGCAAACTAAGGTTTTGACACTCAAAAGCTTAGTGTTCTTGGTTGCTTTTAAAAAAAATTGGGTGGAAAAGCTAGTTTGAGAACCCAAACGCAACCAAGAACATGCCCTTAAACTCATAATCTTGTTTAAGTGATTCAACACCTTATTTTACTAGACCAACGGATAATTGGTTCATATATAATATTAATTTATATTAGAGTTAATTGCATCACATGTCCCTAAACTATGACCCATATTCTTAATTGGTCCCTCAACTTTTAAATATTTTAATTTCATCCAAAATTATAACTTCCATTCCAAATTGGTCCTCAAACTTTTTAATATTTCAGTTTCATCCCTAAATTATGACCCTCATTCTAAATTGGTCCTCATACTTTGAACATTTCAATTTTATCCTCAAATTATTATTTATGTCTCATCGTATTATTACATAATACACAACAATTTTTACATGAAAATTAATAATTTTTATAATATTTTTGTTAGCATGGAATATGATTAGCATATAGTGATAATTTGGAAATAAAATTAGAATGTTCAAAAGTTTGGGGACCAATTTATAGTGAGCTTTATAGTTTGGGGATGAAATTGAAACACTCAAAAGTTTGAGGTTCAATTTAGAATGAGTGGCATAATTTGAGGATCAATTTAAAATGAGAGTCGTAGTTTGAGGACCTGTGGTGCAGTTAACCCTATATATTAATATTAAGCATTAAATTGACACTAAAGTAAGCTACAATCCATTGGGGTTTTCAATTTAAACCCAGTTGGTAGCCTCTAAGAATGCCAGCCCACAAGTTGCCCCATAATATATTGCCAAAATTACCGTTAAGGGGGGAATATCATGGGGGCAGGCAGGGACTGGCATTGGAATATTCTTGGATTCAAGTACTAAACAATCAAATTTTTTGTCCTTCTGGTCATAAGATATCTACTCTAGAGGACTGCAATCCATACAAACAAACATCACAAATTGGTTTGGATAACGATGCCCCAATATTTCCAATACCATGCTCTCCTTGAAAGCAACCCATCCCTCTCCATAGGCCTAAACAAAACTATCTCACTAGTATTCTTCACTAGCCTTCATTCCCAATTCCCTCCTTGATTTTTCCGATAGGAAAATGACGGTGTCGGCTGAAGGCCGGTTATCGCTCTCGGCCACCGGCCAGCTCGGTAGCACGTTGGCAATGGCCGCAAGGAGATGCCAGCTTGCCAAGTTTTGCAATGGAGAGTTCATGGGGAAGAAGGTTAACATGAGCCCAAAGTACCGAAGAGTTTGTAATAAGAATGTGAAGCAAACTATTAGCATGTCACTCACTGCTAATATTGCAGGGGAGTCCAAGGTGATTGTAATCTGCCACACTTTGATATTTGTCATCATTGTTTTATAATTAATTAGTGTGGTTATCAATGCAGCTAAGGGACCTAGAGATGGAAAAGAGGGACCCAAGGACAGTTGTGGCGGTTATTCTCGGAGGAGGAGCCGGTACTCTCCTTTTCCCGCTCACTAAGCGACGTGCGAAGCCCGCAGTAAGTTTTCGAAACATTCCTAATCATATGCATATATGTTAGTAGCAGTGAGATTCAGACATCATTTTTGGTACTGCAAACTTTGTTTTTGTAGGTTCCGATTGGAGGTGCATACAGGCTGATCGATGTGCCGATGAGCAACTGCATTAACAGTGGGATCAACAAAGTGTACATTCTCACCCAGTTTAACTCTGCTTCACTTAACAGACATATCTCCCGTGCTTACAACTTCGGGAATGGGATCAACTTCGGAAACGGCTACGTGGAGGTCGGAGCATTTCACCCTTCATTTAAACACAATGCAGGTTCATTTTCTGTCTTAGCAGGCATCTAATAGAATCCTATTGCCTTCTACTAGATACTTTCAGCCACACAAACCCCGGGAGAGGCCGGGAAGAGATGGTTCCAAGGGACCGCCGACGCAGTCCGACAATTCCTCTGGCTTTTTGAGGTATACATTCGTAGTCTGCACGACCGGAAAATGCTAATTTCATCAATATCTTATGATTCTTATCTATTCGGTTTATGAGTTAACCATCTTGTAGGATGCAAGAAGTAAAGAGATAGAAGATGTGCTGATTCTATCGGGGGATCACTTATATCGAATGGACTACATGGATTTCGTTCAGGTAATAAGGAACCATCAGATATGCATATAGTTGCAATTTTCAGAATATCAGATACTGAGATTGATCCTTGTTTGGTTGCAGAATCATAGGTAGAGTGGTGCAGACATCACCATTTCTGCCCTTCCATTAGACGATAGGTAACATCATCAATTTTAACATCTTCCAATAGACGATAAGTAAAATTATCGTGTTCGTTACTTTCATCGCAGCCGTGCCTCGGATTTCGGTCTAATGAAGATAGACAAAAAAGGAAGGATTCTTTCCTTCAGTGAAAAGCCCAAGGGACAAGAATTGAAAGCAATGGCAGTAGACACAACAGTTCTAGGACTTTCAAAAGACGAGGCCGAAAAGAAACCATATATTGCCTCCATGGGAGTATATGTCTTCAAGAAGGAGATACTTTTGAACCTTTTGAAGTACCGACGAAGCACTCGAAATATCGATCATGCACGCTACATATAAAACCTTTGTTCTAAATTCAGGTGGCGTTTTCCAACTGCAAATGACTTTGGATCAGAAATAATCCCTGCCTCAGCTAAAGAGTTCTTCTTAAAGGTACTTGAAATTTTCGGTTTTTTCGACACATTTGCATGCGGAAAAAAATCTCTGAACACTTCAAAAGATTCGCATTCCTCTGAGCAGGCTTATCTCTTCAATGATTATTGGGAAGATATAGGAACAATCGGATCCTTCTTTGAAGCAAACCTTGCCCTCACTGAGCATGTATATGCCTCAACTGCCTTATGTTTCTTTGTTTTTGCACTGTTTGTAACACATGTTTTTCACCTCTGCAGCCACCAAGGTTTAGTTTCTATGATGCAGCAAAACCGATATTTACATCAAGGAGAAACCTACCGCCATCGAAGATCGACAAATGCAAGGTTCGTAAATCTCAGTCTCGACTTAGAGATTAATGAGTTATAACAATGATCTGTTTTGTTTCAATGGCTGGTTGTTGATTCAATCATATCCCATGGGAGTTTCCTGAACAATTGCTTAATAGAACACAGCGTTTTCGGCATCCGATCCCGAATAAACAGCAATGTTCACCTAAAGGTTCGTTCCAAAAATTTCATCAGAGATGGGGTTGTCACGGCCTGAGCCTTGACGTTCGGTGCCAACGTGTGTCGGCATCGGACAAGTAACTCGGTGATTTCTGCTGTGTAAATGCATGCAGGATACAGTGATGCTTGGGGCAGATTTTTATGAAACTGATGCAGAAGTGGCAGGTCTTTTAGCCGAGGAAGGGGTTCCCATTGGCATAGGAGAAAACACTAAAATCAAGTAATTTTAGAATTTAAAACATTATACCACTTCGATGTTACGTTGTTCGTGCTCTTTATTTTTCTAAAATTTAATTATATTCGTATCGAATATATATTCGAGTAACATAGCTTCATTGTATTTTGTCACAGTTAAAGTTCTCATCATCTTATCTATGTTTATGCAGAGATTGTATCATCGACAAAAATGCCAGAATAGGGAAGAATGTAGTTATTGCCAACTCCGAGGTTTGTTTCTTCAGCCCTTATATATCATATATATTGGATTAATTTCACTAGACACCTTCAATCTATAGTCAAATTTTAAATTAATCCCTAAATTTCAAAACATTTCAATTAAATCCTCAAATTAAAATAGCATTCCAACCAGATCATACCATCCGTCTGGCCTTCAGCTTTGGTACTACACGTTAGCTTGGATTAGACGTGATTCCTTTTTAGTTTGAGGATTTAATTTAAGGTTTCCAAAGTTTAGAATTTGACCCATAATTTAAAACATCTATGCAATTAATCCACTTATATTATATATGTTCTGTTTTTTCTTTAATCTTGTTAATTTATATACGCAGGGTGTACAGGAAGCAGACAGATCCTCAGAAGGATTTTACATACGATCCGAAATCACTGTTATATTAAAAAACTCAATAATTAAAGATGGTTTTGTTATATAAATGAAGATATTTATCATCCATTTTTGTTGATTAGGATGGACCAAGTCTACCTACAAGTTTGGTGAAGCTATTCCATTCAGTCCCGTTGCATTAATCGCCATTATTATCGTTTTTATGTATTTTAAAATTATTTATATATTATCAATTGAATTAATTATAACTTCTAAATTTGTGTAATAATGTAAATTGAATTAATCAGCCGGCCGTCTGGATTAAACTTATATTTTGAGTTAATTGTACCACACGTCTCAATTAATTATAAATTATGGTTCTCATTTTCAATTAATTCTTAAATTTGAATGTTTTGATTTCGTCTTTAAACTATGACTCTCATTCTAAAATAGTCTCAATTGTTTGAATGTTTCAGTTTCATCCCAAACTATAAGTCTCATTCTATATTGGTTCCCAAACTTTTGAACGCTCCAATTTCGTCATCAAAGTATCGTTTATGGCATCATATTATTACATAATATACATCATTATTTACACGACACTTCATAATTTTATAACGGTTTTATTAACATGGGATATTATAAGCTTATACGGATAATTTGGGAATGAAATTAAAATATTTTAAAAGTTTAGGGACTAATTTAAAATAAATTTCATAATTTGGGAATATAATTAAAATAATCAAAAGCTCGAGAATCATAATAGAATAAGAGTCGTAGTTTAAAAATAAATTTAAAATGTTCAAAATTTAATGAATCAGATTAAAATAATATTATAGTTTAAAGATATGTGGTATAATTAACCCTTATTTTTTAATTCAAAGAATTTATTCAATCATATGCAACTTCCATCTTCAACCACAAAATCTCAGATGTGGCACATATATTTTCCGGATAAATTAAGTTGGTGATCACTTTTATTTATTTTTTAATTTGATCATTTAACTTTAAATAATTTATGTTTTAATCATTTATGTTATTTATTTATCATAGAACAATTGCTTAAACATTAACTTATGTTGCGTTATTGACTGATACGTTAATAAAAATGATGTTACAATTATCGGAATGATAACAACGAAATAACAAACAATTGTAAAAGTATAACATAAAATAAACACAAAATTTTACGTGGAAAACTCATAGAAAGAATAAACTACGAAGCACAGGAGGAGCTAATTTCACTATGTCGAAAAAAAGATTACAACTGATCTAGTATCTATTTATAAAAGTAAATTATTTAAATACAAAAGAAACTTGTATAGAAAATAATTATACTCAAATTGAGTTCTTAACTCTTGAATGCATATTTAGAGGGAGAAGTAGATTTTCATACAAATTTAAATAACTTTGACGGTCCGAGTATGCCGCTATTTTTATCACTGCATATTTATAAATATTTGAATCAATTTAAAATAAAATTTAGGTCATAGTTCTAATAAATGATATTTTTAATTTAACTGTTAAACTGTCCGAATGGGATTTATCTTTTTCCCCGCCTGGGTTTGCTCTCTCCCTTTTGCCTCTTTTTCTGTCCTTTCTCTCTTTTTTTAATTCTATAATTCCAATAAAATCCTCTCCTTTCGGTATTTTACTTTCTTTTTCAAACCCAAGCACTGCCTTTCCTTTCCTATCGTTTCGATTCTTCTCTTTTACAGAACTCACGTTTTTCTCTCTTATTTGCTCTGCCAAACACGTATCTGCTTTTAATGGCTGATTTCACTTCCTTTCCTTCACCCTCTACTGCTTCTGCTGGTTGTTCGTTGTTCGAGAAGCCGATTGCATTAACGGCAGCTTCATCTTCGTCTCCGCCGCCGTCTTCTCTCGGAGGAGCACTTGACAACGGTGTCGAAGACAGCTGCTGTATCTGTCTCGAGCCTTTCACTGTTCAAGACCCTACCACTGTACGAATCATCGCTCTTTCTCCTTTTGAATAAGTGATTCAGCCGTTTTTTTAACTGTTTTTCTGTGATGATCGAGCAGGTAGATTTCAGTTTAGATTGATTGTAGTTCTTTGAGGTTTTGTGTCACTGTTTAATTAGCATTGGACTCTCTGCTTAGTGATAATTTGGCGTTTTCTGTTCTGATCGGTAATTGATTGTTTCACTGTTTGATTCTGTGATCTTTACTACCTTTTAGGCTTTAAGGTAAATTGTGCTGGCTGATCGCTTACTTTTACAGTTTGATTCGATTTATTATCAGCTCTACGAGCTTTGGAGTCTACTGTTACATTTCCCCTACTCCTGAGGCTGCGTATATGATTTTAGCAGTCTGTTTAGTGCAGTTGAAGGTCTTATGAATATGATATTTTGACGGCTTGATGCGTGGATTCTTTATATGTTCCCCTCTTTGGTAGATATAATTTGCTCAAAAGCACACATAAAACAGAGGTGAATTTAACTGTTCCAGTTCTGATTATTCGGATATCGATGAACTTTTGAACACATTTTTTTTTAGTGAAAAGTATGATTTCATAGCAACGGAATCATACATGGGGTGCTACCACAAGCCTCGTTAGAAACCTCTCTAATCGTAAATAGAGGAAAAGAGTATAAGTGGTAACACAAACAACCATAACAAAATAATCATAACAACACGTCACAAGTGAACCCGGTGGAACATCAAAGAGCACAACCCCCAAATTCCCAAAATTAGCTAGCTTCGCACAAGCATCTGCAACCCGATTTCCTTCGCGTCGAATATGCACAACCTGGATCACCCAGGGGCGATCTCAAAGTTTTAATAAGTGACCACGTAAGCCATGCAAGCCTGTATACTCACGCTTGATAATTCGGATAGCCTCAACACTATCAAGCTCAAGAATAATATTTTTGAATCCCGCCTCCCATGCGCAAACAAGACCAAGGTAAGCTCCCCAAACTTCTGCATCCACCACTGAACATATGCCAAGAAATTTGGTAAAGCCAAAACACCATTGTCCAGATCAATCACGCGGCACACCCCCGCATGAAGCATGACCACTATCCACACATCGAGCCCCATCAGTGTTCAATTTTATCCATGGGTCCTCAGGTATCGTCCACCTCGCCGGACTACAAGGGGCAACACCACCAACACCAAGCGCACACCGATTATCCTCCTGAACCTGCATGTACAAATCCAACTTTTGAACACATTATTTAATCAGTCCCTTCTTTAAGGGGGAATGGATTTCTGTTAATTCCACTGTTGTGAATATCAATGCCAACAACTTTCGAGTATTTTTAATTGTTTTCATAATGTATTCCCTGATGATGCATTGTGATGATGAGTTTTACTCATTTCATGTTATAGACCTATATTATACACCTTCTATCTAGTTTTTTTCACAGCCTCTAGGAGGTTATCTGAATGATCAAACTTTCTGAACCTTATTTTTTGATTTAGGTTACCAGTTGCAGACATGAATATCATCTTCAATGCATTCTTGAATGGTGAGCATCTTTCGAACTTTTGATTTATACTTGTTTCTAGGAAACAGAGCATCTTTCATGGTTTTTCCTTGGAATGCGATATTGTTATATTTATTTGTTCTTTCGTGCTGTCAATCGTAATTGAACTTGGTTTTCCACTAGGTCACAAAGAAGCAAAGAGTGTCCAATATGTTGGCAGTCATTTGTCCTAAAGGACCCTGCAAGGTGTATAACATTTTAATTTCCCTCCCTCTTCTCTGATTCTGTTCATACGTGCATTCTTTAGTCTGATGCTGATAGGCAGAAACCATCCAGCTAATCAGTGAGTTTGGTTATATTTTATGCATCTTTGCAGCCAACAGCTTCTAGATGCTGTCAGAATTGAAAGGAACTGTAGGTCAAGGAACACATCAGTCATGCCCACAGATTTTCATCACTTCCATGACAGCTTTGGTGCTGAGGAGGTGATCTATTTTGTTCTTCTGAAGTTTTTGTCTGTATTTACACTCATTATTCAGCTCAGTCAGGACTATTTATTGATGAAATGTGCCTCTGGTCTCCGGATGCATTTCATTCAGATGACTTGGACTTTGATGAGCGCATTTTGCAGCATCTAGCACTTGCTGCGAGCAGAGCTCGTTATGTTCGCAGAAGGGAAAGACAAAGATCTTCTGGACTTGGCCCTCAAGTGTTTTTTTCTACTTCTCCTGAAAACATGCCAGGCACACAGCATATATATCCAATTTCACCTGATGAGAGCCAAGCCTTGAGCCACGAGTTACCTCATTGTGATTCATTGGCTTCAGGCATACCATCGGTTAATATTAGCCCTCCATCACCTGTGACTTCATCTGTTAACATGGGCTCTGGTGCTGCTGCCAGTGGAGATGCAGCTATTAAACTGAGGTTCTTATTTCCTATTACCGTCCTGTCTTGTTAAAAACATGATTTTTGTAACATTTCCTATTGGAAGGTCATCCTTAAAATTTGATTCCATCAAAGCATGTGTGAGATTTGTATTATGCATACACTAGAGATCTTCTGACATAACTTTTAGTTGTTGCCTATCAAAATTTTATTAAACTATAGTACTACTTAGATGTTATCTTATCCTGTTTTGCACCTATAAAGTGTATTTCTCTGAAGTGTTTCTATTTTTATTGGCAATTCATATTGTTGTATTACTTTTTATCTAGTCTTTAACACCTTGAAATGTCCTGGTTTTCTTCAGTCAACCACAACTGGGTACTCCGCGTAGACCAAGCTCAGCTGATTCTGTCTCTTTCTCAGAGTTGATAAAATCTAAATGGTCCAATGCTTCAGCCAGGTATTTATGTTTCCATTCAGCTTTTTTAGACTGATCTACTTCTTGTTAAAGGCATGGATGTATTCCAACAGATACAAGGAATCAATTTCTAAAGGTACCAGAGGTCTCGAAGAGAAGCTTCTTGCTCGAAATAACTCTGTTAAGGAGCTCAGCAAGGGAGTGCAGCGTGATATGAGTGCCAGGGTTGCAAAAATGATTGAGCGCCTAGATATTTCATCAAAAAGGCCTGGAGCCTCCATGCCTTCTGGTGGCACAGGCCGCACCTTAAACTTTTTATTTAAGGGAAAGGGTGTGGAAGAAAATGTCATTGGTCAGAGTCTTGCTAGTAACTACGTAGAATTCACTCATGGTTTAAATTCAAAAGCACCGTCACATCCCTCTAGTGTCATGTATGACAAACTAGAAGCTTCTCTCCACCAGGTATCCCGAACTTTTCTCTGACTGTAAATTATATCAACTCATCGCTGCTAATAGTTAATCATCTGATCTAGAATCCATGAACATAACCTACCAATATTCCTTTAGAAACATGTGGGTCTTCGTTAACTTGTCAAGGCAGAGAAGCTTCTGTAACCTGTTTCATGTATTTAATTATGCCCATATTTCAAGAAAAAATGAAGTGGGGGGAGGGGGGGGATTAAGACCTGTCTATGTCAGGACAGACTGGCATGGGGCAAAAAAGTTCAGTCCAAGTCCATCTGGTCATGTCAATGCACTACCTAATTTGTACATAGAAAGATCTTTCCTCCTTAAAAGGAGGTTTGTTCCCTGTTAAAAGGTATAGATCCTTCTTAGGAAAAGAGCTCTCTCTTCAAAAACTATATCAAGTATGCTATGCATAATGCCCCAGCCCATTTTAAAATGAACCTTGTTTATTGTTCTAGCCCTTTTTTGAGCTCGATATCTTTGTTCTACCCCTGGTTGCTATTCAAAAATGAACACTGCATAATTTATTTTTATGATGCATCTGTTTGTTTTTTACTTTCTGGACATGATAGATATTAATTTGGTATTTGGAGAAAATCTTGATATATGCAAATCGGACAATACCTTGGACACAGATTTTAAGTTATGTGTAGTGCTTATAACCATCATGATATTGTTTGTGTTTCAGAGGGATCAATGATGCATTTGGCTGATCGGTGGTGGCAGATAACGTTTTCGTTACGGGAGGGATTATCTAATGCAAGTGACGTAAAGTGAGGAAACCGATTTGGCAGGTTGTCTCGCGTCCTGCATTGCTTATTCTGCTATACATGTGCCGAGAAGTCCCAACTTGCAACTTTAGATGGGCATGTCACCCCTTTATTTCTTGACATCTCAAGTCGTCAAAACCACTCTTAGGAAAAACGTTTATTTCTTTCTCCTATTCGGTATTGTGCTGTTTGCGTATGTGATTTATTACTCACAACACCAAGCTTGACATTCAGCTTTATTCTCTCGTCTTCTCTTATCGTTTGGGCCTTTTGATTTAATTGTGAAAATTGCTTTTACTTTTATTACTATTTTCCCCTTTCATTTTTGTTTCTTGGTTCTCAGTTTCTTAATAGTACACGTTATGTATCCGGTTTGATGTCGCCGATTAATCACCGGTTTTTGATTCAATCAGTCGCTAATTAAATCCGAAAAAGCTTCTATGTAAGCAGACAATTCTTTGAATAAAAATTGAACTGATCCGATTCTACCCCAACTCTTGGTAAAAATGTTAACTTTCACTCGAGGCTAAATATATTGTCGGGTTTGTATTTGGTACGTCACTTAATAAAATTTTTTTAATTACACAAAAAGAACTTAAAAAGAGGCATGCATGATGATGGAGTAGAGGCAAATAAGATGAGGACTTGATCCTTCAAGTTAAACAAATATTCGGTCGAAAGCAATTTAGAATTTAAAGTATAAAACGTAACAATACTTGGATCTAAGCATATATTCTTCGACAAATACTGCAATGACGATTGAAAATTTTGTCAAGAATCAGTATGATGTATATTGTGATGATCATGCACCATAAGCCATGTCCATATCTGTAACCCCACCAATTCCCTTAAAAACAACACGTAATTTTCTTAAACCAGACGACTTTCTGTTGCCCTGGTCGACCGTACCGGTTGCATGGAGGACGTCTTTGGGGATTTTATCCATGATATCATACAGGGGTAACTCTAGATTCGATCGAGTCATCTCTTCCAGAACCGGAGGAGCTTGCATGTATAGATTCTTTCCGTGATATGTGATCGAGGCTTTTGTCATCAGCAGCTTAGGATGCTCCTCTAGCATATCGATGAACTGCTTCGAAACAAAAGGGAAGAAAAGCTTGAATGAGATTGCATGCTAAAATTTACACAAGCAAACAGCTTCATAAATTTCGGGGGAAAAAAGAAGTTGACCTTTTTTAGTGTGACTGTAGTATCCAGCTCAATGAGAACACCCGGACCACAGACGAGACAATCATTGTCCTTCACAAATTCAGTCACTTTTGTATGAAGACCTTCGACACCATTATACCTACAAAGGCAATTTAACAGTAGATTTTAAGGTTGCAGATGATAGCAATGAACAAATGGACATCATTGTCCTAACTCCTAATGCCAGAGGAGATACTAAAACAATAACTGTTCATCCAACTGCAAATATTAAGCTTGCATATGGATTTCATCGATTTATCACAATAGTAAAATTGACATTTTTGCAGGGTTTTTGGGAGACTATCCTCCTTCCCAAAGGTAGCCAAGATTCAGAGATAATTGTTACTATCATTGTGGCTATAATCTAGGTACGCACAAATAAATGGAAAAATAACAAACGAAAGCAACATATCTGAAAGCGATTATATGTCAAAGCCATTCAAACATCCCCCCCAAATCATCACAAGTTGCAATAATAGAGGATTGTACGTACGAAAGATAGTTTGATAGAGTTTTACTGCATCCAGATGCAATCTTCAAGGTTTCCAAAGTACATGCGGCAGAAATAATTGCATTGGTGGAAGCAATCGCAGGTATGATGTTTTTTACAACACCCTGTATGTAACAAAGAAATATTATACTTTTACACCACTTGCCACAAAGAAGGAATACGGGAACTCCATAGTCAAAGAGAAGAAGACACTCCAAATGTGACAATTTATACTTTTATAGCCATTTGGTAACACAGAGTTGAGAAGTGTCAAAAATCTCGAAAAGTAGCTAAGAAAATGTTAAGAAACCACATTGACACGTTGGACAACTTAAATATATGATATTTTCTGGAATCAATAAGAACACCAGAAGTAGTAGTGGTACAGTAATCAAGCATATAAATCACAAATCCCAGAATACCTGAGTAAGAGAATAAGTAACTCCTGGAATGCCAAAAAGCTCCGCTCTCTTGACAGCCTGTGATATATGAATGTATTAGTGAAAGAATAAAGAAGTAAAATCAATTTGAAGGGAAACAATGCTAGAATGATCCATATAATTAACCTCATCATAGACCCACTTCATATGATCTGGATTATCTGGATCGAAAGCCTTTCCACTGTGAACCTATAAGGTTGGGAGAACAGAAATGTCATGAAATATCGGAAACAACAGATATGTCATCTATTTACAAAAGCGGAAACAAGACAAATTACTACCTCGTCCCATTTAATTAAGTGAGCATATTCAATACAATGAGCTGCATTTCTGGGGGTTTCTGCTAAGGTACATAGAGGAAACTTCACTTGAGGTGGAAATAACCAGATTGTACACTCAAAGCATGGTGTGACCCCGGGCACAATCACCCTAGCATGGCCCTTGAAACCTTCAGTCCCTCCATCTACCATAGGCTTCATTGTTTCTTCTCGTGGATTGTCATCAGAATCATACTCTTAAATGAAATAGGCACATTGAAGGATTAGCCACTTTCAACAGAGAAAATCATTGTGACAAATAAATGTCTGGCACATTGAAGGTAAGAGATGTAGATGACAAAAGATATCTTTTCAGAATTCATGATAAAAAAAAGAATACACGGGTCAAATGGTACGGTTACCAGACACCTGCTTCTAATCATCTTATACTTCAAATGATCAAACTCACTCCTCCAACACCAAGTATTAAGGGATTAAAAATGTCTCAAGAGACTCAAAACATGTTGAGACATGCCTTAGTCCTGAGCTCGCATGCTTCTTACATCTCACCGTATAAGTATGATATAGTATCCCTGTGTTCTATCAATGGGCCATGAAGATGAACCTAGAGGTTAGAATACTAGAAAATCCATGCCACCAAAAGGGGAAAGAAAAGAATCAAATGTTATGGTACTATGGTTACCAGGCACCAGGTTCTAATCATTTTTGTACTCCAAATTATCAAATTCAATCCCTTTTTTCACTCATCCTTCAACGCTAAGTATTAAGGGATGAAAAATGCCCCGGGTTCAAACATATTGAGAAACATGCCACAGTTCTAAGCTCTCATTGTTTTTAAATCTCATCACATGAACATAGGGAGTATATGCTATAAGGCTATTTATAATCTATTACCCTTACGTGCCACCACTGTGCCATGATGAACCTACAGACAAGAGTATTAGAGTATATTTTGCAATCCCTCACTTTATGATACATTCTTAGAAATCCGAAATACAAAAACCAGAATTCCGAATGCCCTTGGCCTAATATAGTAGCTATAAAAAGCACATTTCAAGTGAAAAAAGTCAGCTTGTAATGGGTTAAAGAACACACCAAGGAAACTACAAGCCACAGCATTAATATAGCTCCGAGCCTCAATGGAATCAAGACCGAGGGCAATGATATTGAAGTCATTATAAGACCCAATACTTTATCCTCAATCCGGCAAAAATGTGGCACAATATTCACACCACTAATTCTTTCCATGACACGCTTTGCTGCAACCTCAGCCTTCGGCTTACCAACATCTTCCAACCTAAAAGTATTATTAACACCCGGAATTACACAAACTTCAAGTTTACCACTCCCAAATACAAATTAAATTGCAGAGAAAAAGTAGACATCCAAACTGCAGAGCCACCAAACAGGTGAAAGAGGTCGTATAAATAAAATGATGGGAAAAAATTAGCTGCCATGAAGATATATATGCATAACCAAATAAATTTCTGATCTTTTTGCCATAGTTCTGTGCAAAATTTTTATTTTGATAAATGAGAAAACCTCACCAGAATATTGCTATGAGATGCTAAAAAATCCTCTCCTGCCCCAAGATCGAACCCTAGATTTCCAAGCTTACATACATTTAAGCGCTGACTATTTTCTGGTTTTATGTAGATAATGAATTTAAGCTACAAGATGGCAGCAAATTCAATCAACAATTAAACACCCAAAAATTAACATGATAAAAGAAGAAAAACCTGAAGAGGAATTGACGGTTGAGATTGGTGACTTCAATCCGATCCATGTCGATGACCTCAAGGTTTTTAAAACCCGAGAGAGCCAAATCCTTAAGCAGCTCACAACCCAATCCTCCTGCTCCCACCACCAAAACTCTCGCATATTCTTGTAAATCGTCCCGTAACTGCAAATACCAAAAGAACCCAAAACCCTAAAAATTTAACGATTGCAAATAAAGTGCTCGTATAAATTACTGAGAGAGGGAGCGGTAGTTATACTTGGACTCCAGGGTCGAAGGTTGGGCCAACAAGGTTTCCTGGTCGGAGCAGGAGCTTGTCGAGGTCTCTTGATTTACTGGGAGGAGCTGCATCCGCCATTTTTAGGTTGTTTTTGGAGGGGATAGTTTCTTTATCGAAAAAAAAAAAGAAAGATGGCCTTTCTCTTCTTGTTAAGTTAGCTTGATTTCTACTCGACTGTGATCATCAGATGGTGTTTGGCGTTTGGCTTTCACGCGTCTTCACTGTTCAGTCACCCCTACAAAACTCTTTTTTTTAGTTGTTACTTATGGTTTCTTTGTCTAAATTTTTTTTTAGTATTTATAATTTTTATAATCATTTTTTAATAGCTTATAATAATTTATAGGGATAACTACATATCTAGCACCTTACCTATTTTTACATTATTGTTTTAGTATCTCACCTATTTCTTTTAGCAAAAGGTCCTAACGTTGCGTTTTATTTTTATTTTGGTACCCAGTCGTTAAAAAATTAACAGCATGCTGACTAGGAAAGAGAGAAACACACGTGGTATGCTGACTATGAGAGAGAGAAACACATGTGGCATGCTAACAATGGGAAAGAAAATTACACGTGGCAGGCTGTCACGTCATTTTCTCTCTCCTAATCAACATGTCACGTGTGCTTTTTATAGTTTTAGTTGACGTGGTATGCTGACTAGGAGAGAAAAAATAACATGGCAGCCTGTCACGTGTAATTTTCTTTAAGGATTTGGTGGTGGGAGAGTTTTAGTACTGTTTTAGTTACGGGACGATTAATTTAATTTAGGTATTATTTTGTTAAAAAAATAAGTGGAGTACTAAAACAGTAACGCGAGAATAGGCAGAGTACTAAATATATAGTTATCCCTAATTTATATTTAACTTATCAGACGACTAATTTGATTTAGGTACAATAAAAATTCTTTTATAGGAACAACCCTTCAATTTATTTATTTCTAATCACAATATATCATATTCAAGCCCTAAAATGTTACGTAAAAAATTTAACTTCTTATCAATTAGACCACTGATTACTGATATTTATAATATTTTTGATCCAATTAATTATTAGATTTGAAATAAAAATATTTTTATCTTCTAAAATTATTTGAATTCTTATAAATTTGTTCGACTCAAACGGATTTAAATTTGATAATCTAAATTAAACCAAAAAGTAAAGTTCATGTACCAATCTAAATTAAGAAACTAGTTTAAGTAGCTAATTGGACCCAAAATAAGAGTGCCAAATTGAACTAAAAATTCAAGTTTAAATACCAAATTGAATCTTGAAAGCAAATTCAATACCAAAATATATATTTACCCCTTTCCTTTCCTTCTCTTTTCTTAATTAAACTTGAAATCTCAACAGAAGCAATATAATCCACACAAAGAACACATGATGATATACATCCACAACATAAATGGTAAGTCAAAAAATCTTAATCAAACAAGAAATCTTTGAAAGATTCCGGTGGGAGAGAGGGTAAAATGATATTTACTCAGCTAAATACCATTCAATCATGGAGAGTTAGATGATGAATGAAAGTCTTTCAAAACATGCTTGATCCTCGGACCACTCCATACATCATCGGTATTAGAAAATCCTTACGCTGCTCGACCGGAAACCGAGTAAAGCTCTCACCCTCGCAGGATCATCAACATGGAAGATGTAAGCACTATAGAGTAAGTGCCTCACCAATTCTTTAAGAACTTCCATTCCCGAATAAAAATGTGTCTGCCCTGTCGCCATAAAGCATTTTCTTCCAGGATTGCCTCCTAAATGTCAATTACATCTTCAACAGTCCTCAGGACCATACATCATCTGTATAAGAAAATCCTTCCGCTCCTCGACCGGGAAAACGAAGAAAGCTCTCACCCTCGCAGGATCATCGACAAGGAGGATGTAAACACTATAGAGCAAATGCCTCTCAACTCCTATGTTCATCAATTCTTTAAGAACTTCATTCCCAAATAAAAACTCGCATGCCCTCTCTCCATAAAGCATTTCCTTCCGGGATTGCCTCCTAAATGTCTCTAATTACATCTTCAAGAGTCCTCAGGAGTCAGGACCATAACATCATCTGTATAAGAAAATTCTTCCGCTCCTCGACCGGAAACCGAAGAATGCTCTCACCCTCACAGGATCATCAACAAGGAAGATGTAAGCACTATAGAGCAAATGCCTCTCAACTTCTATATTCACCAATTCTTCGAAAACTTCCCTTTCCGAATAAACACGTGCTTGACCTCTTTCCATAACAGCATTCCCCTCACGGATCGCCTCCGCAACATATCTAATCACATCTCATATTCTCTTAAACTCTCTCGCACACCTACAATTAGCCTTCTCTTATTGCGTTTGGAAAATTTTCGAGGCCCATCATTTTGTTGTCTACTGAAATAAACATGGTATACATACATAGAATACACCACATAACAAAGAACGTGAACAACTGCCATTTTTCTCTTTCTATCCCAATTATGCATCCTGTAATACCCATTTTTTGTCCGAGCCTCAAATTATATTCGAAACATTTATCATATTTGAACAAAAAAAAGAAGAAAATTGAGCAAAGCAAGCATGCCATGCCTTGGCCATGCCCTGCAGCCTGCATGCCTCACTTTTCCACCCACACGCCACCTTCCCATCCACATTTCCCTCCCCTAATTCATTTCAAAGCACCACAAACAAATGAAAAAGAGGAGAACAATTGGAGGGGGCTCTCGGCAAGTAGAAAAAAAAAGGATTCACTCTCATTTTTAGTTTTTGAATATCACAAATTAGAAAGAAGAGGAGAAAACTCACTACCGTATTTAGGTTTGGGTATTTATTTTTTGGTGTATGTTTGTGGTATATTTTTTTTATGATCTAATAGAAATGATATTTTATTAGTAATCTTTTATTTATTTTTCGTTCCTACGTTTTTCATATATTTTTATGTTCATATGTTGTTGTATCTTGTTAGAATGCGTTTAGATTAATTTTTGGTGATTGTTTAATATTTTTTTCTTCTCATCTATAAATATGTGTTTTTATCATGATTCGTATTTGTTTTATTCTCTTATTTGTTTCTACATGTACGGTATGTATGTATATCTTTGTTTTTAATATGATTAATATGTGGTTTTATTGTAATATTTCTTTTATTTATTTTTGTATAATTGTTTCGATGTGTATATGTACGTATATATGTATGTTTTTCGTACATATCTATGCATAATTACGTTGTATAAATTAAGTTATGTATAATATATATATGTATATACTATATTTCTTTTTTAGTGTATGTTTCTTAATTATTGTGTAGCTTGTTATTTTGTTTTGTTTGTAAATTTGCCTAGCTTTTATTTATTTGTTTTCTTTCGTTCTATGCATATGTATAGTATGTATACAAGTATATGGTTTAACACATGGCTTAGTTTTTTTATTATTCATTTGTTTCGGTTGTTGTCATAGAATGCATGTATATATTATTTATATTCATATGTTGATATCATGCTAGACTGTTTTTGTATATATTACTCTAATTTTTATGTACAGTATATGATAGCTTTATCTATTATTATATCCTTGTATATTTGTGAGTATATGTGGTTATTTTACCTGTTTATACGTATTAAAAAGTCGTGTTTCATATTTTGTTCATTTTAGTCCTTAATTTTTGTCATTTATGCCATGTAAATTATCACATCATGCATTTTAATCACTAGTTCATGTTTTTTATTTGGTTCACATATTTTAGCATGGTTATTATTATTATTATGTGTATGTAATATATTTATACAAAATAATCTATTTTTATATATTATATATATGTTAATATTACATTTTTTATTATTATGTATATATAATTTTTTTCTACAACCCATATTTTATGTATAACTTTTTATATTTTCTATATCTTTATATCATATATATATATATATATATATATATATATATATATATATATATATAAGTTTTTATGCACATTTGTAAAATATGTATAGTATTTTATTTAATTACTACATATATAATATAAATAAATACCTTTTGTTAAAAAATAATAACATATATAAACTATTAACTTTAAATATATCTAGATATTTTTAATAAGAATTAAATATTTTACCTTAATTATTATATTTTTAAGTTATATTAATATTTATGAATGTTTTAGAGTAGTATTTTATTTATGTTAGATTCGTTTTTATTTGTGTTAGATTAATATTTATATGTATGTTTTAGATTAGTATTTTATGTTAGATTAGTATTTTATTATGTTAATATTTATTTATATTTTTATCGCATTGTATTTATTTATGTTTGCCATGTTTTAAGTTGCATTTCGGATATATTATTGTCAATGCGGTGCCCTTTTATTCGAGCGTAAACGTGACCAGTATCAAGCGTAGTGATGGCGGTCTTTCGGTTTACTCTCGAATAACAGGCCCTTAAAATCTACTCGCGCTTATAACCAAATTTTAATTTAATCGTCACTTTAATCCTGAAAGTTTAATATTAAAGCGGTAATTATTAAAGTACCAATTTTGGGCGGTGTGGGGTGCTAATCCTTCCCCATCCGTAACCGATTCTCGAACCCGGCATTTTTAAAATCTCTAGTTTTTATGGTGCTCGGCCTACCTTAGTGGCCGGTGGCAACTCTATTTTTAAAATAATACGGTTTTTTTCTAAAACCCAATGGAAGACATTTTTTAAAATACCCAAAAGATCTAAAACACCTTAAAACCTCGTTTTTTAACGAAAACGCTCGAAAATGATCGCTACACATCCATTGTTCTTCATCATTCTCTTCAGAATCTTCTATTTTATCCATCTAACAAGGCAGGTGACTAATAGAAAAGAGACCCAAGACAATCCCCATGCCAGACCCAGGTTTATATAACACATCAAAACCAAAAACAAGTACGTTAATCAAATTTCATCAGAGATAAAGGGGGGGCTTTATTAATCAACAAAACAAATCGAACCAAACATAGTTATTTACCCCCCCCCCAAAAAAAGAATAAACATTGATCAATTTCACCTATACCTCATGACTATGTTAAAGAAACTGAAAACCATACCTGGGTTTCATGAATACTGAGTTGGGTCTCTTGTTTTTTGAGAAGCCGAAGATCGAGAAGGTTTAGTAACTTCCTATATCCCCTATGATTCTCTTAATTTCCAAACGAGTAAAAGGAAGCCGTTCGTGTTGAAAGCCGATCCTTATTATTTTGGGTAAAATGTCCTCGAGATCACTTAGTTATAGCTTTAGTAACAAACCTATTACTTTTCTTTTAAAAGTAATAATTCAATTATTTAATTATAAGTTTAAGAAAAAATATGTCATTTTTCTTCTAAAAGTAACAATTCAGTCATTCAACTATAGGTTTAAGAACAAACATATTACTTTTATTCAATTATAGGTTTAAGAATAAACATGTTACTTTTAAAATAAAAGTAACAATTCAGTCACTTAATTATAGTTTTAGGAACAAAGGTATCACTCAATTAAAACTTGATAAAGTACACCAATAGTCATTAAACTTTTAAGGCGCGTTTATTTTGGTCACCGAACTTTTAAAAATTTTATTGAGGTCACCCAACTTTTATTTCGCTTTCATTTTTGTCTCTCCCGTTAGCTTCCGTTAGAATGTGCTGACGAAACATGTTAGTTTTCTTTTTTCTCAATAAAATAATATATTTTGAATTTCACTTCCAGTTGATTAAATTCATCTCATGTGAACCATTATCTTTCTTCTTCTTCTTTAAAACTTTTAAAGATAAAAATGACATTTTTCATTTTTTAACGAAAGAGTTTTGACAATATAAGTTTGCAACTTGAGATTAATCATCAATCAGTTCACTGTATAGTTCACAAGACATATGCTTTTAATAGAAACACTTGAGATTGGATTTTCAAGTTTTATCAACCCACATCCACGCCTTTTAATATCCCACTACAATTATTTCAGTTATGTTCTTCTCATTGTAATTTATAAACATTTGAAAGTATTCATTCTGTTGGAGGTGGTCTAGTTCTGGGAAAAGAAGATCCTCTTGGTTATACTGGTGCTTGTATTGTTTTTTTACTTGAACAACTAAACACTTAACAACAGAAATATGGTAATGTTAGGGTATCATTTCAGTTCAATTTTATCTGAAAATTTTATGATTCAAATGACTTTATTACTGGACTTACAAGTTATTTTTATGGTTTATCTTAAAACTATTTATTGGTTTCAGCCTTGAAATACATTAGTAGTGTCTTTTAACAACTGTATTTAAGTTTTTCTACCTCCAAAATTTAATATTCTCTGTGTTTTATGTCTGGCATCTCTTCAAGAACTTGGAATGCATGCTAAATTTTCTTTTTAATTTTCTATATTGACTCAGGGCAAATCCACAAAAAATCATCTGAGTTCTAGTTTTCTTTCTATTCATGTGTAAGTTCAGATATAGATCTATATGGATATATGTTGTAAGCTTATGTATATATTCGTATTCAAATCTAACCTTCATGGTATATGAACTTTGCTTTTGAAGGTGGATGCGCGTGTCTTTTCACTTCTGCGATTGTGGCTGTTGTGGTGCGTGTTGCTATGGGGTGGTGTAAAAGTGGAAACTGCGATCATTTTGGTGGTGTTGGCTTTATTATACGGGATATATCAGAGTATGATCTTCCTTAAGCTTTTGGAAACTGTGGACATTTTGGTGTTGGTGGTTTTTTCAAGATTCTTCCGTTAAAGAATAGAAAATGTTATTTTTATATTTAAAAGATTTTGGGGAAAAAAAGAAGAAAGAGAATGGTTCACATGAGATGAGTTTAATCAATTGGAAGTAGGACTCAAAATATATTATTTTATTGAGGAAAAAGAAAATTAACGGGTCACGTCAGTATTTTCTAACGGAAGCTAACGGGAGAGACCAAAATAAAAGCGAAATAAAAGTTAGGTGATTCCGTGAAAGTTTTAAAAGGTCGATGACCAAAATGAATGCGCCCTAAAAGTTCGGTGACCATTAGTGTACTTTGCCCTTAAAATTTTGTGGCAAACAATTTATTTTGTCACTAAAATTGAAACAACGATTTAGTATAATAACAATTGTAGTCCCGAAAACTCATCTATTCTATTAATTTGGTCATATTTCAAAATAATTCATTAAACTTAACCCTTCATGTTTGAAATTTCGACATTGCACCATCCTAACACACCCTCTGACCACTCACTAGACTCCATGTTATTGTTTATCAGTTCGATAAATAACAAATGTGATAGCTCGACATACAAAGTTACTTCACAACCGGACAACTGACCAACTAATAAAATAGACTTATTGTGACCTTAACGTTGCCTGCTAGTAGACACAGTCACTTTACTAACGGAATTTTTGAATATACAAAGTTAAATTTATTGAATTATTTTGAATTATGACCAAATTAATAGAATGCATAAGTTTCAATGACTAAAATTATTATTATACAAAGTTCTTATTTTAATTTTAGTGACGGTGTGACTTATTTGTCACAAAAATTTAATTTACATGTTTGTTCTTAAATTTATAATTGATATTTTTAGAAGAAAAATGATGTTTGTTTCTAAATCTATAATTGAATGATTGAATTGTTATTTTTAGAAGAAGATTGACTTGTTTATTATTAAACTTATAATTGAGTGAAAGAATACTACCCGGAGACAAAGTGAAACCACATGTTTGGTCGCGAAGATGCAGGACTTTGTACATGAGGCTGGCTCCTATATCCAGATGTAGTAGAAAATTATCGAGACGATTGCCGGCCCTATGGACCTTGATGGGTTCGGTGAACAGTCCTACAAGGAAGATCGAAACCCATTGATTCCAGCAATCGGCCTAAATGAAAGAAACCAAGAGTTCAGTGTGTGTAGTAGTAGTAGCCTGAGATCAGGACTGCAGGCCCAATGGCTATTCCAATAACCAACCCAGACACTTGACCAACCTGCAAAAATCCAGGCTCATGGATCTCAATTTGTATTTCCATTTTGGTCGAAACACGACATCGATCCTTGTACTCGAATAAATGCGGGCAGATCCCTTACAGGTTCTATGCCATGGATGAACTCTTCCACCAATGTTGCCAATACAGAACCTAGAATTTGAGCCAATATATAAAGTGGTTCATGTTAAACAAACAAACAAAAAACAGAGGAATTTCAACCTTTGTCACCTAAAATTTGCAGAAAATGTAAATTAGTACCAGGACAAGGAATTGTTAAAAGCACCCTGGGGCCTGGACAAAGGAAAATAGCCAAATGCTGCAATGGCTGCCGGGTTAACACGAGCACCGGATATCGGTCCTATGGAGAAAATCAGAACAACAATGGTTAACCCAGCCATAAGGGCATACTCCATCTGTAATGTACATGCATTGTGTAAATAACCCCGCTGTCGTTCATAACGGACACAACACGAATTCGGTTTCTTACCGCGTGAGCAGGATTGTGATCTTCGCCTAGAAGGAAGCAGCGAAAAGCGGCGTTCTCGATCGAAATATCTGCCTTTGGAGACGTAGGACTCGAAATCCATCTCGTGATCATCTCTAGAAAGGTGGCCTATAGATTCATTGTTGGGAATAGTGGAGGGCAAATCGTTTTCTTTGAACAAAATGTTTCATTTTGATGACCAAAGCTTTCATGACAAGTGAGCCGATCTAAAAGATAAATCAGTGTTATATTGTTGTCCTATATACATATAGGATTATATTTTGATACACGTAAAAAAATTTTACAACTCTAAATTTTAATCATAAACCTTAAATTCTAAACCCCGCATCTTTCCCATCAAACTTGGTTCAAATATTACAAATGACTTCATTTGAATTCTTAAATAAAATCACAACTAATCGTTGATGTTATTTATATTTTTAGAGATGGAGTTGGGATAAAACCATGAGATAACAAAGTTACTTAATTTTGAAATTAATAATGACCTAATAAGTATTGAAATAAAAAATGAAAATATCGAGACATGTTTTAACTAATTTCAAAACTAATAAGAACTTAGGGTTTTTCTAATATGAGGCTAAAATGAGGCGGATACCGAAATTATTACAAAAATTGTAAGAATTTCGGTATCAATTTTTCGGTATATACCGAAATTATTACATTTTTTGTAAGAAATCCGGTATATACCGAAAAATCGATACCGAAATTCTTACAAATTTTGTAAAAATTTCGGTTGCGCCTCATTTTAGCCTTATTTTAAGGTGCCTCGCCCTAGAACTTCTCTAAAAACCTAAGATATAATTAAGTTAGAAAATTTTGATTTTGGTCCGTGATAACACACCGTACACACAAACTACTTAAATTCAAGTCTTTTAGATATAATAATATTTTTTTCTACTGAAATCATTTGATAGGTCCAATAAGGTTTAGTAATTTTTAACTTTGAAGCATCGGGATTAAATCTCAATCTTTCACATTTTTTGACCAATAATCCTCTTAACCGCGTATACTTTCGAACTATATTTGCAATGGAAATCATATATTCCTTTTCTGTTTCCGGAAAAAAAATTTAGCACTTTCAAAACTCTTCTCGGTAGAATCACATCCCTGTGGAGATCGGAGGGAGAGTTTTGTTGCATACATCTGCGACAAGGTTTTTATGCCGTTAAATATGCGAACGAAGCCGATCGCTTGAAGGTCTTAATCAAAGAAAGTTTAAAGATTTAAGAGATTTTCTGTAACTTTTTAAAATGAACGTGTTTGTATATATAGTAGACTAATTTTTGAATAAAAAATTAGTCTAACGGGACTCAAAATTTATGAAATACAACATCATTTTACTGTACTATGTGCTTATCATTAGTCCATAACTAATATTTTAATTTTTCATTGCAAACATTTAACTTAGTTCATTTTTGTGCTCCTTTTCTTGGATGCACGGTACGATTGCTCCTATTATCCATATCTAGAACTACTCTTTGGGAAAATTATGAATCACCCCTTCCCCAATTATCAATCGACACATTCTCGAGTTAAATCCCTACAATATCCTTATCGCTCGTATTAAAAACAATTACAATGGATAAGAATGAAAACGATGGGACAACATTGAAACCAACGGAGACAATGGTAAATAAACTATGATAATAAAGGAACAAAACTAAGGTCTAAGGGATTGGAATTTAATCTGTTGACAAATCTACGTGAAAGGAGGGGAGTATGGTCCCCGAAGGGATCGCCCATTTGACACCCTACCGAAACGACGAAGACGGCAAAGCTCGGTCGGCCGTTAAATTTGGCCCGACGCTACAAGCCGCATGCAACTTGATTGCGTATGAGTTTTAGTCGGACGCCGTTGTTGCGTTGCTGTGGCTCGAATGTTTTTCTCGTCCTTTTGCTATCAATTCCTGCATGGACATCCGAAATGTTTTTATTTTTTATCGTAACGTGAGTTTCCCCTTAGTCTACGAGCGCCATGTGAGGCCTACTTTATGGTGTTTGAAATGACCGTGCCTGTCTCGCCAGTGTCCCGGTCTTGCCCCCCGACCCAACAACCGAGATACGTAGTCCACTCCGCCCACACCTTCAAAAACCCAATCGGCCCTGTGCTCGACACAACAAGACAAGGCACAAAATTCTCCAGCACCACAGAACAAGGTTCTAAAATTCAAAATACCAATCAATAATTCTCCATCTTCTTCCTCTGGTTGGTAATAATATACTAATAATGGCTTCGTTCATCATTGGATAATCATTACAGTAGGGAGAAAACTCGAGTTGGAATCCGATCCATCAACAGTTGTTGTTTTGTTCAACGAACAGTGAAACCTGTCAATCAGGCTGTCAAAATGATGGTTTTAAAATGTTCTTTTGCTGTGTGTTCATATGGAATTAAAGGTGGGATTCCTTTAAATCCTGTTTTCAGCGTGAGATTTTTAAGCAGCAATGGAGATAAAAAGGGAGAAAGAAAAAAGGAAATTAACCGTTCGGTCGCGGTAAAAAAGGAGAGGGTTATTTCCAATCGAAGTCCTCAAACTACCGTTCATAGTCTAAATTAGCTCTTAAACTTCAAAATTTTTAATGAGGAGAGAGCGATCTAGGTTTTTTCCAGGCGGTTTTTCAACTAAATCGACCCGATTGAATTTTATACTCATTTTGATTAAATATAAATATTATATTTTTATGCTGGGATCCGAACCTATACAAGATCGGACAAGATAAACATATTAAGTCACTACACTAATTAGTAGATCTTTGAATTTTATACTCTAAATCAACATAACTGAACCGACTTAATTTAAATATTATATGTTTTTAAAGAAAATATAAATTATAAATATTTATATAATTTAATAAACTTAATTTATTTTATATTATAAATATGTTTAAAATATAGGCCAGTTTTTCAAGTCAATTCAATTTATAAATTTAAAAAACCCGCATTCAACTAAAAAAACAAGACCGACTCCAAAAAAAAAAAACTAATTGTCCAAAATCAAAATAAATAATTGAGGATGTCAGTTTTATTGATTAAATGCGACAAATACTCTCTTCTAATATTAATAAAGTCATTTCATTATTCTAACAGTTTAGACATTAAATATCAATTCAAATTTGTGATGAAACATTTTAAATAGCACGTGACTGAAAATTATAGATATATATTATCACGTCTGGAAAAAAAAACAAAGATATTAATCGCACATCGAAAAGAAAAAAACGAGATATTAAAATATATAAACGGTAATGTTGCATATCCTATTAAACATAGAGCTGTTCATTCTCGAATATTCGGGTTTCGGGTACCTGAAAAACTAGGTACCTGATTCTTTCGGGTATTACATACGTCGGCCCGTATTCCGGCCCACTTTAACCGAGTACCAACTATTCGGGTATCCGAAAAATCGGGTAACGAGTACTCAGTTCACATTTTTCATTTATTTATTTTTAAATTAATTTTTTTAAAAAAAATACATAGTAAACACATAAAATTTAAAATTTATTAATATATAATCCAAACACAAAAAATAGTGATTTGAAGTTAATTTTAAGATGAATATTTGAATATATATATATATATATTAAAGTTTATCATTAAAAAGACATTAAAAATATTAATCTCATTTTTTCTTTCGAGTCTTGTATTAACAAATTAATAAAAATGTATTTGAAAATTTCAAAACATAAAATTACATAATACAAACATATAAATAATTTAGAGATTTAAATTTAGTTTTAAGTAAAAATATTAAGGAACCTAAAATAAAAATATAATTTAAAACTAAAATAAATAAATATATTAAAAGTATCGGGTCGGGTACCGATTACCCAAAAAATTAATCTAGACCCGACCCAACTACCCGAAAAAAATTCGGGTCGATGATTTTTTTAGTAAAACCCTGTGTTTTTTTTTCTTTCAATCATTGGGTTGGGTCAATCGGGTTGGATAATTTTAAACACCCCTAATTAAACATATTTTTTGAGAAAAAAAGTAATAACCTCGTGACAATATATACCGGAATTTTGACAGAAATAATGTAGGGGAATTTTTTTTCCCAAAATAATTTATGTGCCAGTTTATTTTCCAAAATATGGTAGCTTCTACAGTACCACTAAAGACGGTACCAGTTGGTACCGTCTCCACCCTTGTTTTTTTTGTTCTGTGCATGATGACGTGGCTGAGTCGAGCTCAAAGATTGGGCCAGCTGGACCCGACTTTGAACAGGGAAGATGGGCTCAGCTGGCCCCAACTTCAGCTGTCCTCATGGCAGCCTTTGCAGGCCTGCAGCGCGGACGTGTCACGCATGCAGGAGGTGCCGGGGTAATGTGGTTGGGGTGGCAGGCTTAGATGGTAGAGGGGTTTGGGTGAGTTAAATAGAGGGTGTGAGGGAGAGGGTGTAGGTTGATAGTTGAAGGTGAAAAAATATTTGGAGAAGAAGATTTGAAAATTTGTAAGTATTTTTGTATGTAAATTTATTACGTTTTGTTTGTAAAAAAAAATTATTTGTTGCTGATGATGAGTTGTGTGTATCATTATAATTATATATATATATTTTTTTTGCTATTGAAGGTTGAAAGTGTGTGAAATATTGTTGATTTGAGGATAAGAAGATTTGGAGAAATATTGTGAGTAAGTAGTATGTGTATTTAATTTTTTTAATTAGTAATAATAATAATTGATAATTTAAATGTGAAATGTGTTGAGTGTTGAAGGAATTTTTTGAGAAGAAGAGTTGGAGAAATATAAGTAAGCATGTGTATTTAATTTTTTAATTAGTAATAATATTTGAATATTTAATGTTTATTTTAAATTTTTATTTTAAAATTTTAATGTTAATTAGTAAGACAAGTAATTAAAATTTGTAATTGTATGCCGTAGATTAATTAAAAAATTGTATGTTATTTATATTTTATGTATCTTTGATATAATTTATATTTGATGCATGCATGTAGTGTTATTTTAGTTAGTATGTTATAGTGTCGTAGTTTGATATAATTTATATTGTAATTTAAATTTTTATTTTTATGTCGAGTTTAATTTAAAAAATAGTATGTTCATATTATTATTTTTATTTATGTTTGAGATAGTTTAGTTTTAAGTTGAAATAGTTTTTAATTTTTTTAAAAAATTATTATGTTTTTATTTATAATTGTATTTTATAGTGTTGGGTTCGGGTGGCTAATGTTTATTTTACTTGTCATGTAGGATGGCTGAGCAAACTCCATTGTTGCATTTAGAGGATCGACACATAACTAGTCTTGCGATTGATGAGATGGTAAGGTTTATTTGAAATAAAATAGCTTATGTATTTTTCGTATTTTTATATATTAATTTTGTTTATATAATGTGTTAATTGCAGGAGGCATATGATACATTTAGACATCATCGATGTATGGTAGAAACTCCTCTAGATAACAGAATCATAAACTTCTTGTACGTGGCGGGATTTTATCATGCGACATTCCTTCGCGGGTACAAGTTGGTTCCCGGATTGATCATCGCTCTAATTGAGCGTTGGAGACCCAAGACACATACATTCCATATGTCTTGTGGAGAATGCACGATCACGTTAGAAGACGTGGTATATCTTATCGGGGTCCCTGTAAACGGAAAGCCACTGGTCGGGCGTACTAGTGGTTCAACAACTGAAATTTGTGAAAGGTACCTTGGAAAGGTGCCATATAGAAGCAATGTGAAAGGGTCTCGTGTCAAATTGAGTTGGTTGGAAAGTGAATTTGGACTTAATCCGTATAGTTCGGTTGAAGAGATTTATTAGACCAGTCGAGCATATATTCTGCAGACGATTGGTGGGGTATTGATGCCAGATAAATTTGGCAATTTGGTCAGTGTCAGGTATCTACAGTTTTTTGAGGCTCCTTGGGAAAGTTTCCAATATAGCTGAGGATTTGCCATATTAGTGTGTTTGTATCGGGAGTTGTGCAATGGCGCTATATTGAAAAATGATAAGAAGGTACCGGGTATTGGTGGATGTCTGCTATTATTGCAAGCGTGGGCTTGGCAGCGACTTCCCTTTTTTACACCGATCACTCGAACACATATACAATTTCCTCTTGTTGCAAGGTAACTATCCTGATTTTGAGTTGAATGCTTAAATTTAAATAATCTACAGTTTTTAAATATTGTTGTGATTTATTTGTAGAAGGTGCGACGAAAAGCATGAGACTGGATTAGTGCACAACAACGTCAGAGTCTGTAGATCCTATATTGATTCGTATTGTGAGGAACAGGTATGTGGAACACAAGTTTATTTCGTTAAATTTAATATGTACATATAGTTAGATGTTTTATTAAAGAGAATATTTTTTGCAGCTTATTTGGAATGCTTACAAGGATGATAGCATATGTCTACCATATTATTTGGCAGTGGATGTAGTTTTATAGTGTAGTGTTACACCGTTGATCCACTTTGCTACTGTCGAGTTCCACTTTGCTGATAGAGTGATGAGGCAATTCGGATTCCACCAGTCCATTCCGCATGCTCTACGTGATCATTACTTTCTTCACGGCCTTGATGGATGTGGTAGGGCAGATACGGATTGGGAAGTCCGTCATGCTGACTACATTGCTCTATGGAACGACAGAGGTTCATCCTTGCCCAATTGCAGTCTAGCAGACGCTGATGATTTTAATAATGAGAGTTCAGAGTACATGATCTGGTATCGTACTAATGGAAAATCGTACTTAACTACTCTCGAAGGACGGGAAGAATGCCACAGATTCAAGAAAATGTGGTGGCAAAGGTAAATATTCAAAGTTTGCAGCGGGCACATCGGGTAGTACAAACGTTGGTAGTAGAAACCCAGAAGGTTGGCTAACCGAATATAACTTGGAGCTGGGCACAGTACCAATGGCAGATATATGGGAAAATGAACCAGTTTAGACATTTGTACAACCTGGAATGGGTTCGAGCTCCGCTGATAATGTCGGGTGTGATGATACTGGTTTTTACAGACCCGAGTTCTATTCGCCAGAGTCACCCATTTACTCAAATTTTGGCGAGCACATGGATTTTCAGGAAATGTAAAATTTCCTGAATTCACCAGATATTATAGGATGGCAGGGTAGTCACATGGATTTCTTCACAACACCGCCTCCTATGCCCTCGGTGACTGAGGAGCCGAGCTACACCGGAAAGGAAGCTGAAGAGGATACCAATGTAGCATAGAGGCCCCATCGTGCTCGACGGCCGCCGCAAAGTTATATTTCCACCACTCCCTGTCATGGCCAAAAATTACATAAGAAATAATTGTATGTATTTTGAGTTTTTTGTATTTATGTTTCCACTGTTATTAATTAATTATCCACTAACTTTAGCTAAATCTATCAAATACGTAAGTATTCAAGCATGAAATTTAAATATTTTTACTATTAAAATAGGGCTAACTAAGGATAAAAAAATTTAACAAAAAATACTACTTTTTAAAAATTAACAAAAATGTACCTAAAATTAACGAAATAAGGATAAAACAAAAAATAAACTTTAAATCTCAGTTTTTTTACTCATAAACATAATATTTTTGAATAGAAACATAATAAATCAGTGAGACATTGGCACGAATCTAGGTTCATTTGGGCCATTTGATCTCGAATGTCCTTCAGCCCTGCATATGGTGCATCTCTTCCGTTGTCCTTTTTCTCTTTGATGAAGATCCGTACTGGTATAGATACGAGTCAATCTAGGTCGACCATTTGGGGTTCTACGTAATCGAGGATTCGGTAACCATTTTTCATGATCTACCGACGGCCAATAATTTGAATTCGCGACCAGTGAGAACTCAGTTCTGTAAATATTAACCATCATCCAGAGATCGAAGCATTCATCAACATATGTGTACGGGCCAACCCCTACAAACATACATGCTGCAACTGCATGAGTACGTGGATATCGCCAAGCCTGGAATGCTCCACAATTACACCACCTACGTCTGAAATCGACCCGATATACATTTGAGTGCGGGGCTTCGTTGTTGCGTCTCGGTCCAACAACATCAAACTTCTGATTGATTCGGTCGAACCTATGTACCTGCAGTGACGTTGCATTACTGATATTTTCTTTCATTTTTCGTACAAGCTCGGGAGCCCAAGATTGTCCCCTATTTATCAAGGCCTCGATCTTCTTCCCTTTAACTGCCCAAACTTTCGCCAGCCTGTAGTACGTCTCTTTCACCAAGCTAGCTATTGGAAGATGACGTGAATCTTTGAGCACTCCATTTATGCACTCTACAAGGTTGGTTGTCATATGTTCATATCGTCGACCACCTTCATCATAGGATTGGGCCCATCTTTCCCTCTCGATACTATTTGCCCAACTCCAAATGCATTCACCGTACTTATTTAAATTCTCCATCTTCCTTTCAAATTTCGGCCGCGTTAGTATATATCATGTGTCATGACCGAGAGAAATCAAAACACAAACATAAATAAATGTATATGATAATATAATTGATTTTGTAAGAAATATGCTTACCCATGCTCAAAATCTCACTACGAAGGTATTGATTCTTAAACTTCTCGTAGCTGTTTTTGCCAATGTGATGCACACAATATGCGGGGTATGCGTATAGAGGTGTCCAACGACTTCCATCCCGATTAGTTGCTGCTTTTATACCTGACCCTCGATCGGATATAATGCATACCCCATCTTCTTTGACGGCATGGTCACGTAAATTCATCAAGAAGAAATTTCACGCTTTTCTCGATTCCTGTTCAACAATTGCGAATGCAATTGGGAATACATTATTCTCCCCATCTTGCGCAACAACAATCAACAACACATGAGAGTATCTACCGTACAGTCACGTCCCATCGACTTGGATCATACGTTTACAGTATAGAAAACCTTCAATACAAGGCTTGAATGACCAGAAGAGTCGATGAAAAAATTTATGCCCATTAACAAGTCGGCCTTCTCCGTCGTACGCATCTGTGGTTTGATATCTCACTATGGTGCCTGGGATTAAATGTGTCATTGCAAGCAATCATTGCAAGTAATAAAACTGTTGTGCAATGGTTGCTTGAATCGTGGAAACGAGAACCCTTGGATTGGCTTCTACAAGCTTCATCACATGATGGCTTATCACAGTCGAGTCTAATTTACGATAGTCCTGGTCAATAGAAGTCCGTAAACATGTGTGCTCTGCCGGGTATTTTGTCACCTCCCAACAATTTTTCCTTTGAAGCTTCGAAACTCGGATCTTTCAATTACACCCTTCACCATATTTTACACACTTGGCAAAGAAAGTCAGCTGATTGGATTCTACAATAACGTAGTCCACATGATTCTTGATGATGTACTCTTTCACTGCCAATGTAGCTTCATTCTTTTCATCAAATTGAAGTCCAATGGATAACTCACCATGCGCACTCGAAGCTAATTGGGGCATATCAGGAAATTGAGACGCCCTCATCAGATCGAAATCCACTAAGCTCATGTGAGTGGAAGGTTCGTAGAATGTAATGTTGTTCCCGGTCGAAATGATTTCTCCAATACTAAAACTAGGGGCATCACCTACGCCGTTAGGGAACAGATCGGGATCCTCAATATCTTCATCTTCGCTAGAATCTTTAAGTGTTTCACCCCATCGACCACGTAGGTTTCCCACATCAACATCATCGATCATATCAACATCTGACATGTATGATGAACCATATGTCGAAGGCCCTATTGGATGAAATGCACTCGATGTCCCACTTGCCAACATTGCCACAAAACTGCATCCGGGCATATCAATCTCATTACATAATTCCATTTGACCTTGTTGTCCAACAATGTTCTTGGATGTGCTGGGGACATCACTCACCTCGGCAAATAACTCGATCTATCGAACCTCCATAGATTCATGCTCTGCAATAATCATTTGAACGTCATCATCGTCTTTGAGATTGATTTCACAATATCTGACTGGATTATCACATGCCATCCACCGGTAACGCAACCCATGAATTTCTGTTCCAACTTTTTGTGCTATTTTCCCCTTCATTTCTCGAACTGTGATATTGTTTTCAAATCTCATCTTCGTAGTGGATTCAGATTCAAATACAATGCTCGCATCGGTTTTCACCATTTGTCCCTTGTAATGGATAATCGTCACAAATCTGTTGTTGCTCATTTTCCCACCTACAACAATAAAAATTGAACAAACGAAAATTATTTTTTTAGAATTACACTAACATTCGAATCTACATTAATTAAATTCAAACAGACTCAAATTCGAATCTATATCAAACTTAAAATTTATTTTTTTAATATTTTTAATATATTTAAAAAAACTAATATATATATACTAAAAAAATTTAAAATAATTAATTTAAATAACATATTCACTTATAAAATAAATTTTAAAATTCGAATCTATATAAAACAAAAAATTTGGTTTTTTTTAAATATATTCCAATCTACATTAATATAATTCGAACAAACTCAATTTTGATTTTTTAAAATACACAAACATTCGAATCTACAGTAATCAGATATCGAACAAACTATATCAAACATACAAAATAAAACAAACCCACTATAAAGAATATAAATAATTAGAATAAATTTACGCAATTTTTTCTTCACCAATATTCTTCTTATTCTTCCGCTCTTTCTTCCTCACTCAAAATTTTCATTCAAACCTTAACCATTTAACACAAATTTTCCCCCCGTATACCCCTATATCTCCTTTAATTACACTTACAAAATTTTAACCTCTACCCCTATATATTTAAAAAAAATTAAATACAACTCATTCAAATTTCACCTCCCAATTTCAATCAAATACCATGCCTATGGTCTGGCACCTAAGCATGCCACCCCAACCACACCACCTCCGCACCCCCTGCATGCATGACACGTCCGCGGTGCAGGCCTGCAAAGGCTGCCATGAGGACAGCTGAAGTCGGGGCCAGCTGAGCCCGTCTTCCCTGTTCAAAGTCAGATCCAACTGGCCTAGTCTTTGAGCTCTACCCAACCACGTCATCCTGCACACACAAAAAAAAAAACAAGGGTGAAGACTATACCAGCTAGTACCGTCTTTAGTGGTATTGTAGAATCTACCATATTTTGGAAAATAAACCGACACATGAATTATTTTGGGAAAAATTTTCCCCTACATTATTTCTGTCAAAATTCGATATATACCCACTCTTTGAATCTGACTTGTTAAAAATAAATAATTTTAAATATAAATAGTAAAACAGAGATTAATGATATTTATAAAAAAAACAGAAAATAAGAGTAAGATTGAAGTGGGGGCAGGGGGTGGGAATGGATGAGAAGAGCAGAAGAAGGGGTAAGGAAAAAGACTGATGCGGCTGAGATCATTGATCGCAATCAGAAGAAGAGGGTTTGTGTGGGGGAATGTGCGGCCTCACGTGTTGGAGAATTGTACAAGTAGTGGGGTTTAGAAGAAAGGACAAATGGCCATGGTTGCCGATGCCATCAATCTCTCCGCCCTCCCTAAAAGACGATCCAACTTTTTCACGCCAAACTAACTGCAGTCTGCCCACTGTTCTGCTTTGCCTTTTTCAATCTCCCCCAATCCAATTCCCCCCAAAATCCAAATCTCCATGCGATTTCATTTAGTGTTGGGTTCTCGAGAAATGTGCATGCTTTTTGGGTTCGTTGGCAGTGTGCAGTCTACTTTTCAAGGATTTGGATCGTTGCTCATACCATTGGAAACCTTCCCTCATAAAGTCTAACCTACCATCTACGGCCTAGCTTGCCGCTGCTCGCTTTCCCTCTGGGGATTGACTTAAACTAGGCCGTTCCACTCCACCCTTTTCCACCCCATCACAGTGTAATAATACTTGCATCAAAACTTGTACTCTACTTTTGTTGACTCAATCTCTTATTTTATTATACTAACAAATTACAGGTATTAACAACTCTATAAGAATAGTTCTTTTCTTTAAAAAATAATTTTTAGTTTAATATTTTTTATCCACTTTAGTTCTAAACGTGGTAATTTCTAAGCATAAGGTTAAAAATATATACTAATGAACTTGTGGACAAATATTTTTACCACTTCACCAATAATATTTTTATAAAGTCTAATATATAAAAGGAAAACAAAGGGTATGGGAATGAATGTGTATTGGCATAGAATTATTAGAAGGTAGTAATTAATATATTCGTTGGGTTTGGGGTATGGCAGAAAGTAGGTAGGGAAATAAGTCTTTTCATATGATAGTTAGTAAAAAGCTTAAGTTGAATGCAAAATGTCAAACAGTAGGATTACGGTTTCTGGGAACTGGGGTTTGAAAAGCACCTCGACCACTGTGGTCTCCCCTGTCTGTCCTCTACCTGCTAACCTTAATCTTCTTAACTTTACTCCCTTCTATTTTTACTAGTATTATTTTGAATCTGTGTCTTTGTTGTTGTCTAATGCAACGAGTGTTTCTACCCTCTTTATTCTTCTTCTTACCTCTTCTTTCTTTAGATTCTTTTTAGTTAGAAATTTAATATGCGGTGTATAACCAAAATAAGATCAACATAAAATAAGATATATGCAAAAAAACAAGATTCAACATGATTCAACACTACTTACTTTCACAAATGAAAAAACGGACATTTTCGGTCCAATCCAATTTTATCTCAAGTCTTTCGTAAAAACTAGAGTCTCAAAAATATTGCACTATATCAAGAAGTTATAATACCCTGAATTGAATATTTTTCGCAAGCATCAATCATGTCCTACGAACTATAGACCTAACATCCACGATAAAAGGCCACAAATATAATCGAAAGGAGAGGTCCTCATCTTCCATATCCAAATCCCAACTTCGACTTCCCCTGATGTTCTTTACAATCCCTGGCTCTAACACTATTATTAGCACCTTTTCGTCTAAGTCCGATCAGAATAAATTTAGATAAATTGTCTATCTCAATATTTTTTGTTAAAATACCCATCTTTTAGTTTGATAACCTTTTTTATAATGTTTTTAGTTATAAATTTAGGACAACTAGGTTTAGGCACATATAAATGAAAATCAAATTGGGGTCGAAGTGAGGAAATCAAAAACAAAAATTAAGCATAACTCTAATAAATAATATATATATATATAATTTTCATGCATGATAATGATTGTAGCCTAATTATATTTATTAAACTCAATCCATAACTGAAAATCCAAAGCACGTTTATTTTGAAATTAAATAGTACTAAATAAAAAAAGGGGGAAAATAAAGGACTCCAACACATGTAGCATGCACTTGCAATGGACAAATCAACCAATAAAGTTTCCATACTAACCAAATCATATCATAAACTATATTATTTAATTCCACAGTCCATTTTCATGTATGATAATGATAGTAATCTTTTTTTTTTCTAGGGATGTTCTTATTTATTTTATTTAAAAATATACTAATAATTGTCATTATCTTAGTTGTGTACATGTTTTTAAGTAGGATTGTGTAAAAAAATCCGATCCGATTGATTTGATTCGTTTATTTGTTGATTCGATATGAAATTTCGGATATTCGATCTGTTTTTTTATTTTTTGGATAATTCGAATCGGATATCCTAAAATTTTGGATCGGATACGGATAGTTATTTCACATTCTGATCGGATATTCGATTATCCAATATCCGAAAATTTATTTTTTATAGATATGAATCTTGTCATATTCGATATTTTACTTGTTATATATGAAAAATTAAAATTTTCATTTATACAAATCTTGTTATATTCAATAATTTATAGACTGATATATTCGAAAACCTAAAATTTTCCCGGATAGGACTGCTAAATTAAAAAATAATAATTAAATCAATTCATAAATTTGGATAATTGGATATTTGAATATCCGATCCAAAATTTTGAATACCCAAAAATCGGATATCTGGGTTTTTTCGGATTGAATATGAATCGTTAAATAACCTATCTAAAAATTTTGGATATCCAAAATTTTGAATCGGATATCCGAAATGCACACCCATGTTTTTAAGAGTACAACCTTGGTATAAAATCATTTTGAGAATTTTGTGTGCGCGTATAATCTTGGTATAAATTCATTTTAATTAATTTTATATTCTATCTTCGATGGTGAAAATATAAAAAAATTGGAGAATAATACCAAAAAAGAGTTATGGGTCGAGAAAATAGTTTGTGAGCTGTTTTGGGTTTGGTTGTATAGGTTAGGGATATTATTTGATTTAACTTTAAAATTTTCTATAAATTAATTTTTTGAAAATATAATTACAAAGAGTTAATCAATCAATATAATTTTGGATGGGAATACCATCCATACACAGTGGACATAAAATATATTAGATTTATATTAAAAATTCAAGCATAATATTTATTTATAGCGAGACTCGTACTTAGAATTCCTAAGATCCCAAATAATCAATATAATATTATTAACGAGCTTAATAGGATGATGGTGAGATTTTTAGGAGGTTCATCTATATTGACGTGAGCAAAGAGCCACAGTCGACAATAATGAGGGAGATGAAGAAGAATGAGATAAACGAGGTCTACGTCGATAATTTATGCGGGATTCAGCTTGAGATAAACTGATAACCCTCTCATATATATTGAGAAATGACTGACAGCGGTGTCAAGTCTATGCTTCGTAAGATATGATAAATGTGATATAATAGCCATGTTTGTCATTTAATAAGCATAACTAGTGGGTCAACAAACTTAATGTATGTGAACTTGACGCCAATCTTATCGACATCACTATAACTTTGATATGAGATCACTTTAAATATCTTTAGAATGTCATACTTCGAAAACTCTCTTTACTAATATCCATAAGTAGAGAGGTATTTTTAGAGAACCTTAACGAGTACGAAAAATTATGCCGAAGATCATTATGAATATAAACAAGTATCAATGGACGCACGACTTTTCTCTATCAATACCAATACGTTTTGATATATCATTTTGAGTTTACCATTATTTTCTAAATATGTTGTATGTATATTTGAAACAAATATGTTTTATATATGTTTACTAGGGTGGCAATCTGTTGGAAAATAATTGAAAACCGTGGGGATCTGAACCTATGGGTATGAGGAATAATCGAAATCTTCACCTACATGGATGAGGACAAGTGAAGTTTTATCGCCGAAGCTCAAATGGGGATAAGAATAGGGATTGCTATATCCGAACCGTGGGGATAACTGAACCTTATCACCGTGGGGATCCCTGAAAAATATCTGCAAGGGTCCACAATATATACAAAGTTGGATGGCCGTAAGGATAATTTACCTATTTTCAACAAAAATATAATCTTACATAACCTGAATAGGGTTGGTTTATGACATCCTAGTGGCATGTACACAATTATATACTCATAACAAACTTAGTTTAGCTTCAGAATCGGCTAAACCTATAGCTCTGATACTAATAAATGTAACACTCTCTTCTCGTATTTGTTACCAAACACGAGTCGATGATGTCACAAGACAAGTTTAAAACATTTATTTCACTATTTCAATAATACTGGCAGCTTGCACTGTCTCTAAACAAATTTTTTTATGAAATTCTATAGACTTCAAAAATTCATTTCGTAAATTTTTAAATAAACTAGATTAATCAAGTTTTCAAACCATATAAATTATTAAACTAAATTCAATATACAAAAATTCAAGAAAAATCTCAAAGTCCCGTCACAGTGCACTGTTTAAACAAAATCTGTTGCCTTGTTTTCTAACCTCTCATCGAATAAAATTTCATAACTTTTCACACAGAACTCGAAATCAGTCACCGTTTGTTTTAAAAGAAACTAGACTCAATTTGCAATTCATACATAAAAATTCATCTTCTAATTCAACCTATGGCAAATTTTCAAATTCACTGTTGAAAACAAAATTTCTGGACATATTCACTAAAATTTCATTATAGGTCCATTTACTATCTATAGATCATTCCAAACCTCATGTTACTAATATTAAACCATTTTAACTATAAACATAAAAAGTAAAGAGTAATTTAAAATCTCTTTTACGCAACATATTCATACTCAAAATATTATACATGCCACTACTATAATACATTGTATAGGATGTCAAGGAATTACTATGATAACCTGTATTACTTCCTCGTTCGTGAGGTGATGCCCAAAACGTTCCTGCGTACGAACCGAATGATCCACCTACGTGTGCACAAGCAAAACACACACTAAGTACAAACTTAGTGAGGCATTGAAATATATATAATCATCTAAATGATAAATAAAAATAAGTATATAACAATATATATATATATACCACTATTATGCAAAACTCTTTCAAATTCAAATTTCTTTATCAAAATGATTAACATTTAACATGACTATAAAGAAATCCTTGTCAATAGCCCAAGCCATACATGCGAGAGAAACTAAGTATGCGAGTCGTGATAACCATAGACCATAAAGGTCGGGAAACATGAGACACACGAGGTGCCTATAAACATGAGACACACAAAGTGCCTAGAAACATGAGACACACAAAGTGCCTATAAACATGAGACATAAAGTGTCTGGCGTCGTTGCAATACTCTATGGCATGCCAATTATACTTTAACTCTCAATGGAAATCTTGGGTAATAAATCATTAACCTTTGCATTATATCACTCATAGATACCCTAGTCAAATATAGGCTCCAACGGCTATTTCCAAATTAGGATGGTATCGATACCCTTACCCGAGTATCGATACCCTATGCTGCAGAACTGCAGGTTTGGTTGGAAAAAGATCCCCAACGGCTCCAAATCATCCCCAACGGCTATGAACTCATTTGGGATGATAAAATAACCCTTCAAGCACCTGGAACAACTAATGATCTTCAAGTCAACAACATTATGATTGTAAAAGTGTCTTAGTGCTTAATTCTCATTCTTTCATAGACTACACTTGTTGAGCTTAACTGTTAATGTATGCTCAAGTGTATTAGGATTTGGGTGAGTGCTTAAAGAGTGCAAACATCAACCTTACAAAGAGGATTTCTTGTTTGCTTTATTTCTTTTGTTTGAAATGATTCTTAAAGCTTGGGTTGTGAGCTTTGGATGCTAGACTTGGTAATTGGGTCTAGGATTGTAAAGGTTGCCTCCTAAGCCTTGTAAAAGGGGAATAAATTCTTAGTGAATTTGGGAAATCCTTAGTGGTGTGCTAAGGTAGTGGATGTAGAGCTTGTTAGAAGCTTGAACCACTCTAAATCCTTGTGTTCATTGTCTCATCTTTAGCTTCCACCACCAACACCCAAAAATCGACTTCTCCACCACTTGGCAAGCAATTCGGTTGAAAGAATTCAAGCCCAACAATTGGTATCAGAGCAAGGCTCAATCGAGATAGATTAACATCCTATTAAGGTGATCTGGAAAGCTCAATCATCAAACAAATCAACCGGCTTCCATGGCGTTATCCATCAACAAACCGCCATTCTTCAATGGTGACAACTATGCTTGTTGAAAGCATGGAATGATGTTCTTCATGAAGAGCAAAGACTACCGTCTTTGGGACATAGTTGAAGATGGACTATTTGTGTCAACACGAAGTAAGGCAGAGTGGAACGCGAAAGATCGCAAGAAGATAGAGCTAAATTGCAAGGCCATACACATTTTATTTTATGCATTAGGCCCCGAAGAGTATGCAAAAGTATCTTCTTGTGAGAGTACCAAGGAGATATGTGACAAACTTGAAGCGATCCATAAGGGACAAATGAGGTGAAAGAGACAAAGATTGGTCTACTCAACCTCAAATATGAAAACTTCAAGATAGACCCATATGAAGACATCAAGAGCATGTTCGACCAGTTATCAACACATGTCAATCAACTCAAAAGTCTTAGAGAAGATATTCTGAAAGAAAAGCTCTTTTGGAAGTTAATTTATTCACTTTTCGAATCATGGAAGAAGACGGCTATCATTGAAGTTAAAGACTTGAAAAAGCTCAAGCTTGAAGAGCTTGTAGGGTATCTTCTCACCCATGAGATGATGTCTCTACCCTTGAAGAGGAAGAAGGAGAAGCTAATCAAAGAGCAAGGAGTTGATGTCAACGTCATTGCTCTTCAATCCTCCACAAGCCACCAAGAAGAATCTAGTGAGGAGGAAAGTGAGGATGAAGAGATGGCCTATCTCTTCAAGGAACTTTCTCGATTCATGAAGAACAACAAAGAAGAATCCAAGCATGAATCGAAAAAAGAAGATGGTGGATTCCCCCAAGTGCTGAAATTGCAAGAAGACGAGGCACACCACATCCAATTATCCCCGCTTCAACAAAAAGTGATCATCATCAAAGAAACCATATGTGGCTACATGGAGTAATGACGACTCCACCGATGAAGATGAAGTAAGCCATCTATGCTTAATGGCCCTCAATGAGGGGGAGGTAACTTCTAACTCATCTTGTTCAAATTCAAATGCATATACTTTTGATGAGTTACAAAAAGCCTATGACAAATTGGTTTTTGAGTTCAAGGCTTCATTTTCGAAAAATAAAAAGATGATTTCAAAATTGAAAATAAAAAATGATTTACTTATGAAAACCAATTTGGAATTTGAAGCAAAATTAAAAGATTTTGAAGTTAAAGTTTTAGACTTACAAAATTTGTTTTTTTTAAAAAAAAAGAAAAATATCATCAAAAGGAAGTGGATGATCTTAAGAAAGAAAAAGATTTGATTTTCAAAGAACTTGAAAAGAGAAACAATTTAGGAAAATCAAATTTTTATGTAAGACAATCTAGTGCCCCTAGATTTGTAAAAGGAAAATGTTTTAGAAGTGTTTGGGTCCCAAAAGGACTATCTTCTTCAACCAAAAAGGATGAAATTGAAAAATAGATTCCTAAGGGGACTAAATTATGTGCTACTAATGTCTATGGATCCAAAGCAATTTGGATACCAAAATATTTGTGATTGTCTTGTTTAGGTGTGATGGAGCAATTGATCAACAAGTTGAAGACTCTATGCACACAAGGAAGAACACTTGAAAAAGGAAGACTTTACATCCTACCTTTGGTTCAAGTGTGGTAAAAATTAGTTGAATTTTATTTATCTTTATTTGATTTATCTTTTTAATTCAACTAATTTATCATATATGTTGGACTAACGTTTGTTTGATGCTTAAGTAAGGGGGAGCTAAATTTTAAAACAAAACTCTTATTTTTGTCAAAATTATGATTTAAACTCTCCATTTTTATGGACTTAAAAGTTTTCAAACTTTGGTTTGAACCATTTTTGATATAACAAAAAGGGGATAATGTTTTAAAAAATTAATTTCTCAAATGAATAAGGGGGAGCTTATAAGATTTTACCAAATTAATCTCTTATTCTAATTTCATTTTTATTAAGGGGGAATCTCAAAAACAAATTTTGAAGTTGGTTTTATTATATCAAAGAGATGAAGATTATTAAGATATTTGTTTTGATATAATAATTGAAAAATAGTTTTGGACTAAATTGAAAATATTGCAAAAATGATTTTAAGTCCAAACAACTTGAGAAATATGTTTAAAATGGTTTTGAAACGTTTTTTTACTCGAATCTATGATTTCCAAACTCAAAATAGTCAAAAACTGTCTCCTGGTACCGATACCTGAACCCAGGTATCGATATCGAGAGGATCGTACCGGTATCAAAACCCTCCTTACCGATACGCGTGTTTCAAAGATTTTCCAGAACCATTTTGGCATACCGATATTGCCCTAGCAGTATCGATACCAAGGATGGAGTACCGATACCCTTGTACCGGTACCGATACCCCGGTCAAATATAGGCTCCAGCGGCTATTTCCAAATTAGGTCTGTATCGATACCCCTACCCGAGTATCAATACCCTATGTTGCAGAATTGCAAGTTTGGTTGGAAAAAGATCCCCAACGGTTCCAAATCATCCCCAACGATCACCAACGGCTAGGAACTCATTTGGGAGGATAAAAGGACCCTCAAGCACCTGGAACAACTAATGATCTTTAAGTCAACAACATTATGATTGTAAAAGTGTCTTAGTGCTTAATTCTCGTTCTTTCATAGACTACACTTGTTGAGCTTAATTGTTAATGTATGCTCAAGTGTATTAGGATTTGGGTGAGTGCTTAAAGAGTGCAAACATCAACCTTGTAGAGAGGATTTCTTGTTTGCTTTATTTCTTTTGTTTGTAAGGATTCCCAAAGCTTGGGTTGTGAGCTTTGGATGCTAGACTAGGTAATTGGGTCTAGGATTGTAAAGGTTGCCTCCTAAGCCTTGTAAAAGGGGAAGAAATTCTTAGTGAATTTGGGAAATCCTTAGTGGTGTGCTAAGGTAGTGGATGTAGAGCTTGTTAGAAGCTTGAACCACTCTAAATCCTTGTGTTCATTGTCTCATCTTTAGCTTCCACCACCAACACCCAAAAATCGACTTCTCCACCACTTGGCAAGCAATTCGGTTGAAGGAATTCTAGCCCAACAGAATTCTTGAATCTCAAGCAAGGCGACCAGACGATATATGAATGTGAATTTAATAAATTGAGCCAGTTCGCCTCAGAATTGATCCCTACTGAGAAATATCGTACCATTAACTTCATTGAATGACTGGATACTAATTATAAGAAGATATTGATTGCTACGAATATTACTAAATTTCAAGAAGCAGTCAATAGAGCTAAGGGGATGGAAAAGGTTCAAACAGAAAATATGGCGAATCAGACTATTCAGTCACAAAAAAAGAATTATGGAGAATCTTTTGGTTCCTTATCTTCCAAAAGAAATAAGAGCGTATATCAGGATAATCGTGCGGGAGCTAATACATCCGGACAAAGAATTGAGTTCAAGGAATCCAGAGGTTTAAGGAAATTTCAAAATCAAGCTGCTTGCGAGCAGTGTGGAAATTATCATTCTGGAAAATGTCGAGCTCTCACTGGAGCTTGTTATGGATGTGGTGCTACTGATCATTTTGTGCGAGATTGCCCAAAGAATGATGGTAGATTAGAAAAGTCAGAGAAATTTGTTGCTCATAATAAAAAAAGGGAGATATCAGGGTAATTCAGGATCTGTTAAGATCAATCAACCGAGAATATCTGAAGTTGCTTCTAATAAGGAATATAGGACTCCGACGAGGGTTTATCATATTCATGCTGAGGAGGATAAAGATATGCATGATATTATTACAGGTACGTATTGAAAATTCGAGGACGAATTTTCTTAAGGGGGAGAATTGTAATACCCCAATATTTGGTTAGTGACTAAATTGCAAAGAATTAAAAGTTTGTGGTTTTAGTTCAGTGACTAAAACGTAAACTTTAAAAGTTTTGTGGTTAAAGTGAAAAGTTGGGAAAAGTTCAAGGACCAACATGGTAATTTTCCCAATAATTATTTTTATGGCAAAAATGAATAGTTTATCCCGGTATAAGAATTTTGGTGGGAATCAGATTTTTATTACGATATTTGATTAAAAAGCTATAAAAGGGGTAAGTTTCGGTAATTATTTCGAATGATTATTTGGATTCAGAAAATTATGAAAAATTTATGGAGTTTAGAAATATGTGATTTTGGATTGGGAAGTGATAATACGATTGATGGAAAAATCGTATCAGGTGGTTTTCGGATAATTGGATCGAACAAAAATCGTAAAATGAAATTTTATGATTTTTTTAATGATGGCCGATTAGAAAGGAACTAAATTAGTTCCAAAGTAATGGAATGGCATGTTGGAAGAGGATTAGTAAATATGAATATAGTTGGAGGATAAAGTAGTAAAATGGACAAAAATGAATTTAAAATTCATTTTTATGAAACAAGTGGCATAATTAGATTATAATAAAGGACATGTGGATTAATAATAAAGAAAGAAAATTGGACAATATTTTCATCTCCTTCTTGTTCTTGCCGTGAGGTTTGGAGTCTAAAGGTAAGAAACTTTGAATCAGTTTTTCAAGCTTATTTAGTTAGATTTAGACTTGAGACATGAAACAAGAATTTATCTCCATCAAATTCTCTATCTTTTGGTATAATTTTTGCTTAGTTTCCATGTCTCTAAGGTTGAGTTGGTGATTTAGTTTCCATGTCTCTTGTTGAAAATATGCTTGTGATGTTGTTTTCATGGTTCAAACATTGAAAATTCCATGGGAATTGAACTAGTGACCATTCCGTTATGATGGATAATTAGGGGAAACTATGTCAAAATTTTTATTGATGATGGAAATGGCGGGAAATATGCTATACAAGCTTGAATTAGTTGTTAGAATGAAGAAATTCTCATATTCTTGAAAGATGGAAAAATTAGGGTTTATGTTAAGTTAGGAATTTTAAGTTGTGAAATAAGGAAGAATGGTTTAAAATGATGATACAAGGTGTTTGGAATGAAAATCACTAATTATTTGACATTAGGGACCAAAATGTAAATTTTGGAAAGTTTAGGGACTTAGTTGTTAAGCTTGTTTTTGAGGTATTTTGGGTTGGAAAATTTATTTAAGTGGTTAAAAGGTTGAATTTGAAGTTTATATTGACTTTAGGACCATATTATAATTTTTGAAAATATTGGGGACCAATATGTAAATTTATAAAGTTTGGGTCCTAAAGTGTATATGGAGAGAAATGTAAGGATTTGGTTTTAAAAGGATGGTTAGAAGCTTAAAATAGTCCTTAGGGACTAAAATGAATATTTTGGAAAATGTTGAGGAATTATGGAAAAGTATGAAGAAATGTGATTTGAATATAAGAAATTATTTCGGAATCATGTTATGTATTATGGATAGTGATTTTAGCTACTTTTCATTATTTTGTACCGTATGAGTATGTACTCAAAATCGCTTGTGTTATATATTTAATATACATACAGATAACAAGTAAGTTCAAGTTTGGAACAAGTCAAGGGATAAAGATAAAGTTTCAGAGTATATCAAGCTTAGTGAGGGTTTTGTTTTTGGACTGCTATAAAATAATCAGGTGAGTGCATTTATGTTTTCGTATAAAATGTAATATTTTCACAGGCATAAAGTAAAGGTTCGGTACATGATAGGGTATGAACTACCTTATTATGTTTTGTTTATGATAATTTTATTATCGTATAATGGTTATATGTTAGAGAATGATTTATGGTATAATGGAGTACAAACTGCTTCATTATTTTGATTTATTGATGATGAACTATTTTCATCTATGAATGATATAATGCAAAGGTTAATGATTTATTGCCCAAGATTTTCATTGAGAGTTAAAGTATAATTGGCATGCCATAGAGTATTGCAACGGCGCCAGACACTTTATGTCTCATGTTTATAGGCACTTTGTGTGTCTCATGTTTATAGGCACCTCGTGTGTCTCATGTTTCCCGACCTTTGTGGTCTATGGTTATCATGACTCGCATACTTAGTTTCTCTCGCATGTATGTATTGGGCTATTGACAAGGATTTCTTTATAGTCATGTTAAATGTTAATCATTTTGACAAAGAAATTTGAATTTGAAAGAGTTTTGCATAATAGTGGTATATATATTGTTATATACTTATTTTTATTTATCATTTAGATGATTATATATATTTCAATGCCTCACTAAGTTTGTACTTAGTGTGTGTTTTGCTTGTGCACACGTAGGTGGATCATTCGGTTCGTAAGCAAGAACGTTTTGGGCATCACCTCACGAACGAGGAAGCAATACAGGTTATCATAGTAATTCCTTGACATCCTATACAATGTATTATAGTAGTGGCATGTATAATATTTGAGTATGAATATGTTGTGTAAAAAAGATTTTAAATTACTTTTTAGTTTTTATGTTTATAAAAATGGTTTAATATTAGTAACATGAGGTTTGGAATGATCTATAGATAGTAAATGGACCTATAATGAAATTTTAGTGAATCTGTCCAGAAATTTTGTTTTCAACGGTGAATTTGAAAAATTGTCATAAATTCCATAGGTTGAATTAGAAGATGAATTTTTATGTATGAACTACAAATTGAGTCTAGTTTCTTTTAAAACAAACGGTGACTGATTTTGAGTTCTTTGTGAAAAGTTATGAAATTTTATTCGATGAAAGGTTAGAAAACATGACAGCAGATTTTGTTTAAACAGTGCACTGTGACGGGACTTTGAGATTTTCCTTGAATTTTTGTATATTGAATTTAGTTTAATAATTTATATGGTTTGAAAACTTGATGAATCTAGTTTATTTAAAATTTTACTAAATGAATTTTTGAAGTCTATAGAATTTTATAAAAAAATTTGTTTAGAGACAGTGTAAGCTGCCAGTATTATTGAAATAGTGAAATAAATGTTTTAAACTTGTCTTGTGACATCATCGACTCGTGTTTGGTAACAAATACGGGAAGAGGGTGTTACACGGTTGAAGTAAGTTTGAAAATTTTTCGTAAATTTTATAAAAATAATTAGAAAGTGGTGTATACATTGTTGTAAACAGGATTTCGTCCAATTTTATTTAAAACACACGATAATCAATTTCGATATGTATTTTAAAAAACATGAATATTTGAATGTTAAAGGACATAAAAATTTAAGATCCACTAATTGGCATGATGGCTAAGGATGCCCATCTTGCCCCATTTTGTATGGGTTCGAATCCCGACATGAGAATGTAATACATCACTATTTAATAAAAAAAAGGACATAAAAATTTGACAGCAGATTTCTTAGAAAACAATTTTAGTAGTAAATTGGAAAAATCACCAAAAATTTCACAAGATAAATCAGGAAGCGAGTCTTATATCTATATAACCATACAAAAGTCTAGATTTGTTTAAAATAAATTGTTCTTGATTTCGAGTTATATATTAGGAGTTATTAATTTTTGAGTGAGCAAAGGTCAGAAGGAAAGACTGTAGATTATTTCCAAAAACAACAATGACAGTGACTTCAGAAATTCGCCATAAATCGTACGAGTAAAATTAGAATATGTAATTTATATGGTTGGAAAAATTATCGAATCTAGTTCATTTTAGAACAACCAGATCATGATTTGGAACCGTATATTATTAATTACATATTTTCTTTTAAAGGTACTGCAAGCTTTCATGTTTCAATAGCTAATATTTTATTAATGTTTTTATAGTTTTGAAATGGTTTGTTTGTTGATGGTAAAAATTAAAATTTTCATTTATGTTTGTAATTTTGGAGATTTAATTTATTAATTTTTGTTTATTTTTTGAGTACGGGGATTAACCGAAAATCGTAGGGATCCGTAAGGGATGGGTATTGGGGCGAAAAAATTTTCAAAACGTTTAATGGGGATTCCCAAAACCGTACTCGCAAGTGTTGGACGAAGATGATAAATTACTACGATTATTTCTTTATCTTTATTTTTCTTGTGATAATCTTTATATTTTCTATTATTAATCTCAACTATCCGTTTAACTTATCTAATGGTTAAAAAAATATAAAACTTTTAATTTTTACTTGTGTAAGAGAATCCTATTTCTTCTTAAATATGTTATATATATTAATTATACAAAATTGTAAACTAATTAATATTGATTTACCGCGAGTACACATCGATACAACCATATGAATAAAGTAGTATATTAATTATACTTTCTATATTGTTATACCCACATACATAAATGTTGGTATTATTTTGGGGTAATAACATAAATGTTAGTCATTGGACCATCATAATAATTGCTTCTCAGTTTTGGCAGTGACAATAAATTCATGTACCCACCCATAATTATTCTTTTAATAATGATTGATGTTTAATTTATTAACCTATTAATTTAAATCAAGAGGTATAACCTAAAACAATTCTTTTAATTTATTTTATTTATAATATTAAATTTTGATTTTTTATTAATATTATATTATTTTATAATTTATTAATGATACGTTAGTTTGATAGGATGAGATAATGATTATAAAAGAAAAAAAAAATTAGGTTAGAGATGTCCTTTTGTAATAAATTTAGGGATGACAAATTACCCAACGTCGAGTTCTTATCCGATCAACCCATCGGGAGTAATTTTTTATATAAAAAACATGAGTCGGGTGGGACGAGTTTTGAGATGAGATTAAAATAAAATATATTAAATTTGAAGTGAGACAGAGATCGAAATTTATAGATTTTGAGTCGTGGTCGAGATAATAAAAAGTATATCACATGCGGTTAACATCCATAAATAAATTTATACAATAACCGATCCAGACTAATCAAAAAATGATTTCTCCTCCTCTTTCGTTATAGTTTAAAGGCTTGACTACAAAATAAGTGTCCAAATTAGGCCTCTTTTTTGTAATAGGTGCCTAAAGTATTTTTTGGCTGAAATAGGTGTCTAAACGTTCATTTTTTGCTGAAACAAGTGCCTAAAGTATTTTTTTGACTGAAATAGATGGCTAAACTTTTATTTTTGGTTGAAATAGGTACCTAAGAAGCTGCTAAAATTGACTTTAAAACAAGTCAAAAATAAAAGTTTAGGCACCTATTTTAGCCAAAATAAAAGTTTAAGTACATATTTCAAACAAAAAATATTTTAAACACTTATTAAAAAAATATAATTTAAACACTTATTTTATAGTTTAGTCTAGTTTAAACCCCATGCATTAAAATATTGATTATCCCTGTCTACCATGAAATGTCGTGCTAGCCCTGAGTTAGAGGAATCCCAAAGCTACTACCGTTTTCTGCTTGGATATGCATATGCCCCCCTTCTCATTACTTAAATCCTATAAACCGAAAGCTTAAGCTTTAGATGAGGATTGAACACTGATTCCCTTCGTTGTTAATGGCGGCCTGTGATTTGGTTGGGGAAAATGGGAGAAACAACAACGAAGAAAACCCAGTGAGAAGCAGCGCCATGAGGAAGAGAATGGCTTCTGAGATTTACGATTACCACCGGTTCCCTCGCCGGAGTCATCTTGCTTCCGATTACATGGTGGCGGCTAGTAACCCTAATCCACTCTTCAACTACTCCACTATGAGTATGGATAATATTACTACTATAGTCCCTTCTCCGAATTTCGCCGCCTTGACGTCAGCCGGGCCACCTGCTTTGTTATCTACGACTGCTTCGAGTTTTTCTGGTGCCGATACGGTTTTCTCCACTAGTCCTCCTCAACCGCCCGCCGTGTGTGGGTTCTCGGATTTGCCTTTGTTTCCACCAACGGATAGAAATCGTAACGGAAACACCAACTTCGCCGCCGCCGCTGTTGCTGTTACCGCCACTTCCGCGAATAATACCGTCCCTGTTTCTTTAACTCCGATCTCGAATTCCATGGATGACAGTTCCGCCACGGAATGGATTGATGGCGTTATACGGGACCTTATCCACACATCGGCTAATGTTTCCATTCCTCGGCTTATCCATAACGTTCGGGAGATTATTTACCCTTGCAACCCGAACCTCGCTGCTCTAATCGAATACCGGCTCCGTTCTTTGATGGATCCACTTGAACGGAGGAGGAAGGAGGCGCCGCCATTGCATCTTCCGGAGGTGACGTTGCCGAGGAACCATGGTCAGCAACAAGGCTCGTCGGGGCTCACGCTAAACTTGGACTCCGCCGTAGATAGTCTCCCTAATTACTCCTTGACCGATTCCGGTGCCATGAATCAATACTTGAGTTGGGGAATAACCCCACTTCCGATCTCTTCTAACACTCATCAGATTAGCAGCAACTTTTCGGCGGCGACTACACCGCCGGTTCCCTCGTTAAATCAGCACCACCGGGCTGAGGAGCAGCCGTTGGTATATGAAAACGCTTCACCAGTCGAGAAGACAACGACTTCGACGGCGGTGGCAACGGCGACTACTACGACGCCGACGTCCACCGTTCAACCAGTCCAAGCATGCAGCGGTAGAGACAGGAAAGAGGAGCTTAGACAACAGAAGAGAGACGAAGAAGGGTTGCACCTCTTGACGCTGTTACTCCAATGCGCCGAGGCGGTTTCGGCAAATAACTTCGACGATGCTAATAGGATGCTGTTAGAGCTGTCGCAACTGTCGACGCCGTTCGGGACATCGGCACAGCGCGTTGCGGCGTATTTCTCGGAAGCTATCTCGGCGAGGTTGGTGAGTTCGTGCTTGGGAATATGCAGCGGGCTGCCGTCGATTCCGCCGAGTCATACTCAGAAGATGGTCTCGGCTTTTCAGGTGTTCAATGGGATAAGTCCATTCGTTAAGTTCTCGCATTTCACAGCAAATCAAGCTATACAGGAAGCGTTTGAAAGGGAGGAGAGAGTACACATCATAGATCTTGACATAATGCAAGGCTTGCAATGGCCTGGACTGTTTCACATCCTTGCTTCGAGACCCGGCGGGCCACCGCACGTCCGCCTCACGGGGCTCGGAACCTCCTTAGAGGCCCTGGAAGCCACCGGTAAACGTTTATCTGATTTCGCAGACAAACTGGGAATTCCCTTCGAATTTTGCCCTGTGGCAGATAAAGTGGGGAACTTGGAACTGGAGAGGTTTAACGTAAACAAGACGGAGGCGGTGGCGGTTCACTGGTTGCAGCATTCTCTTTACGACGTCACCGGTTCCAATACCAATATGCTGTGGCTGCTTCAAAGGTGACTGACTAACTACATCCTTAATTGCTTTGCCTTTGCTACCATAAATTCATTTTAGTATCTTCTGTATCGTTTTATTGTTCATATTCGATATTGATTCCAACATGATTAGTGCATAATTATTGAGATTGATCATCATTATTTCACACATGCATTAGGATTAGGCCAAGATCATGCATACAGGCTCATGTCAGTCTTTTGTTATCACGTCTGGGATCACTCACATAAATAGAAGCTGTTTTGTTTGCATGTATTCAACGTCTGAAAACATAACTGGCCATCCCATGCGACAAACATCTACAAAATATATGTGGTTTTAAGGGCTGATTTGTATTATAGTTTATTTAATTTGGCATTAACTCAGAAACTTTTAATTTCATCTTTGTATGTTATTGTGCGGCATGGATCGGTCTAGATGAATTAGAGCAAAACCTTAAAAATTAAAAGGACAACAAAAAAATATAAATAAATTAAGTCTCATTAAAATGTCGATTCGTGTTATTTGGCATGATATGCTAAAACCATTTGTGTTTAAAGAATAAATCAAAATACCAAAAGTTCAATGAAATTAGCATAATTTAGTGAATTAATTTGTTAATATCAAAAGTTCAAAATGAGATGATTTGATGAGAATTATAGATTTGTGATTTAACCTAAAAATTGTTTCTAAGTTCTTAATTTAATGATCTAAAACGTAGATTTCCGTGATTTTAAGGCAATAATTACTTTTTATATAGAATACCTTTATTTTTATATTTCTATTCAAGTATAAGATAATATTTGTGTTCGGTTTTAAATTTAGATAAACTCACGCATACTTGTGGATTAAGTTGTTCAAACTGGACCTAGGTGGGATCTGCCACCCTTTAGCACTCCTTGAAATCATAGAATACCACTCCTTTAAAATTTTAGAATAGTGTTAACAGAGTTAGAACTCAGCAGCTTGTGTGTGTATATATATTACATGGTTGTAATGTAATGTGCTTGTAGTAAAATAGAAATTAATTAATGAATATATATGACCTAACACATGCTGTTGTGTTTGATGATGAATACAATAATAACAATGCGCGTGCTTGGGATTTAGATTGGCACCCAAAGTAGTGACGGTAGTAGAACAAGACTTGAGCCACGGCGGCTCATTTCTTGGAAGATTTGTGGAAGCCATACATTACTACTCCGCCCTGTTCGATTCCTTGGGAGCCAGCTACGGTGAGGAAAGCGAGGAGCGGCACGTGGTGGAGCAGCAGCTGCTTTCGAAAGAGATCCGAAACGTGCTGGCACTAGGCGGCCCTTCGAGAACCAGCGAGGAGGTCACGTTCCATAACTGGAGGGAAAAGCTGCAGCAGTCTGGGTTCAAGCCCATCTCTCTCGCTGGTAACGCCGCCACGCAGGCCACGTTGCTCCTGGGAATGTTCCCTTCCGACGGTTACACCTTGGCCGAGGACAACGGTGCCCTCAAGCTTGGCTGGAAAGACCTTTGCTTGCTCACTGCTTCTGCTTGGAGACCCTTTCATGCGACAACGGCCCCCGCCACAACCCTACATCGCTAGCGTATTTTCCTTTTCTATATGTTACTACTATCTTCTTAATCTGCTCTGCCCTTTAGCCTCATATATATTTGTATGTCTTTTACTTGTTGAGGGAACTGTGCTTGTGCTTCAAGGGAAAGGGATCCCACTCTGTTGTGCCAATTCCCCATTTACGTTTACATTTTGTATGATTATGAGATTACCTTAGGTTTCTTTCTAAATGAATTGAGGCCAAATGTTGTGGAAACCCTATGCTTATTATTTCATCGTAAGATTCAAATCTGAAACTTTGTTTAAAGAAAGCTCGAATTTCTTACAACTCGATTCAATTGACTTGTTATGTGTTTATTATTTCATGATACAGAAATAGAATACGCATAACAATTATCAGGTACTAAATAGATGGGTGCTTTCAACTTGATTTCTTATTTAGAAAAGGTGTGGAAAACAATGGAAGTTATCAATGTTATAGGCAACTCTACAATCCACAGGTTTAAAAAAACCCGACAATTGTAATCATAATCGTCAAATAAGTAAGAACCATGGGTTAGACAATTGACACATGATGGAAGGTGTACAAGTTTTATAAGACAAGGGCAGGAAAACGTGTACACATTTCTTTAGCTTGGTACAACCTGTATTTCCCAATTAAGGAACCCTTTTGACTATTACGTGCTTGACAAATCTCACTTGCCCACTTATTGCTCTTTCGACCTTTCCTTCTATAAACCTAACCACACATGATACTATGTGTGGCAAAACGACAACCATGTTTTTGCCAAAATCCCAAAGTACCTTTTCATCCATATCTCATGTCTTTTTACATACAAATATCATCGCTGTAACAATTGTCGACTGAGTACTAGCTCAACTGATATTGTTGTTGTACCAATCTAAAAAATAAGAGTTCGAATGTGTTTTGTGAAATTTTCCTAATTAGCCGCATTGATTATGTCTATAATCTTGTATCATCAAGGTAAGATTTTGATTGATATAAAAGACGCAAAAATTAGTTAATCAAATGGTTAACATTCATATTCTCGAGGTTTCCGTACTTCCTATATAAGAAGAGCTAAGTAAAGAGTGATGCATATCTGATAAATCATCAAACAATACCAAGAACATTTTCAATTGGAGGACTAGTGAGTGAAAAAGGGAAAAAATAATTTCCTTATGACCTAAAGGTAAACAAAAATTTAATGAAATAGTAAAATCCAAAACTTTGAGGGGCATAATAGCACACTCGGTTGCGACCAACAATCCTCATGGATGCATGCAAGCATTTTCTGGATTGAGAAAGGCCATTGAAATTGAAAGCCCTTGGAACAGATGCAAATCATGCCCCCCCCCCCCCCTGTGTATGGTTATTTGTCATTATGGATTTACATTGAACTTCAGAAATTGATTCTCGCGGTTTAGAAACTTCTTCCAGTATACCTTATACTTGAGAATTCCCAGCTCGAGCCAATGTTTCATATTATAGTGCAACACTGCAGCTTTCTTGATGCTTTGGATACTAATCCCATAGTCGTAGCCAAGGCCCGATACAATCCACTCACTGTCAAAAGCGTAGATTAGGTCCTGAAAAGTAAGCATGGTTGCTAGCACAGTTGACTCCTCCTTCATGCTCATCTGTTGTCATCATAAGAACTGAAAGTCAAAGCTGTGATTTTTCGTTGTTTAATTGTTGCAGCTCTGCGTCGTTCTATGTCAAATGTGGCGCCGTAGGGAAATATAAATACTTAAAATGGATTTAGGTTAGAGGTTGAATACAGAGTCATGCAATACTGAAATGTCATTTTTAAACAGTGTATTGCACATGTGTTTGAACTGATAAGAGAGATTATCGAGGTAAGATTCACTTACCTTTTTCGTCAACTTCCAGTAGGTTTCAGAAATGCCTAGCTCTCTCCACCTGACCAGATCAATTACGTTCAATCCAGACATCAACGAGCATGAATTTTTTTTGAAGCTGCTTTCGCGCAAATAACTCTTCAGCTGACCCAATCTCACAGAGCACATTTGGACAGCACCCATCACTTTCTGTCCCACGTTAAGGTTCCAGAGTGTAGACAAGTCTTGCCGGACAACAACATCATCGTCCAAAACCACAACTTTTTCCAAGTTTTTGAATATCTCAGGAAGAAGATAATGGGAATGAGAAAAAATGGACATGTATTGTATTCTATTATGCATTGCTAGTGCATCATCACTGTTGTAGAAGGAAACTCGAAACTCCAGAGGAGAGTTCAGGTGAGGTAGAGTTGTTTTATCAGAGTAATCTAGAATAAGATGTTCGATATTCAACACCTGAACTACAGCATCCCTGAATGTATTCGTGAGGAACCAGTGTTTCATGCGTAGTAATTCTGTCTATCAGTCAGCGCGTGAAAAACCTGGTTCGTACTGTCCTGAAATATTGCAGGGTAACTAGTCAGTCCCACCACTAGAACTCTGGCATAGAACAATGAAACGATATCAAAGAATGACTAAGACATACCTTTGCATGCATAACAGTTGAGTTTATTACAACTGATGATGCAATGACGTTACCGGAGAATATAACATGGTGTTGTAATGTGGGATCAGAGTATTTTTCAGTCAGCCCTTTATCAAATGAATTGTCTCTGAAATATTCTACAGTTAGTCTCATTGACAGGCAGTGAAGGCTCCTGGGCATCGTCTGGACTGCAAGTTGGTAGAGGAAGGCACTCTGCTTCATGTGAAAATCTTGTCAACATTATTACAATTTGCAGTGAATGATTTGGCTTTGGCTATTGCAGCTCCCATCCTTTCTGACTTCTTTGCAATCCTGATACAAACCAGTAAAAAAGACTTGGTACTGAAGCAAGAAATATGAATATTCTAGTTATTCAAAAGAACAAAAGGACAAATTGTCCATATATTGCATCTGTGTAAAACTTAATGTCCGATGCCATTTTTCCAATGTTTCCTTTCGGTGAAATACGAACTTAAGGTGGCTCCTCTAGTTTTTACGTCACTTGAAGGGTAAGAGTTGGGGAAGGACAATTACCTCATTCCTGAAGCTGTATGCTAATAGTGGAGGTTCAATTTGAAATGGATACAGCATTTCATCGGAAACTAACATTTCTAGTTAGTAAATCGAACAGTATCCTCATGGTATCAAAGCAAGAGTAGTTGGCCTTATTTCTATGAAGTCATGAATAGTGCACCATAACTTACCCTGGAGGAAGATCAGCATCTGCAGTACTTTCACAGAGGACACGATCTAGTTCTTGAATATTTTGTTTCAGTACACGAGCCAACTTGTTTTGGGCTGGCATTTTTGCAATACTGGGAAAATATGCCCTGGCTACAAAAAGCTGATCCTTCAATTTTTTTCACTGTGGCATCTTTCATGTCTTCCCTATTTTCTTCACGCCAAATGCAGTAGCTCCCATATTTCAACTCACATAATCCCACATTTTCATCAACACCACGTTTCATTCCTGTTTTACCACTATCTCTACTAATCTGTTTAAGAAAACCACATTATTTAGAGACGTTACATGGAACTAAAAGAATTTACTAAATAGCAGATACAAACTTTTAGCAATATGCTCATTTCTATTGCTGAGTGATTGCGGCACAACTTGAGGCGGAATTGGAATACCTGTTGAATGTTAAAAGAAAAGATTCCAACTGAAATTTAATAAAAGGGAATGGTTAATTATCCAAGGCACAGTTAAGAAGAGTTCAACCAGACCTTTCTTCTGCTGACTTTTACATGTGGCATTTGCACTGCTGGTTTCATTTTTAGCTTCATGTACAAAGCGTTTAAGAATATCCTAAAGTGAAAAGAAAGAGTTAAAAATGAACATACATATAATCATAGGCTACTGCAGTATGGTTGTAAAGATCATGATCAAACTACAAGCATAAGAGGTACTTTTATAAGCCTAAAAAGGAGTCACAAGGCACTTGGATAAAGTGTACCTTAATAACATAACAAATAAAAGTAGTTATTAAGGTATTCACATTAGATTACATATTAACGGATAAAAGGAGATGCTACTAAAAACACGTGCTCATGCATAAGAGACTAAAATTAAGGGATCAACTACTAAAATGATATACACTACAAAATGAGAGTGATTATCCTATTTCTTACTCCCTAATAATTAGCAAACATACGATCCAACCACTAGTTTTTTAGTACAAAGCCAAGAGAATATACTAACAAAGCTAGATGGTAGCCTTAGGCCATATATTTTTACTTTCACACTGAACAAGTTCAGAGTATGGCAGACACAGCTACTAATGACAGTATATTTCAATTTCTCCAAATCACGAAATGAATCAAAAATAAAAAGGAAAACAAGGACTCAAGAGAAGGGAAAACTGAAGGTTGGAGTAGAATCACTCTAAAGCTAGCACACTAGAAGAAAAGTACAGAACCTACTACACAGAATTAATATGCCAAATCATAGTTTTTTCTCATTAATGCCGTTTAATTTGAAAAATTCTTTTCCTATTTCCTGTCCATTGAGCAAAAAGCTCTGAGTTGACGCTGAATATTGGGTTTCACGAAGGCTGGTAGGGGTTAATCTATGTTTTAGGCATAAGCAAGTCTCGGATACAATAATAAACTTACATTTCTGTTGTTGAGATTCCATTCATGGCTTTCAGTATATCTAGGTTTCCCCCCAAATCCATTTAATTATTTGTTCCATTCTTGCTTAGATTCTTTTGTTTAGGTATTAATAGCTATCAAAGATAAAAAGGAGCCAGTGATTAGTTTGAAATAGAAGTGTAATAAGAACAAAAATAAAAGACTCTTCACAGAATTTTGGGCACGTGAAATTTCTATTCAAGTGAGACTTTAAAAGAGCTGGGATGAAGAACGATGATAAGTAGTGATGCTGCAGCATCATAACAGGATATACAAACTCGCACAGATATTAGAAAGTACTTTCTCTGCACAATTCAATGATATCATATTGTCTTTCATGTTTATTTAACCCCTTCATTCTTATTTTCTTTTCAAATAAAAACCAAACATAAATTTATCCTATTTGTAATATGACTGAATTATTGAGATTCTTGCTCACACAGTTAAAAAAGTGTGTTCATGTCCTTTTTTATGCACGATAAAAATATCAATCAAGTGGTGAAAAAAAGTTCTATTATATCTTGCCTTATCTGTCTCAAACTAACTATAAAGGGATTTAACTTCATTTTCCAAACTCACTTTCCGTATCATTCATGAATTACAGAACACAATATAATAATTAGTGTTATGCCAATTCCTCGACCGTATCATCTACAGTGTTGATGAAAAAGGAACTCATGTGGGGACGGGGGATAGATAAATTTTGAAACTAGTAGAAATTTAGATGCTCACATGTATTTTTTGTGTTAAGTCTCAGTAATTGGTAGGCGACTAATTTTCAGTACTTAAGCCAACGGAAAACATGTCCAAATTTTCCGCAAACCGATCTACGTTAAGACCAATGTATAACCCCAAAAAAACTACAGCTAAAACAAGGATATAGCTGCTTGATCATCGTCGTATAATTCTGTTGCAAAAACTCAAGCCTCATCAACACCAATCATACATGATATAGGGCCAAGTGCAAGAAGAAAAGAAAAGTAAAGACGCATCATATTTCAGAAACAATACAACACAAAGGAGCTTTCATGGAAAACCAACCTTTGTAGGGTAGGACCTAATTTTCTCACAAGGTTATCTACATGTCTTGTGCGATCCCCCTACCAAAAAATTCAAAGCGCTACTAATTACTACTAATTGTTTTTAGAAGATAAAAATTTGATTAGCTCATTTCCTACTTTAACTTTGATGTTTCTTTCTTTTTTGGATAAACTAATACATTTTCCATAGAATCAGGAAAATAAACTACTTACCGAAGGTGAATTGTGTTGAAGAGGCACAGATCCTGCAGGCAAAGGTAAAGCGCAAATGAAAATGATAAGAGACAAGTAAACAAGTAGAGCATACATGAGTGAGTGAGTACAACTAGAGTCTAGAGATCTGGTTCGAATTGCTAAAGAAAAAGACTGGGTGAAATCTAGATCTACAAATCCGACTCGCGAATCACGATCGCATGCAATGACCTAATCAAAAACAGATCTAAAAGGATAAAATACTTGATAAGAGGCACCTGGAGAGTGAAATCCATTGTGTAGGCCAAGCAAGAATCCAAGGGGAACCAGCATTGATAAGATCACAAGGAAGAGAACTCCAATGTCCAGACCTCTCCATCGCCGCTTCGCGGGACCAACTCCGCCACCACCGCCACCTTTCATTGCCTTCCTTCCCGCACCTTTAATGCTGCAATGATTATTGTTGTAATTTGGAAAATTGGACCAAAATAAAGAAATTATTTACGATTTTCAGTGGAGAAGCACAGAGATGGAAAGGCAGCTGTCTTTTTTTTCTTTGTTATTCTTCGTCAATTTTGTTGCCTCAGCTTACTAACGACTAACGGGAACCGCTATTATTGAGATTCCGGTGTCTCCGGTGGTGCTGCGGTTGCTGAATCTTCCTCCTCAGTCTCGTGTACGCATTGTAGTTTAAAATTTGTATGCTTGTTTATAAAACTTTATAAAAAAAAATTAATATTGAATCATGGGAATGGTCCTAATGAAAAAAAAATATATTTTTTTAAAAAATTAAATTTTAAACATTTTATTTGTATGGTGTGCGTCTTAAAAAATAAACATATACTATCATGAGAATGAATTAAGAATGTTAAAAAAATACCCGTAAGATATGCGTGAGTTTATTAAAGATTAAAAAACTTAATTAGGGACGGAGTCGAGAATTAAGGTTAGGAAAAATACAAATAACTATAAAATGAGGGGTCAAAGTTCAAATAAATTACAAATTGGAGGTTGAAATGGGCAAATTTTCATTGTAATTTTTTGTTTAAATATTTTTAAGTCTTTATACAATTTGTTCCCTCAAGATTCAATTCTAGCTTCGTTCTTGTGCTTCGGTATTGAAAATTGACGATCATTCTTAAAGCGGTGTTTAAACTTTTTTACACCACTTTGATACTTACTTGAAAATAGTTCTCAATTTGTTGTATTAAGTCTTTAAAAAAGGGTAAATGTACCTTTTGATCACTTATTTTGGTTTTGATATGTAATTTAGCTCCCGACTTTTTTATGTGTAATTTAACTCCTGATTTTGACTTTGATATGCAATTTGACCATGTTTTTTTTTTTTTACAATTTTAAAATAATGATTAAATTTTTTATTTACACTAAGATTTATATTATATATTTTGTTTTAATACAAATTCAAATATTCAATTAAAGATAAATGTATATTAAAAAGCATTAGGGGTCAAATTGCATCCATCAAAAAGTCTGGCCAGATTATAGTCCAAAGCCAAAATCAGAGACTAAATTTTAGATCAAAGTCACGGGTCAGGAGATACAACCCCTAAAACAAGAGCATGTCCACTAAGACCTAAACAATGGTGTCCAATGTCAAATAGGTAATTGCGTAATCAGCAAGTTGAATAGCTTGCCTTAGTTATTTGAGGCAATAGTAAATGCTGCTGCTGGTACTGGTAGAAGTTAAGCAGCAGCGTGTCGTAAATTGTTTGTTGGTAGAAAATGTCACCCATTGTCTTCGAGACGATGCTCGACTTCCATTTAATCTTTAACATGATGCTAGATTGCTCTATGTTATGCTTTATGTCGCAAGGCCTTTAAACGTATGTAATTGTATCAGCTACGTTTGAATCTCCGTTGAATATTCGTCATCTTTGCTTGCTTGCACAAAGCTGTCCGAAACATATACCAGACAAACAGGAAAAAAAGTATTTTTCCCTCTCCGCGATCACATTCATCAGTATCAGCATCCAAACAATGAAGCCGCGACCGATTTGGCCATCTTTAATCTCTAGTTCAAAAGTATACCGTGTATAATTCCGAATAATACTAATAATCAATAGTGTATGGAAAAAATGTATCTACACTACGAGTCTGAGCTTCTAGTGTTGTTAACCAGGTCAGCACCACTAACATATCTAGCGACAAATGATATTAACCGGAATGGAGCACCAATCAGGGGAGCATCGGTGAGTGGAACAGCATCTTCTTCACCAACAATACCCCGGGACTCCAAATCCCTTACATCAGTATCATCCAGAGGAATTTGCACAATCTCTCCCGAGTCCTTGGATTCTACATTGCGTGGAAGAGGAACAGCAGGTTGACCGTCCACATTCTCGTGTACAATTTTGCCATTCGTAATTGGAGAGGCTTCTACAGAATCCAACTTTGGATACGATGTAGAGCCATTCTCGAGGGATTGCAGTACAGAATTAGGCATCTCAATGACCTTAGAATGTCCTCCTGCCTTGCTTTGTTGATCAAGCTTAACATACAACCCATTCACCTGCCAGTGTCACGTAAATTCACAACATGGATATTAGCCCTAAAAAGAAAACTAATAGCAAAAAATAAATCAGTCTGTTGCAGGGCAAAAGGCACCTTCTCAACAAGCTCGGCATTCTCCATGACCAGTTTTTTGACAAACACACTTGCTGCTTCAATCTGAGACTTCAGATCCTCGTGGCCAGAAGCTTGCTACATTACAGAAAACTAGTCAGCTAGATTGCTCTCTCTTCCTAAATTTATTCAGAGACATAAACTCCGAACATTATAAACTTTAGCTGCTAGGGAATCAATTGCTTAAATGTTCACATATTTCCGAATCTCGATAAACTTTTGGCAGAACCACAGAGGAAACCTCCCACAATAACAAACAAACATAGAGCCAAATCCAAGTATATCTCATGAATCCTCATATAGGGTGAAACTAGATACATTTGCTTCAACTAGAAACAGATTTGCCAAGACGCTAGAGAAAAGGGGAGCAAAAATGAAGTTAAAAGGAAGCAAACCTTGCTATTGCCTTCAAATGGGGGACCGGAGATAATGTTCCTCTCGAGGTTTTGTACATGTAACAGCATGCTAAATATATTTTCCGTAAGCAGCTGATTTTCTTGTGAAAGCTTGCTCCTGGATTCTTCCAACTCAACTACCTGCCAAGCTTTGCTTTAATATCCTCATCAGAACAAAAAGATTTGCACTGCAAAAATGGTTAGACTTATCTGCAGCCCATAGTTGTCTATACGAGCAATTAAGAATAAACTTATATTAGTGTCAAGCAAATAGAGGATTAACTACACCGCAGTCCAATAACCAGGTAAAAAAAAGAAGCCATTAAAGCACAAGAGTGAAAATACTGTACCTTCATTTTTAGTCTTGTAATATCGCAATTAAGGGTAGAAATTGATTGTTTGGTGGAATCCTGTAAACAGTGAATATCTAAAATAAGAACAACAGAATCAACACTATCGTGTTTTAATGCGTCAGATGATTAAAAGGAATGGACTTCTTTTGCAAACAAAAGAACTTAGAAAAAGATTCAAAAAGGAAATTGTGAAAAAGAGTTTGACACGGTTCATAGTTCAGTCCTATGTTACCACAAGTAGCTTAACACTTCGAGTATTCCAAATCCCAATTCGCTCACTTTAGCGATCCTCTTTAGTTTTAGAAGACTTAGTTAAATGCCCAATTCTAAAGCTCCACATTAGGAGCTGGTCAACCACTTCAGGGCCGACTTTGATTGTTTAGACAGCTTATGTTTTGCCAGTTGGCAGCCCTATTCCTTTATATGTTTTTCTTATTATTGGTTTTTGAAAAATTATTAAGAAATACTCACTGCGTGATTAATTTGATTCCATTTATTTAACATTTATATTAAATATTAGGGTAAACTACTGGAATGGTCACTTATGTTTAAGTTCTGTACACTTTTGGTCACCGACTTTCAAATTCGACCGTTATGGTCACTAATGTTTTTGATCTGTAAACTTATGGTAACTGGAACATTTGTTGCCGTTAAACGTTAACGGGAGGCTGATCTGACACAGTAAAAAGAAGGATAAATTACCTAGATAGTCCCTAAACTATTACTTCACTCCTATTTTGACCACCGAAATAAAAATAATTTGTATAATTATACATTTAATCCTCCATTTTTATAATCCTCCATATTTACAAATTCTGGTTTTTTTAGCATTCAAGGAAGATTTGAAGACTGCAACTTTTGGGGATTAGGAGTTGGATTTTTTTTCTTTGAAATTTGGGGAAAATGAAAAGAAAAAAACTGTAGAATGAAGAAAAATTCATTACCCTCTTTTGTAATATCCCCTTGGAAGTTGATATATTTTATTAATAATAAGAAATGTTATTAGTATTATCAACTATTGGTTGCTCTACGGTTAAATGTTTGAATTTTCTACGATATTAATATAATAGAAAATTAGGGATTGGATTAGATGAAGAAGAACATGAAAGATGGTGGAGTGGGGAAGAAATAAAAAAATTGTAAATATGGAGGGACTATCTAGATAGTTTATCCTTCTTTTTACTGTGCTAAATCAGCTTCCCATTAACGTTTAACAGCAACAAACGTCTCAATGACCATAAGTTTACAGATCAAAAACATAAGTGACCATAGCGGTCGAATTTGAAAAACGGTGACAAAAGTGTACAAACCCTAAACATAAGTGACCATTCCAGTAGTTTACCCTAAACATAAGTGACTATTTTGTTCGTACTAAACGAACCGAACAAAACTATCCCTATCGAATTACGTACCAAACAAATTGAGGTTTTCGTTCCTCGTACCGGACCTACCGGTGTTCTAGGAAAAATAGGTTCAATCCAATCTCAAGTATAGAATCCAATTAGATCCTAGGAAAACCATTAATGCAGATCACACAAAGGCCTTGACACGGTATATAATCTAATTAGATCCCAGGCTCTTACTTCCAACAGATCACCATCTTCCAATAAAATGCATTATTGACACATATTATAAGAGTAAAGTCGACTACCTCTGTCAGAATCCAAGTCTCTTTCTCTTTCTCCAGCTGTCTAATGTTTTCTTCCAAGTTTGCCTGCACATATTAATTAACCGACCTTTTTTTAAGATCCCAATCACAAAGTTGTACGAATGACTATGAAGTTAGACAAAGAACATAAATGCATATACGCAAAAGATTCGAAAACTAAAAGACAGGCATAAAACAACTAATTGTAACGGCAAAAAAAAACTAATATAAGAAAATTTACCCTTTTCAGATCCAGAGCAGCTTTTTCGTTCAGCAACTGACTGATTTTCTCTTCTAAGCTGGTCTGCAAGTTGCATGACATTGAGTTACCAAATACGTCACAAAATATCCAAAAATCCTCCAAACAACAACAATAAAGATACAGACAAAGATAGCTGTTATATTGGAAGTTCATTTGTCATTAAAGGATAAAATACAGGAAAAAAGATTTTGAAACATGTTGTCCTTAAGTAAATCTATCAACCGAAATTACCTTTTCTTGAAGCCAGGATCCTTTTTCATTCTGTAGTCCTATGATACTCATCCCTAAACCAGTCTGTAGATCGTCTCATTAGATATAGCAGTTACCAAGAGAGGAAAAAAACTTTAGAATGTTCTATTTTGTACCCCAAAAAAAAAAACTTTAGTATGTTACCGCTTTCTGCATCTGTGATTCACTTTCATGTTGTAATTGTTGGATTGTCTCCTCTAAAGAAGCCTACAAGAAGACAAAGGATTACTTTGTACTTCGACATAGAGAAGTTTAAACTACAACGTTTTTTTTTTTTTTGTATAAAGACTTCTAGATAGAAAAAGGTAAAGCCATCCTTTATGTATGAAAAGTTCACAAAATTTTAGCAGCTGAAACCTGCATTACCTCTTTTCTTAGGTGTGAATCATTTCTATGTTGTAAATTCTGGATTGTCTCTTCTACGGAAACCTAAAAGAAGAAGGAGAGTCACTCATACTTCACAGAAGGGGGGGGGGGGTCACAACAAATATCATAACATAAACAAACTACACAACAATTTTCTTTTACGCACACAAAGAATATACATGAATGCAATTTCAGGGAACAGTTTTCAGTTGATACACACAATTAGATTCGTTACACGTTACCTCTTTCTTTAGGTGGGAATCAAACTCATTTCTTAACTGCTTGATTGTCTCTTCTAAGGTAGCCTGTATCACACAGATGCTTAAGCTAGAAATTTTTCTGTTCGAAAGCTAGAAAATTAAATACAAAAGGAAAAGAGAGGGTTCATAACACAAATGAAAGAAAAAAGGAAAACATTTCCTCTGAGATAACATCGAATTAACCTCTTTCTGTCCGTGGGATTCATTTTCATATTGCAAGTGTTGAATTCTCACTTGCAACGTAACCTGTAGAAAAGTGAAAGGTTAGCCTCTGTTATGGATGACAATCAAAATAAAGGCAAAGAAACAAATGAAACATGCAGTGCAGGTAAGAAATTTAGATGCTTGTCTATTACCACAAATATATGACTCAATAATACCTCTTTCTGTACATGTAATTCATTCTCTTTTCGTAGCTCTTTGACCATCTCCTCCGCAGAGCTCTGTAAGAAGAAACCATTATATCACCAAAAACATCATCCCATTGCAATCAAACATGTGTTTACAATAGTAATGCCACAAAATATCAACATTCCTAGCAAATTTGCAATCTCAAGTTTGAATATAAATCAAATAGCAACAGAAAAATGAAATCTGAATTATCATTTTTCATTTCGTAATAAGGAAAAGGAAAAACGAATAAAAAGAGGATCCACTGACGGTAAGAGCGCCATTAGGCTGATGAGTATCCAGATCCAGAGCATTGTGGCCGCTGCTCTGGCCATTGTTGACATTATCATTTGGAATCTGATCTGCGTCTTCTTCGGTGATTTTTCCCTGCTTGTTCTTCTTCTTTTTGTTTCTCTTCCTCTTCTTCTTCTCTTCCTCCATTTTCCCTCTTAGATTCAATCCTTTTGTCTTCACTCGATTAGGGATTTTTTACCAATAGCTCGTTTAGGGATTTCAATCGCGCTTCCCCTCTTTACTTTCTTAGCGTAAGGTAAATTTAAGCAATCTTATTTTTTTAGACACTAAAAAGTATCAATAATGTTTAGCTAAATAATTATTTTGACCGTCATTATTTTTTAAATATTTTGATACTCAACATTTAATTTTAATTAAAATAATCTCTTTATAAATAAAAATTATTAGTAAACTAATTATAAATAATTTGAAATAACATGATAAATTTAATTGATAGTGAATATAACAATATTATATAGACAAATTTTTTATTTGACAAAATGACATATCAGTTAAAAAATAATTTTATAAAATTATATAAAATATAAAATTATTTTTTATTGGCGTGTCATTTTGTCAAGTTATTTTAAGTTATTTATTGTCAGTTAACTAGCAATTTCTATCTACAGAGATTATTTTTGACCTAAAATAAAACATTAAAAGTTAAAATTATTAAAAAGTAATTTTACTTATTTTTATTAATTTAATTTTTAGATTTAAGGTAACTTTGTTTTTAAAGTAGTCTTAAATTAATAATTTTATTTTTTTTAATTTTATTAATTTAACCTTCGTAATTTTTTTAAAATCTGTAATATTGTTTTTTATTTTTAATTTCATCAAATTAGTTTTTAAACTAATGAACTTTATCAATTTTGTTCTTTGGTCGACGTTGACTAACACAACTATTAAATTTTATACATGTGATCGCTATTTGCTTTCACGTCAATTGTTATCATCAATTGACTTATCATATCGATGATTACGGCTTAATTTTAATGATATAATAATATGAATGGTGAGATTTATAATTAATTACTATTTATTTTGAAGTTGTAAATTTTTATTAAAGATTTTCACATTCATGTCATCAATATTGACATTCATATTTTATTAAAAAACATTGATTTATTAAAAGAAATAATATGTGAACATGCTAATTGACATACTATTAATTATTTAACGATAAAGTGTCTGATATGATAAAAGAATAACAATAATAACGATTACATTAGTCAATGACTTTTAAAAAGTATGATTAATATAATTTACGAAGTGTCTGACATTACTAATATTTGACAATTACAAGAGTTACATTGATAAAAGTTAAAAGGATAACAAAATTATTGATTTGCGATTGTTATAAGAACAACATTTCTCGTTAAACCTGATTCCTTTTATTATTCTTAGTTAAATTTTATATTTATCATTACATTTTTAGTCAAAATTGCTTTGACTTTATTGCGGACGATGGAAAAATTATATTATGCGTCATTCTCACTATATCATCTATGAACCAACCAATCAAATGGATTAATTTTAATAATTTTTTCATCTCATATTTTTAATAAGTAAATTTTCATTTAGTAAAAATTATTTTTAAATTTAACTTTCAATAAATATTAGTGAAAATTCACTTGATAGAAAATGAGATAAAAAAATTAATAAAATAGATATATTTGACTAGTTGATCCTATGAATGATGTAGTGAGAATGACTCATGATATAATTTCTCCGGACGAGTATTAAATCTTTGTTTTTTTACGATATCGGTGTGGAAACCTCCATGCCAATTGCAATATACTTCATTGTTACAGTGATTATTTTGTAAAAAGATAACAAAAGTTAGATGACTAAAGTAGAAAAGCGATAATAATTTAGTGACTAACCATGTAGTACAATAAATAAGCAAATAAAGGCTATGGAGTTTGAAGCGTCGGTGGTGGAGACATGTCACTGCGACTTTGAGATTGATCTTTGAAGTGTAAAATCAAGAGATTGCGGGTGGAAAAGAAGCGGTTGTAGAGGGAAGGGAGGGCTCCGTTATCTCTCTTTTACCGCCATTCTCGACCCATCTCTAACACCATCAATTTCTCTCATTTTGTTTTTTTACATTCCATTCTCTATCTTCAAGCTTTTTCTTCGCTCTCAATGCAATATATAGTCATTTATGAGATGGGTTTTTGTTGCTGTTGTTTTATTTCATTTTTTATGGAGCCTCTATTCCAGGTAGATTCGTTGTGTTCTCCTCTGTTCAAGCGCCATGGCTTCGAAGGGGATTTTGAAGGAACTCAAGGATTTGCAGAAGGATCCACCCACTTCTTGCAGTGCAGGTACAATCTCTAGTTTGGTTATCTTCCTATGCTTTTGTTATATAGGTTGTGTGCGATCAGACTACCCAATTGCGTTGTTGGTTTTAGCTTGTGAATGAATCGGTTAAATTCCAAACCAGTTTGTTTGTATTTTTCTATATAATTATATATTTGCATACACAAGCTTGCTTTTATCCGATCCGGGTTCTTCTCTCTGAAACTTTTTTGTCATGAATGCTAGGTGTGTCTGAAACTGAAACTTATTTGATCGTAATGCGATCAGGAAGCTTATGTTCTGTTCTTAGACCATTATGGTAAAAATGTTTATTTCCATCTGGTTAGAAAATAGAGATTTTGTTGATTCTTGGGTATAGTTAAGTTGTGTGTTTGACTCACTCGGGGTGCTTGTGGACTACAATTCATATCCATCTTCGTGAATTATTATTGTCCATCGGGCAGTTGATCGAACCCCAACAATTGGTATTGTATTCACGAGGTGTTTGTGCTTGGTTCTAGCCTCGGGATTTTGTGTCTCGTACTCCTAAAGAGGGTGCTTGGAGCACCTCTTTGGGTGGTTCACACTTCACACGATAGGCGGGCAGAAAGGCACAAAGCAAATTAAAATGTTTGCACATGGTGTGGTCCAAGCCAATGTCCCAAGGCATATAGGATATTACTTGGTTAATATGGTACCACTTGTGAATCTGACTGTGCGTGTGTAAGTTTGTGAGCATGCATTCTTCCTTTTCCTTTAGTTAACAAAAGGATAAACGTTAATCGTCATGCGCATCGATGGATGTCATTTAGTGACCTTTGAGTGCTTTGCATTGCTTGTAAATAGGTCCTGTATCAGAAGACATGTTTCATTGGCAAGCAACAATTATGGGTCCCTCCGATAACCCTTATGCAGGGGGTGTATTTTTGGTTAATATTCATTTTCCTCCGGATTATCCGTTCAAGCCTCCTAAGGTATTATACCGCACCCCTTTGTGGTATGTGTGAAAGGACTGTTTTTTAGTGATGATAGATAATACCGGTTTTGTTGTTTAGGTCGCGTTTAAGACCAAGGTCTTCCATCCAAACATCAACAGCAATGGGAGCATTTGCCTTGATATCCTAAAAGAACAATGGAGCCCTGCATTAACCATTTCCAAGGTTAGACCACACACCAGTTAATTTTATGTCTAGAGATTGAACGATAAATATCATAATTCATGACCCAAAGACCGACCTTGATCAAATTCAAATGAATCTTACTAGGAACATAGATACGGTTTACACCACTTCTGCTACTGTTGCTGCTCCTTATTAGAATTTTAAGTAAATTTGGTCAAAATCAATAGAGCTTGTTTCAAATTTGGAATGCATGGTAGAAATACTAACTCAAAGTGCGAATCAGGTTCTGCTTTCCATCTGCTCGTTGTTGACTGATCCAAACCCCGATGACCCGCTTGTTCCGGAGATTGCTCACATGTATAAGAAAGATCGGGCCAAGTACGAAGCCACTGCACGCAGCTGGACCCAGAAGTATGCAATGGGTTGATGGTGGCTATTGTGTAATAATACCTATGGGTTTTGTAGGTCGTCGAATGTTTTACCTTACATTTTGTTCTGAGAACAGTGGGAATATTTTCCTAAAGGAAATGGTCATGGTGTTTATACTTTGGACATCAGAGATACATTTTATGGGGCACCTTACATTCCAAAAACCAAAAGCACCGGTTTAATCATTTTTAAAACACTAATTAATAGTAATTAGAAAAGTCTGAAAATTTCAGAAAATAAAATATAAAAAATCATAAAAATGGGAAACAAATTCATATCGGGGGATGTAGTAACTCTGGTTTGATGAATCTAGCCACCATTTCTCAAATGTCCCTTTGCATGAGGGATGTGTTACATCTCCTTTGATTGTATGTTCAATCTGCCACCTACTTGTTATAAGTGTGTGTTTTGTGCACTATTGTTTTTTTACGAGTGAATATGTATAAAACGATACGAACCAAGATCGAATGATTTGAACCCGAAATGATCCAATTTTGTAATGACCCGACTCTAAAAATTCGAGCTTCAAATTCAAAATGACATGAATCCCAATTCAAATCGACTCAAGTACAAAATGACATTAAGCTTGTTGAAGGTCGACTCCGCCTATATGTTGAAGTTTCCATTATCACCATACAAATGTGAAACTGTAATGTTTCAGAGCGAGTATGGTGTGATTAGGGGTGTAAATGAACCGAGCTTGAATGAACAAAGCTATGTTTGTGTTTGTTTATTTATTTTTGAAAGTTTTCATGTTTTTTTATTTGATTTTAAAAGTGTTCGTGTTCGTTTGTTTAGCGGTCGCGAATATGTTCGTTTATAGCCAAAATGATGAAATTACACAACTAGTCTTTAAACTCCTTAGACTTCATATTTTGAACTCCAAAGTTCACATTATGTTCAATGTAATCCCTACCTTCATTCACCAATATTTAAAATGAAAAAAAAATATAAAGAAAATGAGAACCGGATAAACGTGTCGATAAACGAGGTAATAAACGACTTGTTCGTGTATTAAACAAATCTAAAATTTTTGTTCATACTCATTTATTTACCTTAATAAATGAACATAAATTAATAAATAATGGGTTTAAATTTGATATACAGGCTTGCGCAAAATAAATTTTATACAAGCCTGCCTATTTCTACTATAAATCAAAATTAAACCTAAATCCTAAAAAATAAACCTCAGACCCTAAATCTTGAATTCTAAATACTAACCTTAAATTTTAAACTCTATAACCCAAACCTTTAAATTCTAAATCATAAACTAAATTCCTAACCTTTAAAATTAAAGAAACTGTATAAAATTTAATTTACATATTAATTTTTTTCTCATAAATAATTCATCGAAATCTATGTTCTTTTTTACACTCCTACGTGTGGTGGAATACATATGAATATGAAAACATGGAGGCCAAGTAATTGTCGTGTAATGTTCCGCTGTCACCGTTTTGCTTTTGCTTTCGAGCCCTTTTAGCGCATTTAGTGCAACAGCTGGTTGCACTCATGACCCAACTACCCTATCCCTGTGGACCCCTCCCCACTTCAGCATCATAAAATGAAGAAATAAATAAACCAACACTTAGTTTATTATTTATCCAAAAAAACACTTATTTTATTTCAAGGAATACCTAACCTAACCTATTATTATGAATGAGTTTGATACCACAAGTCATTAGCCAACTTCCCAATGGCACCATATCCCACAACCCCAGCTCTATTATTTAAAAATTATGGCATACGGCCGCGTATACAAACAAAAGTTATCATACAGCTCTCCCACTTTGTTTCTATATCCCACGTTCTGCCAGCTTATCCTAATATTATCTCAAGTTCGAATACTAACGCCGTAAATGAAATAAACTGGATTGAAATAATCTTTTGCAAACTTTATTTTGTATGTGTATAATGAAGAAATGTATAGTATTGTTTATAAATGAATGGTCAATACACAGTTGAAATGCAACACCCTCTTCAGCAAATTTTAGGTACATATTGCACCTGACATTTGATCAAAACAAATCCAGTGAAAATGTATGCCAACAGATAAAATGAATACAACAAAGTAAATAAAATTGATTCCAATGATGTCGGGTAACAACAGCAAGCGTGTTTGCCATGTTGCCGTTGCCAATTCCAGATGCTGTCGCTTTAACGCCCTTTAGGGTTCATGATTTGTGAGAAAACAGCACTGGGTGTTAACCCGTCGGAGTCTGTACTAGCAAGGCTTTGACCGCTCATGCTCATGCTCATACTCATTCCACTACTCCGGGAATCTGTCACATTACAATCGAAACCAGGGGATGCATTACAATCTTTCTTGCCTTTACATGTTAAGTCGTGGTAGGCCCCTTCCTTGATGTCGATTCCACTGATTCCCTTGCCACTCTCTTCTGCACTCTCTTGTAGTTGCAAAGCGAACTCCAAGTTCCACAGCACGTCGCCCATTGATGGTCTGTCGATTCCCTGATCGGCCACGCACTTCATTGCGGTCTCGGCAAACTTTTTGAAGCATTCCGGTGCTATCTTTCCTTTGAGATAAGGATCCATGATTTGATCAAGGATGCCTTTCTTGTGACAATGTGGAGCCCATTCTGCAAGGCTCACTTGCTCCTTTGGCAGTGTGGGGTTTAATGCTGGACGAGCGCACAGGATCTCGAACAGGACAACCCCGAACGAGTACACATCGGACTTATCGGTTAGCTGTTGCCGTCTGAAATACTCAGGATCCAAATAGCCAAAGCTACCCTTCACAACGGTGCTCACATGAGTATGATCCAATGTAGGGCCAGTTTTCGACAAGCCGAAGTCCGAAACTTTCGCTACCCACTTCTCGTCGAGCAGAATATTTGTCGTCTTGACATCACGGTGAATAATAGTGTATTTGGCACCGGTGTGGAGATAATGCAAACCGCGAGCAGCTCCAATGCATATTTCGAGCCTTTGCTTCCACGGAAGAGGGGGCTTTTGTGTTTTGTATAGATGTTCACGCAATGTTCCATAAGCCATATAATCATAAACCAGGATCATTTCACCTTTCTCTTCACAGTAACCATTCAACGAAACAAGGTGGCGGTGGCGGAGCTTGGAAAGCATTTCGATCTCGGTCTGGAACTCATTTACACCTTGGTCAGATAGCGGGTTGCCTCGTTTGATTGCGACTTTAGTCGTCCCACCATCAGTTTCACCCTTGTAAACTTTGCCAAAACCTCCCAACCCAAGAAGCAAAGCATCATCAAAGTTGTTTGTGGCAGCCTTGATCTCAGCGAACGAGAAGTGGCGGCAAAGGTTCGCAGGCAGGGAGGAAACATGGCTCCCCGTGGTTGTCGTCTTTGCCGAACCTGCAGAGTGAGAATTTCCATACAACGAAAGAGGAAGCCATCCCGAAGGACCATCACTCGTGCTTGTGTCCTTCCCATGCCTACGACGACGTAAAGCAGCAAAAACACAGAAACCTATTACAAGCAACAGGACCACTCCGCCACCAACTCCCTCGGCAATAATCCCCGTCTGGTTCTTCGAACGACTTGTATTAGATGGCAAAACCAATGATGGATCCACTATTTCCTGTTCCGGACCAGGGATCGGATTAGGCCCTGCAAGGTTGTTGTTCGGATCATTTATCTTGAATATCTCCACACCATTTAAGATTGCATCATAATACTCAGGCTTGTTAGTCACATCCGGATGCAATGCAAGCCAAAGATCCTGTTGAGAGTTGCTTCCAGGAACAACCACGACGTAATCTCTATACATCGGAACATCGACTTGTTCCGCCAAACCGATCACATCAAACCCTTGCTCGGCAGTTTGATTATTGAGGAACACATCAAACACCCTCTGGTTAATCTTAGTGATGTTATCCGTAAATTCGCAGAAATGTAACCTCACCAAGTAAGAGAATCCAGAGTCAATGCTGAATAACCATGTCAAATTGTAGTTCTCGTTGATTCGAGCAGTCGGCCCCATCGATCTAGCCGTGGTGTAAACACTCGTCGGAGCAATATACGCCGGCATGGTCCCGTAATCAACAGTGACATTCGGATCAGCAGGTGCTGAAACACCAAAGGCTGCACCAAAAAGGTATGGCTGATCATCATACCAAGACCTGAAAAGACCGGTATCACCGGACGGCGAGATATCGCTTCCACCAACATTCAGCCGATAAACATTCTCCAGAGCTGTACTGTTATCAATGGTGAACGGAGTTTGTTGACCGACGACTGGAACTCCGTCGAGATTACTGTAAATATCAGGCATCGACAATACCTCGATCCCATTCACAAAAGCATACGCATTTGGAGTGGGAGAAGGACTAAATGTTAAGTTCAAAAGCTCACCATCTACATTAATGGAGTACTCTTTGACAATGAAAGCATAATTCAAAGCTTCACTGGTTTGAGCGGCGCTGAAATTCTTGAGCAGAGTAAATGAGCCGCTAGTGACTGAAAACAAGGCATTGGTTGCATTTTTACCGTCGTATGAATTAGCGTAGAAATACAGCCTTACGAATTTTCGGCCGGCGACCACCGGGAAACTGTAGGTGAAGTTGGAGCGGAAAACACGGGCAGTCAAGTACGGAACTTCGGGCACGGCGGGATCTTGCGTGGAGGCTCCGGAAACGACTGAGTTGCCGGATCCGACAAGGAACTTGGACCCGATATCCGGTGTCCATTTCCGATTGCCGTTGTCGGGTAGCTCGGTTTTTTCGCCGCAATTTAGGAGAATTTTCTCGTTTGGTACATAGTCAGCAGCTGAGACAAGTTGAAAGAGGAACAACAAGGAGGCGAAAATGGTGACCGGCGTGGAAAAAGATTGAGTAGCAGCTGAGTTTCTCATGGACTCGGTGAGTCTAAACTGAGTTCAGAGAAGGAAAAGACTGGATCTTCGAGAACAAACGAAAAAAGCAAAGGAAACCCATAAATTTTATTAGCTAAAAGAGACGGATAGTTTGAGATCCAAAGATCTCTATTGTGAAAGAAAAGGGCTTTAAACCAAATTTGCCTTCTAATAAGCCTGAAGAGAGAGATGAGGTTTGAGGTTGAAGGAGAAGAAGCTGAACCGCCCTTTCTAGATTTCTGGTTCTACTTCAGCTTTTTGTCTGAATTTAGTTAATCAATTCTAAAAAAAAAATATATAATTAATAGTAGCTGTAAGCTACGAAGAAAGAAGAAAAAAGAAAAATAAGCTGTATGCAATAAGTAAAGAATCAGAGTAATAAAGAAAAATAATAATACCAATCATCTCCTTCGTTTAGTTTTTAAATAAAATAAAATTTGAAAAAAAATAAATTAAAAAAACATTTTCATTTAAATCGTGAATAGAAAATATGAGTCTAACATATAATAGATAAGAGTGCAGTAAAAAATGATACATTTCAAATTTGTAAAAAGCACTAAAAATTTAAAATGTTAAACTTTTAAATAATATTTTATATTATTTTTTTATAATTTTTAACAAATTTTAATATTTTATCAAAATAACCTAAAATATTATAAAAAATAAATACTAAAAAATTAAAATAAGTATCAAAATTTATCAAAACTCAAAAAAATATTAAACATTTTTTTAGCCGCAGCCTATGTGTACTATGTACCCTAAACTCACCAAAAACATGACAGGAGATAATTGAGGCATATTTTGATTTGACATTAGAAATACGAGTTTGATGATGGGATGACAGATAATGACGCGTTGCGTTAGTTAACGCGTTCTTTTTTGTATTTTATTGTTTCTCTTTCGGCCCCAAAATACAAAAGAGGTGCGTTTATTTGAGCTCGGCTGGAGATTTTGATTTTTGGGTCCAAATGGAATACTTGCATATGGGAAGGGTGGCCCACGTCCAGGTGAGCCAACTTGCGGCCTGGAATTATTATGTAGTGGTAAATTTAGTCCTTAAATCTTATAATTTTTTTTTATTAATTTGTTCTGATTTTTTTTAGTTAAAATTTGAACCTTAATCTTTCACATACATGCAACACATCTTTTGGAGTGATCTTCGTGTTGTTTAAGTTTCAACTCCTGACAAAATTATTCGAACTTGAATTTACACAAAATTCAATCAAAATTCAGATGATGTTTTAAATTGATGGATTTTGGACTAAATTGATAATATATATATGAGTGTTTTGGACTAAAATTATGATTATACCAAGCCACGTCATTATCTCTGTTAGTTTTTAATGGTCGAGTATCAAAACAGAATAAAAACATAACGTTAGATACCATTTTGCCAAAGATAAAAGTTGAGATACTAAAACAGTAACACGAGCATAGTTGGGTACTAAATATGTAGTTTTCTAAAAAAATGAGGGATAAAAAAGATAAAGGTATATTGTAAAAAAAATGCCCTACCATTTGAATGGTTTGTCATTTTGGCCCTTACTTTTTTCGAAGTACTTTAATCCTCAACGTTTTATTTTAGGTCAAAATGGTCCCTCCGTGAATAAAAATTGTTACTCAACTAACGATAAATGGCTTGAAAAGATGAGGGTTGGTCCGAATCAATCAGGGCAAAGCCCTAAAAACTAGGAACACAAGCAAATATATATTATTAGGTTATATAAAAATACATGATATTTTACAGTCAAGACTATTTAAACTCGAATCTTTTACTCTATAAAAAAAATTATCTTTCTCGTTAAAACTATTCCTTGAGTTCTATGCACAAATTCATCTAAATATTATAAACTTTTGAGTTTATACATGTTATATTGTAGTCCCCTAAGATGATTAAAATTGTGATTTAGTCCTTTTAGAAATTGTAAAGTTAGATGTTAATTCAATTGCAAAATTACATATTGATTCCCACAAAAAGTGTGCTTCAATTTCTTTTGACTTCGTCTATGTCTCGACACCCACATATATTAAACCCTTTTATTTTTTTATCCCTTATGGTATTCATCGATAGAAAAATCTCCTATTTTAAAAAATAAAATACTGAGAGCTCGTCTTAGTATGATTCCCACTCAACCTCGTGACGCTCCCTACTCACGAGCTTTTACTTTTGTAATAGGCCACTTGTCACATTTGTCCGCTATGCCTATCCCACTCATGGGCGCTCGGCGTAAAATCGGACAGTCAAAAGGTTACTCTGATATTACTTGTCACGGGGCCATTACCTTCTTGCCAAAAGACATGTTTGATAGGATGTGCAGCGTCACCGTATTTATATCTCAAGACCTCCATCTTCCTTTCCGATGTGAGATTAATAATCCCGCCTTTTCTCAGGCATGACAACTGCCACTTGCTCTAAAGATTGTCATGTCTATTCATACCTAATTTCTTTTATTATTGTTTTTTTTATCAAAATTTTCTTTTATTATTATTGTGAGGTTAAAGCAAGAAAATGATAGGTGCAAAGTTAATAGATATTAAAACTATGTAATATACTAGTAGTATAATCCGTACACTTAATAGTTCATAACATATTGTTTTATGGACCATTTTCTTTGATGTGAAAATAAAAAGGCAGTAAGGTCTCAAGAAATGAGAGAGTTAAAGCAATGCTTTGCACCTCCGGCATGTTAGAACCACAAGGAACTCGGTTCCGTGGTATAGGTCGGCAGGCGGGCTCAGGCACCGACGCCGACACCATTTACTTCGGCAAAAACGTGTGTGCGTGAACAACCTAACATTAATTTCTACGCAGACATGGTTACTGATGTTGAATGATTAAGTTATCCGTATATTTAAAAGAGTTGAAAAAAACGAGTTATTTCTTTTAGATGACTCGAATTTAAATAATATAATTTGTATAGTGTATACATACTTTTAAAATTTTAAAAAATAAATAATAAATATTATTACGTAATCACACCAAACAAAAAAATTAAAAACATTGTATTTAGAAAACGAAACATTGCGTAGCAAATCACGTATATAAAAGTTAGGAGTTGTGTAAAAAAATTTAATCAGAGCAATATATATAAATAGAAATATATTAAAATCATGCGCTTGGAAGGATTTAAACCCAGAGCCTTCAATTATAAGGGCTAAACCTTAATCACTGAACCAACATAACATTATATAATGTTTACTACAAATATTATATATCTCAAATCACTTGTGATTAATTTAAATTATTTTATAAAAAAATAATTTTAATAAAAATATAAAATATATTATTTACACATACATATATCAATATATATAAATAAAAATATATTACTTTTATATTTTTTATATATTATGAATAATATAAATATATTATTTAAAAAACCCAAAATATTCATAAAAAAATATATTTATATTGTTAATAATATATAAAAACCCTAAACTATTAACACACAAGCACTAACCCAACCCTCAAATATAAACCTTAAATATTAAAATATAGGGTTTAAGGTTTTTATATATTATTTTATGAATATTTAGATTTTTTTAAAGTAATATATTTATAGTATAAAAAATATATAAAAATAAAATAATATATTTTTATTTAAATTATATAAATTTATTCATTTAGTTCAACAAAATTATTTTATGAAAAAACAATATTATAAATAATATAAAATATATTATTTACATATATATCAAAATATATAAATAAAAAATATTATTTAATATTTTTATATATTATATATAATATAAATACATTATTTTTTAGAAAAACAAAAAAGATTCATAAAAAATAATATATTTAAATTATAAATAATATAAAAAAACCCCTAAGGTTTAAGGTTTGAGGTTTGGACTTTGAATTTTGTGATTTAGGATTTTTATATATTATTTATAATATAAATATATTATTTTTATGAAGATTTTAGGCCTTTTAAATAATATAAAATATAAAAATGATACACTTTTATTTATATATATTGATATATATATAACTAATATATTTTATATTTTCATATATTAATATTATTTATTTTATAAAATAATTTGAATTAGTTTTAAGTGGTTTGAGATATATAATATTTGTAATAAAATATTATATAATGTCATATTAGTTTAGTGGTTAAGGTTTAGCCATTTATTTGAAGGTCTTTGATTTAAATCCCTTTTAAGTGCTTAGTTTTAATATTTTTCTTCTAGTAAAACAACGTCGTTTTGACTTAACGAAGACATTAAGAGTTAACGACATAATGACATTTTCAAGTCAAAAACTAAAATTCAATATTAGATTTGTACTTTTTTATTCCGTGATATTTTCGAGTCAGTGTACATAGTTGAGTGGTACATGGTGTAAGTTAACCCCAAAAAAACATCTTCGAAACAAATCGAAGAAAAAAAATCATTCGAAGTAGTCTCTTAATATAACAAATCTTAGAAGTTAATTCTGCAATTTTTGTCATCATTGATCATGCTGCAACTCTCAATTCAAGTAGCATTCTCTTTTCTCTTTATCATCATTATGCCTATCATAATCAAATAAACAATCTTATGCATCGCCTTTACAATAAACGACCGTGCTCGATCCAAGAAATTGATCCCTCGAACCAAAGTTCGAACTGTAAAACATGATTCAGAATCAGACACTACAATCAAACATGACCTTAGTCTACTTTCAGCTTCCCCCATTTTTAATCGCTTGAATTGATTACTCTTCGAATCCGAACTTTTTGCTCGATCAGAATCATACACATTTGTTAGTCTCAGTTGCTTCAAAGGGTTGAATGTAACTCCGGACCTCGAAAATGGATCACAAAACAGACAACATGACCCCCAAAAAATAAGTTGCACTATGATTTGCCTTTTGGTGATGATGAATGTAACATTTAATATGAACATAACAGTGTCAAACAAGTGTATCTTCTTTACAACAGAGTCAACTAGATAGTGTAAATGGTGCTCTACTTTTCTTTTATTTTGCCCATGGAGTTAACCCACCAACATACTTCCTACATTTCCTTCATTTGATGATAATCATCGTTAAAAAGTGGCGTGGCTAAGATGAGGTTCCTTTAAAATTTATATCTAAAATATAGCAGCCAACTTTCTCGACTCGAGTTGGAGCAAAAAGAAAGTTTTTTTTCAAAACTTTAACCTCAGTGACTGTGAGTGTTCCTTGTCTTCTTGGCGGTGAACAGTTGGCGAAGGAAACCAAACTTACCCTTTGTTCGAGAGGATAACTCGGTCATGGTTCCGTTACTTGTTTCAGCAGTCTTGCTAGTGTTGGATTCGGGCATGGATGGTGGCGGTGTTAGCGTGAAGAGAAATTCATTCAGCATACGCATTATCTGGCTGAAGCTCGGTCTCAAGTTAGGGTCCTCGACCCAGCATGACTGCATGATAAATGCCAGATCGGGGGATATATCCTCTGGAAGGCTAGGTCGCTCATGCTGCACGGTCGTACAGCATCAAACTAGTTAGTTATTGGTTAGCTTAAAATGTTATCATGCATAACAAAATGTGCAATAAAGACTTGCACCTTAAAAGCAGCAGCATAAGCTGCCTGTAAATTCGACATGCCCTCAAATGGCAAACGATTGGTCAACAATTCCCATAAGACAATTCCGAAGCTGTAGACGTCAATTTTGTTATTGTAATGCTTTTTCTCTCCTTGGCGCAATGTCACCGTGCTATACAACTACAATGACAGAAATATAAAGAAAGAGTGAAACCAAGTAAGATGGATTGTATACAAAAGTTAAGTCTACTAACTGAGAGTACATTTTGTTAAACAAACCACAACCACGAGAAGGCGGCCACAAAAACTGCCCTACATTATTGTCAGTTGTATGTCAAAGCTCAAACAGGCATCGGAGAGGTTAATGAGTACTTTACAACCATTAATCTGGTCAGCTATTAAATATAACACTACCAGACGATCCATGAATTTATTGCTATTCTATCCATTCAAAAGACTTAAGGCCTCTAAAGAACATTCTGAGACTTACAACAGGGTGGTGATGATATCAAAAGTTTGACAACTTAAGTATCGAAACCAACAAGATGAAATCAAAAACAAAAAGTTTCGATTTTCATTGTAAATAAGTTTCTTTTCCCGTTTTGCTAATGCAATAAAGGCACGAACCTCAGGGGCCATCCAACGATAAGTTCCTGTCTCTGCAGTCATCATCTCTGTCACGGTTTCTTCCCTCGCAAGACCAAAATCTGCAAGTTTCACAGACCTCTGGTTTGCTGTAAGCAGCAAGTTATCTGTATTATTAAATTTCCAAGTAAGGAATCAGTCAATGGACTCGAGAAATTGATACGGAACTAAGAACAAATGTATTACATCAACGAAGAAGTATGTTCAAGAAATACCAGGCTTTAGATCCCTATGTATAATCCCATTGGCATGCAGACAATCCATGGCTCGTGCAATATCCTGTGCGAAATTCAAAGCAACATGGAGGTCCAAAACCTTCGGACGGATGCTAACTAAATACTTCCGCAGGGACATTCCCGGTAACAGCTCAGTTACTATCACCATCAGCGGATCCTTACAAGCTCCAAAGAACTGCCAATGCAACAAATCAATAAAAAGAATAGATTCAATCAATGGAAAAGTTGTATTAGCATTTCAAGATTAGAACAGTCACCTTGACAAGGTTCTCGTGTTTTACTCGAGACATCATGTTAACCTCGCGAGCAAAACGACTCTCGAGAGTAGCCCTTTCCTCCGCAGTACTCCCACGGTGAAGAACTTTAATGGCAACAATCCGATCACCATACCTGGAAAAATATTAGACTCACCCCTATGTAACTAGACAGTAACCCTCGATGCACAATCAAAATCTTTACATATTTCTATCCCCATCATTCGTTTTTTTCCATTACACAACAAACAAGTTAGAATTCCTACAAAATTCGTACAGAAATAATAACAATGTTCATCATATATTGATTGTTCCTGTTACATCAACACAAGCATACATACATACATATGAACTCTAAAAAGTTTTTTTTTTTTTAATTTGGGGTAATTAACAACAAAAGTTTGGATTACAACAAAAACATTTTCCACAGCTACCACTAAATTACCATTAAGTGTTTTGTGACTGACCTTCCTTCGTAAACTTTGCCGTGAGCTCCTTCGCCGATTTTGGAGCCGATAAATAACAATTTCGGGTCAATGAGCAAATTTTGATCGATGGTCAATTCTTGAGCAGCCGTTAACGACCCGTTCGAAACGACGACGCTTCTTGTTTCTTCTTCGCTGCAACTCATAGCTTTTTTTCCTCTCTCTTTTGCTTTCTAAATTATTCCAGAATTCCTCATTTCAACCAAAAAAATCTTCCTTTTTTGCTAAAAAAATATCGATTTTTTCTTCCAATCTTACACATCAGCTTCAAAGTTCAAAAATATCAAATCGTAATAATCCCTCCGATTCCTCTTTCTCTCTCCCTAACTAATCATCCAATTCAGCTCCCTCTTATAATCCTCTTTCTCGGTCTTTTTCTGGAATTTCGCTTGAGTTCAAAGTTACTGTCTTTCAAGATAATGGCCAAAAAAGGGAATGAAACCCTAGGAAAGGAGAAACAAGATGAAGCAAAAGCAACTTACAGTCCAAGCAAAAAGATAAAAGGAGAAAAGGCTTAAGCTTTCAGTTGAAACAGAGAATCTTCAATACAGCCATACACATATATATAAATGGGAAGAAATAATCGATTAAAAATGAAAAATAAAGGAAGTAAAGAGATGGACTTTGAGGTTGGTTTGCTCTAATCTGAAGTACGAAGTTTTTCCGATGAATGATAAATACTCTGCGATTTTTTTTTCCGACGAGGGTTTTATTTTTATTTTTAATTAAAGAGAAAATTGGAAATAACAATATAATAGTAGTAAAAGAAATGGGCAGGGGAACGGGAAAGGGGGAGAAGTGGTGTTTGGAGAAAAGTGAAGGACCAATTGGAAAATGACACGTGGATAGGTCAGCTTTTTTTTTTATCATCAAAGGGTTGTTTTCGTAGCATCAGAGATTTTGACGTGGCTGGTCCAGGATGGAGGCTTCTCTCTGGTGGAGTGCTCGTACGGAGAGACAGGCCTCCCTATCTCGACTCCGCTCAGCTCAGCTCGGCACTTCGGCTTAATTGTCCTTTTTTTAATATCACGTGCTTTCTGATAAATAATTTATAGTTAATTGCAGCACATATTCCTAAACTTAGTCTTTAAAATTTTAACGTTTTAATTTCATTCTTAAGCTATAAATATCATTTTAAATTAATTAATTAACTTTTAAACATTTTAAACTCATTCTTAAATTATAATTTTTATTTTAAATTGATCTTTTAAATTTTTAAATGTTTTAATTTCTTCGCAAATTATTAATGTATGCTAATTATATCTCACGTTAATAATATATAAAAAAAATAAATTTTATGTAATAATTAATGTGTATTATATAATAATACCAAACACACAAATTTTATAACCAATTTTTAAAAGATTTATTTAAGTTAATGTCAAAAAAACCTTAATCAAAAGTATTGGGGGAAGGAGTGGACCCACAAATCTTAATCAGTAGCAGCAGCAATCAATCATCTGATTGGAAAAGCAAAATCAGAGGGCCCCGATTGCCTCTGACAACTCCACCTCCTGAATTTCATTCGTGTGAACCACCATCTTCCATGTCACACTCGGGCTCCACCTTTGTCTTAACTGATAATGTCGCTTAACACGTGACAAAACTTAAAATGAACTAACTAAATAAATAAAGCTTAAATAAAAAATAAGTGTGAAAGCATATCATTTTTAAAATTTACGTGCTTAATTTTTTTTATATAAAATTATATGTTTAAAGTTTTAAAAAGTTATAATTTTAGATATTTGATTGTTAATTTTTTTAAAAAAAATTGGTACTATATTCAATCGAACTATATTCAATCAACGGAGTCTCAACATTATTGTATTTTATTCAAATTAGACAAAAACACTTGCTATTAGAATTGTTAAAGCATCTCCTTTTTGTTTAACCGGTGGTGGCAACCAGTCTTAGTATTGATTGTCAACCATCGGTGTTCATTATTTTTCTTACTCTGTCATGTTTTGTTTTCTTAATTTTAATAAAAATTTATGCTCTTGTGGCATGCTTTTCATTGGCTTTTATGGTTCGTTTCACTTATCGTTTTAATCAATTTCAGCATACTTTAGCGGTCGTTTGGTGCTCGTATAGAGATTCTCATGGCGCTAGCTTTCTGGTTTAATTCTGTCAACGGTGATAGAAAAGATTGATCCCCACTCATTTGATGGTTTCTTAGTCGATGTAATCAGAACTGTGTAGCGGAGCAGTCTACCTAATAGTTTGGTTTGTTCATCACTATTTTTTCATCTCGTAAAACGTCTCTCTTGGACAAGGGATTCATGAAAGTTTTAAAATTTTGATGGTATGTTAATATTCCTGAAAGAGTTTTTTTTTTTGCACCTCTGTATGCGATTTTTAGTGAATTAGTTAATTTTTTCTCTCTTTTTGATGTATTATATTTGTAAACTCTTTTATGATTTTAATAAAATATAGAATTATTGTTTAAAAAATTGTTGAAGCAGATTTTGTTATACGTAAATTGTAAATTCATTTTATATTTTCTAATATTTTAAAATTTTTAATTTAGTTGTATTGTATTTATATTATTTAAATTAAATGTAATGTTTTAAAAGTAAAAAACAATTGACCCTGAGTTATAATTATAATTATTGTTAATTGGCTTGTGTTTGGCTTTGCAATTTGAAGCTGTATATTGGTTTCTGACTTCTGACCTAAGAATTAAAATAAAAAACAGAGCGAAAGGCTTTGAGTGGAGTGTTAATGGTTATCACCTTGATAAGCGTGCCGTTCCTCCTTAGCTCGGCGGCTTCCAAGCTTCTGCAATCGGCTCCATTGCTATTTCTCAATGAAATTAGAGTTAATTGCAATACATGTCCCCAAACTCTGAACGTTATTCCAAACTGGTCTTTAAACTTTTACATATTCTAATTTCATCCCCAAACTTACTTCATTTTAATTTGGACTCAAAACTTTTGAAAGTTCCAATTTCATCCCAAACTGTGATTATCATTCTAATTTGGTTCTCAAGCCTTTGAACATTCTAATTTCATCCTCGAATTATCACTATATGTTAATCATATCTCACGTTAACAAAGCTTATATAAAAAATGTTAATTGTCATGTAAAAATTGATGTGTATTATGCGATAACATGTTGTGACATAAATAATAATTTGAAAATAAAATTGGAGCGTTCAAAAGTTTGGGACTAGTTTTGAATGAGGGACATGGTTTTAGGATGAAATTAAAATATTTAAAAGTTTAGGGACTAATTTTAGAATAAAAGCCATCTTTTTAGGATAAATTGAAATATTTAAAAATTTAGAGATTTAATTATAATGAATGTCATGGTTTAAGGGTGTGTAGTGCAATTAATTCATAAAATACTAAATAAGTATATATACAATAAACTTATACTAAAAATCACTCCCTCCATCCCACTCAATATGCCCCTTTGTGTTTTGAAATTGTCCCACTTAAAATATTTCATTGAAAAAAATGAACTTTTACAAGACGTATTTCTCTTTATACAATTTCTTTATTTTCCCAACAAAATAAAATTTATATTTTCAAGGATAAATTGTCGTTTCAATTATTTTACATCATATTTCTTACACAAATTTTTTCTTCCTAAAACTGCGTGAAAAGTCAACAAATGACATATTAAGCGAGACTAAGGGAGTATTATACATATATTGAATAAAAATATTATTTTAATATAATCACTAATATCTAATTCTTTAATTGATTAATCCGGTTTATATTGAAGAGATCTGAGTATAATGAGATTCAGATTCTTGAAAATTACATTAAAATAGTTCAATGATAATTAATATATTTAATGTTAGTTTAAGAATATTAGTTTAAATATCGTGAAGTTGAAAAGTGCATTTGTATGTAAATCGTTACAAGGAAAATAGTTAGAAAGACTTTGATACATTAGAAAATCATACCAAGGAATACATTTATTCTGAGTTAATGTAAAAAGTTAACGTGACCTTCACAAATAAAGTGTTACAATGTCATTACTCTTTTCGTAAAAGATATATTTAATAAAATTTATAATATTATCGTATTTATATCTTAAACTTTTTTTACATAAAATTTATATCTTTCGCCTCTTTAAAACGTAAAACAAGTCTCATCATTAATTGTTAAGTGTCATTATATAAATGAATTGGTCTATTAAATCCAATACCAAAAAGCTATAAGTATTTTTTTAATCATTAAAGAACGAAAGTATGAAAACTTATAACAAAATTGACTCTCTTTAAAATCGAAAGACAAAACTTTAATAATATATTAATTATTCGAATATATTTCTATTATCAACCCACGAAATACTCTAATGAAATTATAAGGATTTTAAGAGCAAATATATTACAGAGGCATGGATGACAGGTATGGAGCTATTAAGCTTCTGGGAAGGACTGTTCTCCTCCGATTAGAGAAATTTTTTTTACCCTTTAATTTTTTATATTTTTTCAAAAAATAATATAATTATAAATTTACGCTCTTTACCTTTTAAAATTTATATTTTGTTTCCTCCTCTTTAAATCTGGACTCCATCCTTTATGATGATATGGCGACTTGCAAGAATTAAAACCAAAAGACTAAAAAGGGTCCACTGTCCAGACCGTCGGTGTAGCGTTGGCGGTAGACGACGTGTCGGCAACGACCGATTGATGTGACCATACATTACACGGTCAAACCACGTAAAAAAATGAACATACAAGTAGTACTTGTAAATGAGTCTGGCTTTGTTCCGTGGGTCCAATAAAATCATTGCTCCTTTGTCTTTGGATTTTGTTGCGTTAGTTATATATATATATATATATATATATATATATATATATATATATATATATATATAATAAAGAAAGTAATAGTTTATTATATATTGAAAAATGTGAGATTAGCCATAGGTGAATAATGCGACTAAAAAACCTGTTACATAAGATTAACTAAATTTATTCACATCGTAAATATGACAAAATTTAATTAGTACTTAAAACACTTGAAATGATCAAGTTAAATAACATAAACCAAATTTACTACTTTTGCGTACTACATGAATAATACCATAATTTGACCTAACAAATATTACGATTACTGTTTAAGTTATAATCAAATTTTAAAAATTATATGGACAAAATTAAAAAAAAAAAGAATACAGAGGCTAGAACAATTATATACAAATCCTTTCTCCTACAGGAATAATATTTTATTAAATAAAAATTTTAATAAAATATCTCATTTCATCCCATCATATATATAACAATATTTAATAAGTAATTAATAAGTTAATTTGAGACTTTCTCACCTTAACTAGTGATTGAGAATTCGATCATCGTCTTAAACCTGAAACAATTTTAAAACTTGTGGACAGCGTCTATCCCTATATAAACTAACAAAATACGAATGATTAATCATAGAACTTGCTCTAATGGATACCTATAGATTAATGTCTGTTGAAGCCCCTATTGGAGGCCTTACATAGAACGCCCCCCTATAGAATTTTCTACTGCTTTGCTTAGGGACTTGGCTGCTTTAGATTAATCTCTGTTGCTTCAGTATTATCTAAAAAAATAACCTTCTATTTTATATCATTAAGTCTTAAAAGAACAATTTCTGCCCTAATTTATACCATTTTTATTGAATTGACTCTTAAATTTTTTTGATACAATATGCATTCAAAAGGACATGAACCAAAGTTTTTTGAATTGTAAAACCAAGACCTAACCACTCAACCTAACTGAAAGTTTATAATCTTAATGACAAAACTATTATTTAACTTAAAGTGCGATTTTTTATCTAAAAAATATTAATATAATATCATATTGCTGTAATTAAGTATAATATATTTTATAATTAGTGCGATCCATAAGTATATTTTGATCTTAATTACAAAATATATTGATTAATTAATATAATTTCATAAATTGAGTGCAAGACAATTCCAACATTTTTTTTTATAGAAACACTTAATTTTATTAAAAATATATACGAAATTTTAACGAAAATTTATAATTATAAATGTAAATTAAACACATAATTTAAACATTTTTCTTATAATTATTGACACAAAAAACAAGTTACTTGAGATCAGAAAATAATAAGCACCTGATCAAAAAGCTTAAATAAAAAATAGATACAAACAGATTTAATTGCATTAACAAACGAACTACAAAAAAAAATCAAACTATTAAAAGATCACTAACAAACGCAAATCAAAACCGAACATCGTAAAAAAACTATCCATAAACATAAACCGCGTACTCAAATCTATTTCAGGGTCTAAAATAAAAAAGATCAACAAGATAACAAATAAACACAACGTCAAAAATAATCTTAATAAAGAATAAACGAAAAAAACAGCCAAACAACCGAAAATGTGATATAAAAACATAATTATTTGTAGTAACCATTTTCTGACCAGGCCAGCCCAAAACTAATACCCTAATCCCATTACAATATTAAACCCAAAACCCAGCAACCCATTTACCCAATACAAACAAATTAACCCAAATACCCTTTACCCTAAAAAAACAAAAACCCTAGTCCTCTTAAACTCAACAGCCGCCGCCACCCCTCACGCCCACTCATCTGCGTGCGTGGCTAGCACGTGCGGCGTTAATGGCCACGCTCGCCACCGCCCATTAAGCCGCCTTTCGAACCTGTAAAAAACAAAGAAAGAATCAGATCTGGAAAGCAAGAGATCAAGTGGAACAAGTTGTAATATTATATATATAATTTCGGGTTATATAAACCCATGAAATTGCATGTAAAAGGAGAGGCTTTTCGGAATATAAAAAGGGAGATTTCAGATTTATAAAAAAAAGAGAAGAAAAAGTTTCGATTATTATTTCAATCTTGTTCGAATCAAAATATATAAAAAAGAAAAAGGTAAAGAAACACGCTTTAATATTTTTTTCAACTCAGATCTACTTACCTTTGAGCTTTTTTGGGAAAATCCGACCCCGAGTTCGTGTTCAGTGCATCGAAAGGAGCCAGAAAAGTGATCCCTTTTGCATTTTTGATCACTGGCGGCGGCGGCGACAACCACATGCGGCGACGGCTGGCCACCGATACCCGTGCCGACTAGGCAGAGCATTTAGGGTTATTGACTTATATACTAGGCTATAAAATAGGGTTATTGACGCACTTAGTCCCCCCGCACTATCTCATTTTTTACTCGTGGCCTGCCGCATGGTAAAACTACACCCTTAGTCCCTGAATCTTTTAAAATGTTTTTGATTTGGTCACATTCCGATTTTAATTCAATTTTAAACGGTCTAATCACACAACTGGTCCCTATACCTTTAAAGAATTTTCAAAATGGGCTTGCCGCATGGTTTAATGACCTATTTAGTCCTCGTAAGTTTCCTTTTCTTTGTGATTTCGTCCTTTTATTTTATTTCTTAGTTTTTTTAATTAATTTCCTTTTTATGTATTAATATTTATATTATTATTATTATTATGTGTATATGTATATTCTTTTTATTTTCCTATTACATAGTATATTTTATTATATACATTATTATCTAAATATTATGTATATACGTATATGATACAATATTATATATTATTATATTCATTATTATTATTATTACTACATATATGTGTATATATTTTTTATTTACTACCTATAGCATATTATGTATATATATTTTATTATGTTGTATATATGTGTATTATTTTTATTGTCTTATGATATATTAATATTATACATGTTATAATATATATTTTAATATACTTATTATTGTTATTGTTATTATTATTATTTTTATCAAAGTATAATACATTAGTATATTTATTATATTATATTACATTATACTTAGTAGATTAAATATATGTACATTATTATTATTATTATTATTATTATCATCATCATTATTATTATTACTATATAATATATGAATATTATATTTTATATGTATATTATATTATTATACCTCCTTTTTTATTTACCTCACTTCGAATATTTTCTTAAACTTTCAGTTCATATTAAGGGAATATTTTTCACTTTATTTCGAATATCGACTTGGAAATGACATCCTGACTCATTCAGATGTCATCTTTCTCGGTTTCGTAAATAAGGAAACGTTCTTCTTAGACCGTTCTTTTTTTTCTTTTGTTTGGGATTAAATTTTAAATTAAAAATCAAAATTTTATTTTCTTGCAATGACAACACCAGATTAACGCAATACCAATTTTGGGCGCTGTGGGTGTGCTAATCCTTCCCCACGCGTAACCGACTTCCGAACCTACCAAAGTGGCCGGTGGCGACTCAATCCATTTTCCACCATTTTCCTATTTTTAATTTTCTTACGGTATTCTGCTAGGAGCGTCATCCCGGTCTTCGGGTGACGTATTCTTTGGTACCGTAAAAAATACCATTTTTTAATAATATTTCCAAAGGAGGGAAAAAACCGTTGTTACATTATTAAAAACTAAAAAAAGAAGTGATATAAAAAATAAAGTAAAAACAATAAGTATATGTAGTCGACCACCATTATTAAAATTATGTCTCTATCGAACGGAATATTACTAGATGAGTGTGGCTCACCACGTCATCCATAGTCTCATCTAATAACATTTTTTCATGTTATTTTTTTTCCAATGTGAATCTTCACATATTTTCTACATGTAAAAAAAGTAAGTAGTTATTTAGAAGTTAAAATGAGGTGGATGGGCTTTAAGTGGCTGGGAACACAGATAATGTGGTAAATCGAATCCATTTAATAATTTATTCTATCGAACAAATAAAAATGAAAAAAAAATAAACCTAGACGGCTAGATTTCAAATTCGCAAGCGTTATTCTCGATTCATATTAAGACAATTCCAATAATTGTTATGAAATAAATTTGGATCTCTTAATATCAACATTAGTTTGTCGCCACTATTAGAGACTAAGCATGATTTGTGTTTTGTCGAGACAAAAATTAATGTACCAACGACCAATTGGTTAGTGGGATGAGACATTAAAATTTTTAAGTAATGTCAAATATTTGAATTATGACGTTGTAAACGAAACAAAACGAGTGTATAGTTAAGAGTAGAGACGTAATTAGAATAGATAAAGGGAGAGAACAAAGTAACTTAACTTTAAAATAAATAAATAAATAAATATTTAGTCCAAAATTTTATAGAAACTAAATTGACAAGTATTAAAACTAATATGAACTAAAATTATCGTTAGATAAAAAAAATTGAGACACAAACTCTTCCCATATATATGTTTTTGTTTCACATAAGAGAGAAAAGAAAAAAGTGAATCAAGACTAATAGATTTCATTAGGAATATATTTATGTAATATATAAACATCTTATTTGTTTGTTCAAATTCAATAATATATTAAATGCTTATATTTATTTACGAGTGTCAGAAAATACCAACTCTCACACGTGTGGTGTGAGTGTAATTGTACAATAAAATCAGATACTGGTATTTATATTTATATGATCTCTGATTTCAGCAAGATTTTTCTGTCCCCCACTCGTGCACTTAAAATTATTTAAATTACTTTAAATAATGCATATTTTAAAAATTATTAAACTTTAATAAAATAATTAAAAATTTATTGAAATCGATAAAACTTTAAAACATTTTAAAAATATTCAAGGAAAGTATTAAAATATTAAAAACATATATTTTAAAATATAATTTCTTTGCTACACAAGTCTATGTTCTTGGAGAAATTATATTATGGGTCATTTCCGCCACGTCATCTATGAGACTAACCAATCAAATGCATCAATTTCATTAATTTTTTCATCTCATATTTTTACCAAGTGAATCTTCACTAATATTTACTATAAATTAAATTTAAAAACAGTTTTTACCAAGTGAAGATTTACTTGGTAAAAAGATGATATCGAAAAATTAATGAAATGGATGCATTTGATTGGTTGGTCCTATGGATGACGTGGTGGGAATTACCCATGATATAATTTCTCTTGTTCTTGTTAGCTGGAGTCTAATATTCTTCCTCGAACACTTTTTCAATAAAATAAACTTTACATTAGAATAACTATCTCTTATGAGGTTCCTTCATACGGTTTAAAAACCTAGGTGTTCATGGCTTAAACCATTGCAAATGTCAGTTACTTCTGAAAACTATACTTTGAGACTCAACCTAAGACTCACGAGCACAATTGTTGCATATTCTACCTCATCATTTTTTATGGTACGAAAGAATCTCATAAAAGATAGTTGTTCTAATAATTCAATGCTGATTCCATTTGAAAATGTGTTTAATGAACAATAATAAACTCGGGCAGACAAGAGCGAAGACTTGTCTAGTTAAATATATTTTTAATATTTCTAAAATTTGTATTTTATATTTTTCTTAATAATTAATAGGGTAAACTACATAAATGGTCATATAACTTTTAGGACGCTTGAATTTTGGTCACCGATTTTTAAAAATTGCATGACGTGTCAAGTTTTAAAATTTGCAATTGATTTGAGAAAAAAATAGTGTTTTTTTGGGGGAAGAAGATGACTCTAAGGTGTCATGTCATCATTTCTTTACAGTAGTTACTGTAATGAAAGCGAGTTAAAGTTCAATGATCGTATTACATGTTTTAAAAGTTCGATGACTAAAATGCAAGCGCCCTAAAAATTCAGTGGCTATTTATATTGTTTACCCTAACTAATAAACCATTGATTTTTTTAAAAAAACTCAATCAAACTATCAAACTTTCTAAAAATTCAACCTAGCCTCTCTGCCACATCATCGTTCCATGCTGACCGCAACCTCAACATGTTGACTTCTACATCAATCAATGCTGTTCAAAGTATCAATTGAGTACGAAAAAGTAGAGGAATACTTGATTTTCTTGGAATAGTTCGAGGACATTTTGAACATTCAATCCATTAATTAAAAACAAAAGACGCAAAATGTTAATAAGATTAACAACCACATCAAAATTGATGCATTGATTGGAGACATCTTTGTAGCAATACGATCAGCAAAGACTCGAGCCATGCTTGTTCACTCGTCGCTAGCTGGATGCATTGAAAATGAATTGCTATGGTTCTTTGGGTTTGGGTTATGGTTGTTTTGTTTAGTAATTTCAGCTAGGCATCGGGAGTCTATTTTTTGTGCGCGTGTATCCGTTTGGCGATTGTTTTTGTCGTTGGTTTTTTGGGAATGTATTTAGTTTATTGAGTATGTTTTCGGAATGTGTTTGATTATCGAGTATGTATTTGGCAAGAGATTCTTTAGTCATTCGTGTCTAGATGGTTTTTAGGGATGTTTTAATTTGTACCTAGTTGTGTGCACTTTTTTTTTTCTATTTAAGTTTAGAGAGGTTTTTAACGAGGTACGCAATGTAGGTCTTGAATTTATGTTTTTTAAACCCTTTAAAAAAATTACATTTGCCGTGCAAAAAAAAGCACATCAAAATAGTTACAGTCAACATCGATTAAAAGTCTTACTCGATTCGTTTTATCGGTTCAAATACCAATTGTGTGAAGAAGAAGAAAGTAAAAGTATAATTGTTATTTTTAGAACAATTCGTGGTCATCTCAAACCTTTTAACCATTCAAAACAAAAGAACAAAGAGATATCAACTAACCAATTATGTAATGATAAAAAACTTATGTTACTTGCTCAAGTTCTAATTAACGTCAAACCCCGAATTGAAAATCCGATCGACTCAAATAAATTAATGGGTCCAAACAAAGGAAATGCACAAAGAACATTGAAATGTGAAGGTGGGTCTAGTGGCTTCATCAAAATGAAAAAAAGGGGGGTAAAATAAAGAGGGTTTGGACATACTCTCAACTTCCCCACTAATCATACCTCGCCCACATGCATTATCCACCTATTTTAAATAAAATAAAATGAAAAATGAAAATCTTTCAATACACATGTTATATAATCTAAAACCGTTTTTGTTTTAGGAATTAAAAAGTTTATTTTAGAGTTTATGAGTTTAATCTATATAATTTAAGGCTCAGTGTTTAGAATATTTGGTTAAAGGTTTAAATTTAATTTTTTAAAAAAATAAATATGCAGACTTGTATATCTTTCACGACATGTATATCGATAAATCATATAAAATACACAATTATATATGATAATGGGAGCCAATTTAATTTGGATAAATCATCTAAAATGCAATAATGCTTTGTTTGGTTGAGTGGAAAAATAGAAGGACGGAAGGAAAAAGAGGAAAAAGACAAACCACTCCAGTTTCGGGGGAAATGTTGAGAGAAAATGAGAGATGTGTATTAGTTTAAAATATGTTTTTTTATCAAAGATAATTTTCTTTCCTATCATTTTCAGCTCTACTAAACAATGCACGGAAAAAATAACATTTTCTTTCAACTTTTCAATCCTTCTTACCAAGCACACCAATAAAACTAAAAAAATTAATTTTTCATCATTTTGCTTTTCTATCTTTTTAATTTTCACCATTTTAAATTTTTTTCGACTCTACTAAATAAAGCCTAAAAGTCGAGTCAATGTCTTGTTATGACTCAATCCAAAGTCTAACAAGAAAAGCAAGAAGGTTTATCTCTTTCGAACATATAACATAAATTCTTACAATTCATCAATCAAATTTATTCTCTACTCGTACTCAAATAAAATGTTAAAATAAAAAAAAACGTATACAAAAATATTCTAAAAATACTATATGGAGTTTGTTGGGGGTAAGAGCTCCTCCCACTTATAACCTACGTCCGTCACTACTTTCTGTTTGTAATTTTGGCTCCATATATTTATTTTTAACTCAACTTTAAACGTGTCTCTAAATGTATAAATTTATATCTCGTTAATGTATCGAATATAAATCAACTTAGAAATAGAATATTTAACGATATGCAACCGATGAATATATAACATAACAAAGTCAAACTGTGGACCTAGTTGGGGCATTAATCATGGACTATTATATTAATAATCATTAAATAATTGGGAGCCCTTCAACCATACCCTAAACTTCGAAGTTTGTAGCGTACCCTAAAATTTGCCAAATTATACACGACTTTGTAGAAATGAAGTGAAAGAAAGACAGAATCTTGTTGGGATATGCAAACCAGAATCTGCGGACTCATGCTGGTCGTCTCGTCTCGTCTGCACTTTCATCTTTTTGCTTCTTTCGTCGCACCTCATTTTCATGCATATCTCAATGTGATGTTCTCAATATGGCAAAAATATGATCAAAGAATGTAAGCAGCTTAGTATTGCTTAAATAACATCGAGTTCGATACTTTATGTATGCAGAAAATCTATGTTGAGAGACTCTCATATCAAAGTCAGGTATGTGACACGAATCGATTCGAATTAGTCAGGGCAAGACCCTGAGAACCGGAAGACAATCAAAATTTTATTTTACCATATGAAATAATAATTATTTTGAAATAAATTTAAATTTGTAATGTATATTCAAAATAAATGATACAATTTAGTTTAAAAAATAAATTTAATTTCTTCTTTAATTGATCTATCCGTAAAATTCGCTCGCACTATTATTTTTTTCATGATATTTAATTATTTAGGTGTTGAATTTATTTTTATTGCTTCTTTATAGGGTCTTGTAATCCACTGTAGCAGTGAAAATTAATGCTTTGCGAGAGAAAAAAAATCATGGAATTTGCCCATTTAGTTTACTTGTTAAACTCTAGAGGATTAGTTAACATAATAAATCCTATTAGCTTTTTTTCAACAAAAAAAAGTCATAGGGTAGGTAAAAGTAAAACCAAGTTTCAATATCTTTGTCCCGGAAAGAAACAACATCTCAAATCTCACTTTTCTTTTCAAAATTCATAGAGTATAATTCTTTCCTACTATGTAAATTTTTTAGTTTTATATTTTTTAGACTGTTGAATAAGGTTAATTGAATAAATGAGACTAATATTAAGAAATGAAAAGTTTTTTACGAAAAAAAAGAAAAACCAACAACTCCTAATATTATTACTTTTCACGTTAGAAGCATCTAATAATAAGTAATTTGGTGTATTTTAATGAAATTTTGGATTCAAACTTTATAGAAGGAAAAAACAACTCCTAAAGAGTAAATAACCTCGTAGGCTTAACCGTCAAATAAGTGTTCAAACTATATATTTTTTCAATTAGGTGTCCAAATTATATTTTGGGCCAAATGAGTGTCTAACGTTTAATTCCGTGACTCATTTAAGGTTTGGCCGTGACGGACGTTAATTTTTTTCCGTTATCCAATAAAAATTGAACACATGACAATATTAAATATTTTCTAAATTTTATTTTTTAAAAAATAAATCAAAATTTTTAAAATATTCTGAAATTTTCAAATAATCCCAAAATCCCTAACCCTCAAAATCCAACCACTCTCACCAGCGCTGATCGGGTTTCTGGCGATGAAATGAAGTGCTCTCCCCTCTCCAAACGACTCACACACCGTTCATCGTCCGTTATGCCGCCGTTCATCGTAAATCATTCGAATGAACCATTCGACGATTTTGACGTTTCAAATGGCGTCGATCAATTTTCAGTGACGAGGTGGTGAGATAAATGGTCGTGATGGTCCGGCGATGGATGTAATGGTGGCGACGTGGCAATTAGAGGCAAAATCAAGGGAAATTGGGATTTAGGGTTTGGGGTTAGGGATTTTAAAATTTGAGGCTATTTTGTGAAATTTGAGATTATTTTGTTTTATTAATTTTTATTTATTTTTAAATATAATTTTAGAAGTTTAAGAAGATGACACGTGTCAGATAGCGGTGAAAATTAACAGACAGTAACGGCGGGGCACCTATTTGAGCAATGTTGAAAACGTTAGGCACCTATTTGGCCCAAAATAAAATTTAGGCACCTAACTGGAAAAAGGGTATAGTTTAAACACTAATTTGACGCCTAACCCTATATTATAACTCAAATTTAACTCAATTTAATCATTTGTCTATATGTTTTTTTTAAAATATTTGTTAATTTTAAAAAATGTTAATATTACTATTTTTGTTTGAAAATTTGGCTTTTGTAATTATCAAAGTAACTTTAACTTTTTTTTTTAAAAGAGGCAAAGCTCTTATGCCTATGTGGCTATGTTGTCCTCCAACAACAAAAGCTTTTGAGCTTTCCATATGTAAGCTTGAATTTCAGGCTTTTAAAGTGAAAATTTTGAATTTCACAGCTCTTTTATATTATATATATATATATATTTTACAATGAACTCCCTCTCTCAATGACTGTGGGAAAGCTGCTCAAATTGCCTGGAGAAGGAGTTACAAGGAATTATTTCTGCTTCATATAAAGGTTTATATGAGTTCGAATTTCGTCATTTACTAATATTATTGTAACATTACTTAATTGGAAAAAAAATATCATCAATCCTAAAGAAAAGTGTGGTTCTAAGTGCATCTAATAATTCTAATTACCTGAGAATTCATACGGCATATATGTACAGTGAGAATCGAACTTACAAAGAAAAATTTGAAATACATTTAATAATCAGTCGTTTATCTCTTTAAATTGCACCCGCGACAAGTAGATTAATTACTGATATCCATTGCATGAGGTAGCTAATAGCTATGAGCTCTCAAACTATCTTTAATGTCATGTTTTTTTTTTTTTTTGGTTTTCAGTTGACCATTTTGCTGCAAAAACACATTGATTACATGACAAATTATAGAAAAAGACTAAACATATATACTCAATAATTTCATACGTATGATTATTTGATTCGGACATCACACAGATCAAACCAGATTTGCTTGAAAACCTTGACGATAACATCATGGTGTTCATTGGAATTGAGAGAAAGATAACAGGCAAGCAAATCCTCCAAGTCCTTTGATTCCCTTATGTTGTTCTCCATGATCATCTCCACCATTGATTCCCTGAAGTCCCTCTGAGGATCGGACGACGACTTCACCACCGCAAAGCTACCGGAGAGACTCGAACTCGACGACGACACGCTTCTCCGGCCCTGAATCCTTCTACTTGCGATTCTCGGAGAGTTTACCCTAAGCCTTACACCAGGAGAGTTCATAGTGAATTTCCTTACATCACTACTGTTCTTCTTCGTCGTCTCTTTGACCGTGATCCTTTCTTCCTTTACGACCGAGGCCGAGACCGAACTCCGACGACACTTGATCGGAGGGAGTTCAACTTTAAGCTCGGATACAATGCTTTCATCATCGGGTTTGGAGTTCATGAGTTTACAGCTGAATTCAGTAGTGAGAATGCAGTCAGACCTGAGTTCTTTCTGCAGATTAGAGCTATCAGCAGAAGTGGATTTTCTTGGATTTATTTTCCCGGGCCGTTGTTTCGAACATTTTCTCGGTGTGTCCGGGAAATCACTTGGGACAAGCTCCCTGGTGAAATAATACGACTTTCTTGGATAGAAACCCTGGGGCTGGTTTGCTTTTGAAGCAGGAGGAGACAACAACCCATGGTTTTGTTTTTTCCTGGTATTATTATTATCACGGCCACCACCGCCGCTGCTGTGGTTTCTTCTGGTTCTTCCCACGCCTTTCAGCTTGTAAAACCAGACATTGGGTATCATGTCTGATAACCTAAACCTGTAATTACCCATGATCAAAAAGTTGTTCTCTCTTCGTGTCAAAAAGTTAATGGTTTTCTATAGAAAAAATGACAAATATGGGGACTGAAAGAAGAGAAGAAGATGTATAAAACAACGCAGTGATGAAAGAGTGGGGTCAAGGAAAGGGAGAAACAAAAAGTTGGCAATGGCTTATGAGAAAAAGACAATGGCGCTGAGTTAACAAAGCTATCAAAGTTTAGTGGATACACAACCACTCATCATGCTTCAGGTGAATCATAATTAAGTGCATGCTATGAAATATGATATCAAAATAAGATAAAACAACGGCGCTACCATAACCGCCTAAACACATGCTAAAATCAAGCAACATCTCAACAATAAAAGCACATCAATAAACAAACCAGGAGTGAGGCCCAACGTCACCCGACACTGAAAAACCTACCCATGCTCGGAATCTCACATCAGGCGGTATACTTAGAATTTCACATCGAGTCTTTGCTCCAATTTGTTATTATTGTTGTGTATATTGATTATTTGAATATCATTGGGACTCCTGAAGAGATCTCAATGACAATGGAATACCTAAAGAAAGAATTTAAAATGAAATACCTTGGAAAGACAATTTTGTCTTGGATTATATATTTAGCACCTAAAGGATGGAATCCTTGTGCATCAATCAACATACATAGAAAAAGTGTTATGAAGATTTTACATGCATAACGCACATCCGTTAAGCACCCCAATGGTTGTTAGGTCGTTGAATGTAAATAAAGATCCTTTTCGTCTCCCAGATAAGGATGAAGATCTTCTTGGTCTGGAAGTACCATACTTAAGTGCCATTGGTGCACTAATACATCTTCTAGTCATACACGACCTGACATATCATTTGCTGTAAATTTACTATCGAAATTTAATTCATGTCCAACCCGAAGACATTGGAATGGGTCAAACATATATTTTGTTATCTTCAAGGTACGAAAGATATATGATTATTTTTTCCTAATCTACCCAAAAGAGAATTGATTGGTTTTGCAGATGCAGGGTACTTATTTGACCCTCATAATGCTCGATCACAAATTGGTTATATATTTACATATGGCGATACTGCAATTTCTTGGTGCTCTATGAAGCAGACAATTGTTGCCACTTCCTCTAATCATGTTGAGATTTTAGCTATTCATGAAGCTAGTCGTGAATGTGTATGGTTAAGGACTGTAGTTTATCACATTCGAGAAAATTGTGGCTTATGCTCCGAAAGAGTAGCTCCGACGGTCTTATATGAAGACAATACAGCCTGCATTGACCAACTTAGATAAGGATACATAAAGGGCGATAGAACAAAACACATCTCACCATAATTTTTCTTCACTCATAATCTACAAAAAAATGGAGACATTGATGTCCGACAGATCCGTTCAAGTGAAAATTTAGCAGATCTATTCACTAAAGTGCTTCCTAGTTCTGCATTTGAGAAGTTGATTTTTAACATTGGATTGCGTCGTCTTAGAGATCTTAGTGATGCATAAATGAGGGGGAGTAAATACGCATATGCACTATTTTCCCCTTAACCATGGTTTGGCCACAATGGGTTTTCCTGGTAAGGTTTTTAATGAGGCAACATGTTATGCGTATCAAAAGATAGTGCACTCTTTTCCCTTCATTGGGTTTTTGTCCCACTGGGTTTTTCCTAGTAAGGTTTTAACGAGGCACATATTTTAGACATCCAAGGGGGAGTGTTATGAATATTATTAAATATGGATGTCTTTTACTATATATTCACTTCTCATTTATATCATATTACTTCCGAATTTATGAAGATTTACTTACGGGAATGTTTTTGTATTAAATAAGATTTTATTGTATTTTATTATTAGGGTTACAATTATGGTTTCCTCATTGTGCCTATAAATATAGACTTTGAAGAAGGCATTGTATACACTTCAAATTTAGAATATAATACAGAATTCTCTCTTATTGCTTTATTGTTCTTGCTCTTGCTCTTGTTCTTATTTTATTCTTAACAAAAATACTATATAATATTCGAAACAATGTATACTTTATCAAGGAAGACAAAAAATTACGGGAATTCATATTATATATAGGGTAAATTATACTAGTAGTCACTGAATTTTTAGGGCGCTTTGAATATAGTTACTGGACTTTTAAAACTTTTATTACAGTCAATTAACTTTTAATTCACTTTCATTACGATCACTTCCGTCAACTACCATTAAAAAACTGACATGACATTAAATTTAAGGGTAAACTACACTAGTAGTCACTAAACTTTTAGGACATTTTTAATATGGTCACCAAACTTTTAAAACTTTTATTACAATCACTCAACTTTTAATCTGATTTCATTACCGTTAAAAAAGAGTTGATGTGACACGTTAAGATTAAAAATAAATATTTTTACCCTATTTTCTCTCCCCTCTTATTTTCTTCCAATTTTCTTTCATCCAAACATGTCTATCTTTCTTTTTCATCATCCTATCTTTCTCTTATGTAATCTTATAGTTTCTGTGGGGTGAAATTGTCCTACTATCTGCACCATTAAGAAATCTCTCAAGGCTATAGCTATCCTAGAATTTTTTTGGATTGTAACAATCACTTAACCTTGTTTTAGTGTTACCAAAAAAATTTCATCCAACCTTTAAAGTATCCAAGTTTTTTTCTTCAGATTTTTCTATTTTTTTAGAGTATACATGTTCGAGAATATTCTAATAAGACATGGAAATATGGTCATCTAAGATCCTTCTAATGCATTAAAAAGTGACATGCCAATATTATGTATATACTCGTATCTAATATCATTCCCCAGTTTTAAGTACCTTAACCACAATGATAGTAGCAGAACAAATAATCTTTATATTTGTATCATTTTCCCCAAAGCTCTAGGATAGCTATAGCCTTGAGAGATTTCTTAGTGGTGCAGACAGTAGGACAATTTCAGCCCACAGAGGTTATAAAATTACATAGGAGAAATGAAGGATGGAGAGAGAAAAAAAAGATAGATAGATATGTTTGGATAAAAAGAAATGAAAAAAATAAGAGAGAGAGAGAAAATAGGGTGGGAAAACATTTATTTTTAAACTTAACATGCCACATCAGTTTTTTTTTTTAATTCTAATGAAAGTGAATTAAAAGTTGAGAGATTGAAATGAATGTTTTAAGAGTTCAATGATCATATTGAAAGCGCCCTAAAAGTTTAGTGACTACCAATGTAGTTTACCCTTAAATTTAACATGTCATGTTAGCTTTTTTAACAGTAGTTGACGACAGTGACCGTAATAAAAGTAAACTAAAAGTTAAGTTATTATAATGAAAATTTTAAAATTTCGATAACCATATTAAAAGCGTCCTAAAAATTCAGAAACTAATATATATATATATATATATATATATGAACATCTCACATTTGGGACCATAAAAAACATTGCATGTTATCACACGTAATAAATTAGATGATTGGTATTATAGAACTACTTATTACATTAAGTCTTTTTAACGACAAATGTATGGTCATATTTGTGCTCCGAAAAATGTTTTTTATTTATTTTTATAAGATCTCTGATTTTTTGTCATTCTTTTAAGAGAAAAAAATATCCATCTCACATTTGGTCATGTAATTGTACACATATATTTTTCGATTTTTTTATAACAATAATTAATTTAAATAAAATATTACAAAATTCTATTTTTGAAATAACTCTTTTAATTAATTTTTTATTTAAATGTTAACATTTGAATCTTTAACTTTATTTAATAGATCAAAAGATAGTTTGCATTTTTAGAGTAGACCTCTTTTTATAAATTTGTTTATAAGTGTCATTTTTATATTTTTTTTCGTAGTTTTAATTATTGATTTTGTAGAAATATTTTTATTTATATATATATTATAATTTTCAAAAACTGAAAATTTCTAAATATACCACTTGCCATGTCAAATGTGGCCGTGTAATTGTATAACTCTATTTTTCCTTATTTAAATATATGTATGTAATTGTTCATATTTAATTATTTAATTTTAAAAATTTTAAATATGGTTTTAGTTAAAAAAAATATTATTTATTTTAAAAATCTCATTCAATCTGTTTTGTCTGTAAGGTATAAGTATCTTATCAAAAGTTAAGAAAAAATATAAACAAATATTATCATGTAATCATCTTAAAATTATTTAATTTAAATAATATATGTATTAAATCATTCCTAGAACTTAAGAGAGAAAAGAATTAAATTATTTCGTTTATTTTTAAAAAGAATTTTAGTTATTCTTAAACCCTACAATAATTCTTTAAAAATCATATAAGGAACACTAAAATTATATTTTAAACTTTTAATTTAAAATTTATTTCTCACGCCTTTAAAAAAATTCACCTCGCCCCCTCAACCTGGTTTTTTGAGATTTTTTTTCGGTTAAATAAGATTTAATATATTTTTATACATAAATAAATTTTTTTTAAAAAAAATATTTCTAGATATGAATAGAAATTAAATACTTTTTTTATTATTTTAATTGTCCAGAATATTCACAACTATGACTACGTCACCTGAAAGACAAAACCGAGCCATTCCAGCATAGATAAATAGCTTGCTGCCGAAATCAAATCAAATCAAATCAAATCTCACTGTTATCCAATTCTCTCATAATCAAATGCCCGAGGTTGAAGACACGGCCAGCTCCAGGGGAGCAAGTGAGTTGTCGCAAACCATTGCACATTATAAATTATTGATAAATATTAAAAAATTTAATAATTATTTTTTAATAATTAATAAATTTAATGATCATTTTATGTTAATTTTATAAAGTTTAATGATCATTTTATAATTTTTAAAAGTTCAGTGACCAGAAATAAATATATAAAAATAGAAAATATATAATATATAAAATTTCGGTTAATTCAGTTAATTCGGTTAACCGATCAATTTTGAACCGAATTAACCGATAACCGAAGTTTAAAAAAAATCATTAACCGTTAACCGATCGAACTTAAAATTAATCGAAAAAATTTCAGTTCGGTCGGTTAATTCAGTTAACCGAAATTTTGAACACCCTTATCAAATAGGGCAATGTTCTCGCGTGTACGTATTCACGTTGGAAGTTTATCTCAAACTTGACGAATAAAACATGGGGTTTTATTCGATTCCACCATTGTAAGTTATTAAAGAATTATGCAATGTATTCAAATAATAATTGTAGGGAATATTTTCTTAGCTAAACATGGAAGGATTTACCCATTGGTTTTTGAAGAAGCTATAATCGTAAATTTAACCTTCAATGTTTATTATTTTCGTCAATTTTGTATTTATTATTTTTAAGCTAAATTTAATAATTAACATTTATTTTTTAGATCGATTGGTGTACTTTTAATGAGAATACTGACGTGACAATTCACTGTAACAATATACATTTACTTCATTATTGGCATGGTAATCTCCGCTATCGTACAATATTTTGAATAACTTATTTTGAAATAATTTTTTATAATATTAAAATTATTTATTGAGGCGATATTCAAACTAAATAGTGCATGTCAACAATAAAACACAAGTAAACTGTCGTGTCAAATATCGTGAACATTTAAAGGTTTAACCAGTTTTTTGTTAAAATTAAAAGATTTTGACTAAATAATCGAGGGTTAAATTTAAATAAAAAAACAAGGGTCATATTGATAAAAAGTCTAAACTTTGAGGGTTAAATTTATTTTTAGGGTAAAATATAAAAATAATCACCGAAATTTGTTAAAAAAATAAAATGATAACCAAACTTTCAAATGTTATAAAATGACAATTAACTTTATGCTTTATAACGAAATGATAACTCTGCCGTTAAATACTTAACGAGGCTGTTATAAAATCGTATAATTATAAATTTAGTCTTCCATATTTATACATTCGATCACTTTACTCCTAATTAGTTGTCATTTTATAATATTTAAATTTAGTTACTATTTTATGTTTTTTTAACAAAATTTAGTAACCATTTCAGTACTTTACCTTTTTGTTATACCTTTAAAGGAAGCGGGAAACAAAGGTGCCCACACGGAATAAAAGACACAGTCCTTATTAAAACGTTGAATTACACGCAGAAATTTTCGAGCACATGAGCCACAATTTTTTACGACTTATCATTTGATGTTACGCTATTTGGTAATATTCTTTTGTTTAGGATAACACGTGAATATGGTGGTAGAAAGAATTGAAATATAATAATGTTATTTTTTTAACCATATACCACGTTAGTATTCACGAACCGCATCTGACGAACCCTCATATAAACAAAGTTTCTCTCTGCGGACGATCAACAGTAATCGGACTTTGATTATTTACAAGCGTTTGTCAACGACCACATATTGACATACTCGATTTCACTTGACGACAATCTAATTTTCAACAGTAATCAAACCTTAACTACTTACAAGCGTTTGTCAACAATCACATATTGATATATGTAGTTTCATCTGACGACAATTTAGTTTAGGTTATCATTTCTTATGACGTCTGATCATAATGTTACGATAATCTTCTATTAATACATGTTGTTATTTGTCAAAACCCTTATAAAATAACTAAGCAATAGAGAAAGAGGACACGACTACTTTCTACACCGGAGAGAATATTGAAAAAACTAGAATGAAAACTGAATATTATTGAATGATGAAAGATACTTCAACGTATCTGATACAAAGGAAGGCCACACCTTTATATACAAGAGTAAAGAGTCTAACGTATATAAATTACAAACATGAACTAAACGTGGGACAATTATGTTAGCGAGGTCAATGGTTAAGTTGTTATCATTACATGCTTATGTTACGCATGAAAAGAGACGAAATCATTAATCTCACATTAAAAAAAATAGCGGTCTTAAAATATAAATATGGTAGCGCCCTATCAACTTTTGAGAGGAAGATAATGGCCCTGTGACACTTACATATACAGTGTGATTTTTTATTTGAATTATAAATTAAATGAATTTTTATATTTTAATAAAATGAAAATTTTATATAAAAATTTGATCAAATAAGTTAATTAAAAAATCACAAATGAAAATTTTATTGTTTAAGTAAATTTTAAGAGCTTATTCGATTGTGATTTTTAAATAGAAAACTTTGTTTAAAGTCGATACATGTAGACAAGATCGCAGAGGAATTCGACTCCTATAAATATCGCATTCTAAAAAAAACTTATTTCAAGAAACAACTTTGGAGTGTACATATTTTACAGAAAATCGAAACCAAATTAAAAAGGCCATGCTTTTTTTAATATTATTTTATTAATAACAAATTTTATTTTAATTTAATTCTACAAATATTTTTAAAAGAAAATGTATATGTATTTTAGATAATAAAATGAGTTTATTTATTTGTAAATGGTTTCGATGATTTAAAAGCTCAAAAGGAATTTTACCCAATTAAATGTAAGTTTAAAATTAAAATTTTAAAAGGTTTTGTGGGGTTTGATTATTCACTGTCCTTATAATCTCTCGTTAAAAAAAACAATGAGTTATTTGTTTTTATATACATATAATTATCAATTTACTGTTTGACATATATTTAAATTGATTATTATAAAAGAAAAATTCTTTTAATTTAATTTACTCTATTTATAATATTAAAATATAGGTCTCGACTTTATTTAAAAGATTTAGTATTTTTGATTAAAAAATACAGTATATTAAAAGATTTGTAGACGATACATGTCACTTGTATAATCATGAAAAACATTTAATATTTAATCTGAAGAACAATTAAGCACATATGATCACGGCAAATTTACCCAAATATCACTATTAAAATTTTCTTTCTTTCTGACATTCATGTAAAATTATTTTTCTGTCTAGCACCCATATAATGAATTTGTAAGATAAGTTTCGAGTTTGAAGTCTTGTGTACGTAAATTTTCGTTAGAATATTCATTCATCAAAACTAAGTGTGTGATGCAGATTGATTCGGATTAATCAGAATATAATCATGTAAATCAGAGGGGCAACCAAAAAATGTTCTATAAATTAATAAATATATATATATATATTTCTCCAATAAATTAAGTTACTAAACGAGTTTACATTTAGTATTTGGGCTGCTAAAATATTTTTTTTTGATTGAGGGCTGCTAAAAGATTTAGATTATTGTCGCTTGGGTTTTTTTCCCATCAACTCTTAGAACCCACCTGATATCGAAATATATAAATTCTCTGACACTCATTCCGGTTCGGATTCTGAAATTCATTATGTTACATGTGTATTTGTCTTTGTAACTTGCACTTAAATCGAATTCTTAATGAATGATTTTAATGATATAGGATAAATTATTTTTGTTCAATGATTCAAATTCAAATAGTGTTTACAGGTAAAAAATGAAAAAGAGATGCGAAGGTGTAAGACGTTAAAAATAAATAAATTATAGTAATTATAGGTGAGTATTCGATCGAGTTGAGATAAAAAAATTGAGCTAGTCGAGTTTACGAGTCTTATTTTATAACAACAAAAAACATGCAATTTTTGAGTTTCAAAACCTTAGTTTGCCCAGAAACAATAACAAACATGCAACTTTTAAGTGTCAAAACTTTAGTTTGCCTCCCAAACTAACTTCTCAAATCTTGATTTGTAAAAGTTAATTTTTTTTAATTTTTCAAACTTTAATTTGCCTCAAATCTTAATTTTGCTACCACAACAAAAAATAAAGCTTAATTCTTTAGTTTACACGTCATGCATTTCTTTTTAAAAAGGATAATATAAAAAAGAGAATAATATATAAAAATTAAACCGACCATTTCAACGAACCCGACTTTTAAAAAACGCCGGTCCAGTAAAACTGGTTCAGAATAATTGCTTATATAGAAATTAATTTTCTTTTCGTCCCCATTTTTTTCTTCTCTTTTATCTGTTTTTTTTTTTCATTCAAAATTTTCATCTCAGAGAAAAATAAAAATCTCACTGTTCCTTTGTTGATAAGAAAGAGGGATCCGATTCACGGCGCCGACCAGATTAGGCTTCGGAAGGGACACCTTAATCTGTAAGTTCCTTGAATCCCTCACGCATTCGATTGAGTACGTGCAAAGTAATATTTTGGGGGTAACCCTAAACCAATCCATTTCCTGGGATTTCTTGTATTTTCCAATGCATTTAATTAATTGACGATTGAACTATTAATGCGTGGTTAAGTTTTGTTTTCTATTTTTGAAGGATTACGATTGTAAATGCTGTTTAGGGTTCTTGAAGCACCAAGGAATTGCTGCATTTAAATATTTATCTTCATTTCGGATGAGAAGTTAGGGTTTACAATTTCGGGCTATCGTTTTTTGAAGAGGAAATTGCAGGGATTGGGAGTTTGACTTTTAGGTTTTGTTTTGGGTTGATTGTATAAACGGGAGAGATAGGTGGGGTTTAGAGGATAATGTGTATACTGTGTGTGATTCAGAAGTGGTCTCGCCGGGTTGCTACCATGCTGCCTTGGTTAGTTATACCTCTCATAGGTTTATGGGCTCTTTCTCAGCTTTTGCCACCTGATTTTCAATTTGAGATTACGTCCCCGAGGCTGGCTTGTGTATTTGTTCTTCTAGTTACTCTTTTTTGGTATGAGATTTTGATGCCCCAGCTATCTGCTTGGCGGGTTAAAAGGAATCAACATCTCAGGGAGCGCAAGAGGTTTGAGGCTATAGAATTGCAGAAGCTTCGTAAAACTGCGACACGAAGGTGTCGGAACTGCCTGACTCCATATAGGGATCAGAACCCTGGTGGCGGTCGGTTTATGTGCTCTTATTGTGGCCATATTTCAAAGAGACCTGTTTTAGACTTGCCCGTTCCACCTGGTACGAGGATTTCAAATTCTGCGATTATTAAGGATCTCGTTGGAAAAGGTGGGAAAATCTTTAATGGAAAGGGGTGGTCGGAAAATGTGTGGACATCTAGACAGGATTGGTTGGAGAATGGCAACTGGGTTGCTGGGTCTGTTTCAGGGAAGCCTAGCTATTGGCAGGGGAGTGGCGCTGGAGTTTTTGGTGGAGATGAGGATTGTTTGGCAGAGAAGTCTTATTCAGGCATTGTTATTTTTGCATGCAAGCTGTTGGCGTCCTTCTTCTTGAGCATTAGGTGGCTTTTGAGAAAGATTTTTAGGGTTAGTTCATGGAGGGACGATGCTTCATCTGATTCAGACCATCGGGGGATGTTGACTAAGAGGGGTGAGAATGGGACAACCTTCCAAAAGAGCAGGGGAGAAAAAGCACGTCGAAAAGCTGAAGAAAAGAGACAGGCTAGGTTAGAAAAGGAGCTTTTGGAAGAAGAAGAGAAAAAGCAAAGAGAGGAGGTTGCAAGATTGGTGGAGGAACGAAGGAAACTGAGGGATGAGAAATTGGAGTCTGAAAAGAATCACAACAAATTATCAATACTTGTTAGGGAGAAAGAGATGAAAAAGGAAGCTGAAAAGAAGCGTCAAGATAGAAGGAAAGAGAAAGATAAGGCATCTAGTAAGAGCAATTCTGACGGTGAAGAGATTGAGAAGAGAACTGGTTTGGAAACTGAACGGAAGCATGACATTGATAAGAAGGGTGAGATTAATCATCAGGAACAAATGAAGTCTGGGCTAGATAATGTCAAGGGTACCCTAGAAACAGGACATGGACTGAAATATGCTTCTGCAAATAACTTTAGCCGAGTAAATGCTGGAAGTAGATACTTTGATCGTATGAGGGGTACATTTTTTTCGTCATCTAAGGCTTTTAGTGGAAGTAGTTTCTTTGGAAAAAGTGCTAATACCCCTGCTACTATTACAAAAGAAAACAAAACTACCAATTATGTTGACCATGCAAATATTTCTGCCCATAGGAGAGATTTTAGAACATCTGAGCATGTTGCTGCCGCTGGGAAGTTAAGTATCAATGGTGATGATAAAAATGTTAAAATCAGCCACCCTGTAAGTTCTTTGATTCCATTTGTTGAGTTCAATTGTTTTGTAAATTATAGTCCGTACCATTTTTATGATATAAAATTACAAGTAATTTTCTTTTGAATCCCAAATGCACAATTACTTGCAACTAATATAAATTACTATCACTATTAAGAGCAGGCAACAGCCCGCTTCAGTGCTAAATGAAAATTTTTCATGATTTCCTTGTTAGTAAAATATTTTACCTGAATTTATGCCTCCAATTTTTTCCCCTTTTTCCAAATTAACTTTTTCCAATTGGGTAGAATTTGATGTTCTTTTGAGATTTTGTGCTTTGATTCATTATAACTATTATCTTGAAGATGACAGTGTTACAACATTGAGCTGTTCACTGCAGGTGCTATCAGAAACCCAACCAAGGGCAGCCCCCAAAAAATCTTGGCAACAGTTATTCACTCATTCACCTTCTGTTCCTCCAGTCTCAAATGCAAATGTTATTAACAGACCAAATTCAAAGATTGAAGCAGAAGCTCAGAACCCACCATTTCCTGGTCATTCGTCAACAATGCAACCATTTGATAGTCCTATCAATTTTGTACTGCCATCACCATTTATATCTACATACCAAAATGGAGCCCCCAGCAATAGTTTAGGTTTCTCACCTGCTGTTGAACCTGTCTTTTCTCGTGCTTCTGAAGGGCTTCATGAATTTATTCCAGAAGAACCAGAACTTTTTGAAGATCCCTGTTATGTCCCTGATCCAGTATCCTTACTTGGGCCTGTTCCAGAGCCGCTTGATAATTTTCAGCTGGACATGGGTGCTAGCTTTGGAAGGGATATCAGTATGGTTATGGACAGACCTCGAGCCTTGAATAATATATCCGGTTTTTCTGAAATTAACAAGCCCTCACCTATTGAGGGCCCCTTGTCAAGATTACGATCTGTTGATGAAGGGCATAACAAACCAAAATCCCGAGATCTTCACACTTCCCCCGTGGATGTTACAAATGCAAATGATACGGGAACATGGCAGCTGTGGAATAGTTCTCCCCTTGAGGATGGTCTGGGTTTGGTGGGTGGTCCTGCAAGCTGGCTTTTACTGTCGGAGCATAATATATCAAATAAGGAAAACTTTGCCCACCCTTCTCTGCAAACAACTATGCCATTATTGTTCACGAAAGAGGACCCTGTACTTGCTGGCACACAATCTACTCAGCAGGTTTTTCTTGGTAATGGCCAGCATGGTGGAGCATTCAATCCTGTAAATGGTCCAAATGATCGTGATCCATGGCTACAGAATGCTTTCTTTCCACCATTGTCTGTCAGCGATAACCATTTTCCTATCAAGGCTCAGGAGGATGTGAGTGAAAGGAGTTATGGAAGTCCCAGTGGAGCTGGTTTTACGCATCCATTTGATCTGTCTCCTGTGAATTGTTGGCCCAAGTGAGTGCATCTAACTTGTATCCTACCATTATTTGTTAAGGTTTCACAGAGTTGTAGATGGAAAGACAAAAACCTACAGTGTTTATTTTATTTGTCGACTCATCGAATTATTGACTTGAAGTAGATATCTTTAGTCTTGGCATTTTAGGAAATGAATTTTTGTATCTTTTGGCTCCACCTTTACTCTTGGATTTGTGGTAAGCTATGTGCGATGGAAATTTTGTACGTGGAAATTATTAGTCTTCTGGGAAAGTATGACCCTATGTTCCTGCATCTTTGGTTTGATTGAGTTGTTAATACCTAAGAACAGAACATTGTAGAAATGCAGCCACAGTTTTTGGATGCCTTGATGTATATGTTCTTAAACATGTATGTGTGTGTGCGTGTATATATATATATATATATCATTTGCTAAGGTTGAAAACATTTATTTTTTCTTTGTATTGTGCCAAGTTAGCAAAAGACAACTAAGTTGTTTGGACTCTTCATTGTTTCTGAAGTAATAGATATGGGGATATGACCTCCAAAGATTCGCCAAATGGATGGGACAATTTAGAAGAATTGAATCATACCCTTGTCGAATACATACTCGTATCTGACATGAACACCTTGAGTTCGAGGAAATATAGATAGACATGCAAATTCTAGGAGTGTAACAGGCAAAATCTTTTACTTCTAGGATTTTGAGCTGACATCTCAAGTAATTTCCAAATGCATGCATACACATGTAGGGGCTAGGGCCATGTTTGCTTTATAGATTCTCTTGCTTTACTATATTTATTGATCTGATTCATGCTTGTGGCACTGTTTGGTTTGGCAGGAAGGAATGGGGTATGAAGCAAGAAGGTTCAGGAGAAGCTGTAGGGTACTCCTCAATTGCAAGGCCATCCCATGTTGGGGGCTCATTTCCCACCCCAGATGTACAGTCACTTTGGTGATTTTGATTGAAATAATAGGTCCAAACCAAAAAATATATATTTAACAGAGAAATACAATATTTCCCAATTGGATTTTGCACCTTCTCTTCTTTCATGGTGAGGAGAGAGTGTTAACGTTTACTTGACTTTAGCTTCCATAGGGAAATACACGTGGGATTCATTCCCTTTTGGCTCAATGTTAATAACAAGTAGAGGCAGATAACAAATCCGAACTTTGAGGATATGTATCATTTAAAAGGAAGAGACTTTGATCCAAAATAATTTTCAATTCCCAAAACCCTGAATTTAGTTGTTCGAATTTTGATATTGTGAATGGAACAAATTGAGTTGGGAAAGGTAATCCTTATAATGGACTTTTATAATATTCAATTTAAATTAGTTGGTTGGATTGTGGTGTCTATGGGCCTTATCTATTGTTTCATAACTTTATGATACTCGAATGTTTGTTCCATTGGTGTTGGTTATGTCAACCAGATGACACAACAATGGAGTGATTTCAAAATTATGGCACCCTAAAGCAAAGAAATTTCAGTATGGAAATTGAAAGCTGGAAAGTTGTTCCTTCAAATGGGCAAGAATATTTTTTGAGATAACAAACTGAAGTAGAAGCAATGAGAAAGTAGGGGAAAAAAAGCTATGAACAAAGGAACCTTTTGAAAGCATTAAGGCTCTGTTTTTTTGTTGCGTTTAACAACCAAAACGGACTGTTGTCCGGTATTTTTTTGTCAAACAGCCACCGGTTGACTTGTTGAATTTAACTTCTGAAAATGACCGTTGCAGTTCTAACGGAAGTTTAGGCGCAGCAATGAAAAACGAAGCTTAAGAGGTGATGATATGTGAATGTGATTTATGTTTTGCCTATACCAATATCCAAGTGTAGACTATATCCAAGTGATCAAGATCTTCAGAATGCTTTCTTTCCACCATTTTCTGGCAGTGATAACCATTTTCGTTTCAAGGCTCAGGAGGATGTGAGTGAAAGGAGTTATGGAAGTTCCAGTGGAGCTGCTTGTACACATCCATTTGAGCTTTCTCCTGTGAATTGTTGGCCCAAGTGAGTGAATATAACTTATATCCTACCATTAATTTCTATGGTTTTACAGAGTTGTAGATGCAAAATCAAAAACCTTGAATGCTGTCTATTTTATTTGTCAACTCATTGAATTATTGACTTGAAGTAGATATCTTTAGTCTTGGCATTTTAAGTTAAGATCTAATTGACTGGAAAATTGTACCGCTGGAAGTTTTTAGTCTTTGAATTTAACTTTTGTATCTTCTGGCTCCACTTGTACTCTTGGATTTGTGGTAAGCTGTGGCGGAAATGTTGCTTCTAGGAATATATGATCATATGTTCCTGCATCTTTGGTTTGATTGAGTTGTTAATTCTCAACAACAGAACATTTGAGAAATGCAGCAACAGCTTTTTGGATTCCCTAATGTATGTGTTCATGTATATATACACACACCATTTTTGCTCATGTTCAAAGCATATACTTTTTCTTTGTATATTTCTCACAAGTTAGCAATTGAGAACTGTGTTTGCTCGGACTCTTCATTGTTCTTGAAGTCCACATATCCAACACTCGTATTCGACATACCCATATGCATGAGAAAATTTAGAAAAATCGAATCATTCCCCTGTCAATTACATCCCCATATGCATGCAAATTTGTGGTGGGGTGTAACAGGCAGAATTGTTTATTTTCAAGATTTCGAGCTGATATCTCGAGTAATTTCCAAATGCATGTATACATACACATTGTGGCTAGGACCATGTTTGTTCTTATAGATTCTCTTGGTTTACGGTATTTGTCTGATTCATGCTGGTGGCACTGTTTGGTTTGGCAGGAAGGAATGGGGTATGAAGCAAGAAGGTTCAGGAGAAGAAGCTGTAGGGTACTCTCCAATTGCAAGGCCATCCCATGTTGGGAGTTTATTTTCCACCCCAGATGTACAGTCACTTTGGTGATTTTGTTTGAAATAATAGGGTTCAAACCAATATATATATATATATATTTAATAGAGAAATACTATATTTCCCAATTGGATTTTGTACCTTCTTTGCTTTCATGGGGAGGAGAGAGTACTAACATTTACTTAACATTAGCTTCCACAAGGAAATACACGTGGGATTCATTCACTTTTAGGATCTGTATCATTTAAAATGAAGTTCTTTGACCCAAATTTGAATGAATTTTCAATTGACAAAACCCTAAAACCAATGACACATACAAACATTTATTGTACTAATACCATTCCAAAGGTTTCAAGGAAAAAGATGCTACATTAATCAATGTGATTTAACATGGAAATGGTGATGGCTTATGAACAATGTTTGGATCCAACAATTGCACTCATCCAACACGTTCTCTGTCTGCGATCCCGATGACAACCCCCTCGACCGGCTGTCGATAACACCTTGAACAGCACACCACCTTTAGCATGTATGGCAATTATTTAAAGACGACCAAAAGATAGCTAATAATCATATTCAAACACAACATACCAACAAGAGATGCCCAGATACTTCTATTATTATAGTAATTTTTAACACTTGCAATTATTACAATGAAATAAATCAAACATAATAAGACACTTATTTGACATTTCTACCAAGTGCCTTAATCTATGCAGAATATAGTTTAAGGAAACTATTATTTAATAACGAAACACTTAAGAAAATAACAACAATTAATTCATCTTGACTTTGTCATCAATTTGCCTTCCTGCAGTTGACACGAATCTGACCTTGCTTTCCTGTCAAAGGCTTAATGTTTCCCATCTTAATCATAGACTTTGCAAAATCATCCCAGAAAGCATCAGGGTTCGAACTATAAGTCTTTACAAGTTTATCAGTAGACCCACCATTGAAAAGTGCCTGATCGGAGGTGAGTAGTCCCCTTTGCTTCACCAAGTTCTTGAAGTATGCAGTGTCAAACTTGGCTGGTGTTGGATCGAATGGAGCCAGGTTAGAGTTCCCTCCGGTGCGTGGGCAAGTGGCTCTGCGTTCTTTGGCAAAGGCAGGGTCAATATTGGTTGCATTGTAAATTCTGTTCCTAAAGATCAAACATCTTGATACACCAAGGGTGTGTCCACCGGAAAGAGCTACAAGATCTCGTTGGTTCAAGCCCTGGTTCTTGAAGTTGTCGATCAATGCAGGAAGATCCATGGAAGCCGATGGAAGAAGACTGTCTGCCAAGGCCCTGCTAGCGGTGGTCGAGTCTCTCCTACCCAAACGAACCTTCCATGTCGGACCTCCAAGCTGCAGTCATGAATTGAAAGCTTTCGTTTAGATTAGAAAGATTTATTTTCATGCAACATCAAACAGATAATTATCTCTATCGGACATTACCGCAACTACAGAATCTCTAGCAGCGACGGCTAAGATATCAGCACAAGAGACAGTGGGGCGTCCACAAACTCTATCCACTTCCGCCTTAATTTGGTCTACAACTTCAAATCCTCTAACAGAATTCAGATTACCACGTGCATTCTTCTCGGTCTCGAAAGCAGGGGTAGAATCCAATAGAAGTGAACCATCACAGCCCTGCAAATGCAATACAAAACAAGGAAGAGTTGAAGATCACAAGGTATATATTTGCAACTTGGAAATACTAACACTAAAACTGTTTGTGAATTGTGAAGATACATTACATTAACAAAGCAATCATGGAAGTGCAAACGAAGCAAAGAAGCACCCATGCGGGGCTCTCTGTGGACAGCAGCCTCCACTATCCTCCTGATGGCAGGCAAAGCTTGGGGACAAACTTTGTCATAAAATTTGGGAGACAAGGAAAAGGCAGTAGTTGCAAGGGCCAACCAAAGAAATGCATGAAGAAGAAGGTTACTAAGGGAAGCCATGAGAAGTAGGCTTAAATCTGCTTAATCTCGATGAGGTTTGTGTTGGTGTAATGGTGTTGCATGCGGTGGTGCAATTTATAGATCGTAGAGACGTACGTGGGAAATTCATGGAAAGAGAAGGAGTGCATGAATTTGTTGGTTTTGGACTTTGCAAATCAATGATTAGACCGTTAGACTGTTTCTTTCAGGAGCCTTATTTTACCATCTCAAAAGTGCTGGCTGTTCAAGCAAGCAAGCTGCAGCTGCCACCTTCTTTTCAAGAGACACGAGGCTGCTAATCCAATTGTGATAAATACTGACCGCCTATATTAATCAAATATCTATATAAATAAATTATGGGTTAAGATCCACTCACATGATTTTATAATAATCTATGACCATTAGATGAGTGAAATGGATGGATGAAATAAAAAGTTAAAAATAAGAAGATTTTTAAGGATAAAAAAGAGTATTTAATCTCATCCATCCATTCTACTCATTCAATGGTCATAGATTAGTGTAAAACCAAATAAATTTTATATCGTATAAGTAGATTCCATCCCATAAATTATATATATATATATCGTTACAATAGATTATATATTTTTGGACTGCTTGTTATGTTAATGTGATTTGAATTGCGAGTTTTCAAACACTGAAACCATGTGCTAATTAGACAAAATTCTCGAGAAGCTCCACAGTTCAGCCTTGGCTGCTGGCGGCTTCCGGAGCCCCGCTTTTCCTTTTCTTTAGCAGTTTTCTTTTGGATAAACTGCATCTATGGTCACTAAAGTTTGTTTTTTTATCATTGAAGTTTGATCTTTAAGGTAAAAATTTGTCATGTATTTGCAAGATATTTAACGTTTGTTTAAAAATTTGTCATGTGTTTGTGTGTTAGTTTTGACTAAATTTTAGCAAATTGAAGTAGAGGTATTTAATAGTTTCCTATAGTACAAGGTGAAATGTAGAATTTGACCATTAATAATCCATCCACCAGCTGAGTTAAAAAAACTTGGCATGAAGGGTTAGATAATCGTCATGTATGTTTTTTGTCTTATAATTGATTTTTATTACCCAAGAAAGCAGATAAATTACTACTATTCAACAGTCTGTATAAAACAATAATTTTACGACAAATACAATAAACTATCAAAAAGAAACTATATTATTTTTCAATTTGTACCAAGTTTAATACTTACCCTATTTTGATTTATTGAAGTACCAAAAAATTTCAACTAAATATCTTCCTTAATTCTTGAAAGCAAATCAAGCAGTGTTGAGCCAATTAGAAATAAAAGCCTTATCTTTCAGCTTGGTGACACCCCTTTTGCATCTTAACAAAAACTTTCTCTAACAAAGGAGCACAATCTTCTTCCATAAGTCGACTGATAACCGAAGGCATCACAAAAACTTTTGGGAGTAATGTTTGTTTTGATTCTATTCTTTTCATTTTTGTATAAAGATAGAGAACAATCATCTAATCCTGCTTGTAGATTTTTTAAAGGGTAAACTACTGCAATGGTCACTTATGTTTATGGTTTGTACAGTTTTGGTCACCGATTTTTAAATTCGACAGTTATGGTCACTTACGTTTTCGATCTGTAAACTTATGGTCACTGAGATGTTTGTTGCCGGTAAACGTTAACGGGAGGCTGATCTGGCACAATAAAAAGAAGGATAAATTACCTAGATAGTCTTTAAACTATTACTTCACTCATATTTTGTAACACTCTTACCAGTATTTAATATCTAATACTAGTTAGAGTGTCACATAGAGAATTGCTAACAATCCATAATAGTCATTTATTTAAAAATTATAATAAACCATTTATTAATTTATTGCGTAATATCAGTTTTCTAATTTTATTTCTACCAATTAAATTTCGATTTCAGGCAGCAACTTAGTAGTTCATAACTATAGCCTATAAGTATTATAACTGCCTAAATTAAAAATCTAATTGAATACTCTATTTATTCTTTTTTAATAGTTACCCGATTTTTATACTAGTAATTCATCTAACAATTTTTAATTTTAATATATCTACTCACCATTCATTATCAACATAAATTAGATTATAAGTTATTACAAACTATATCTAGACTAGTTTAAAACCAACTAATATTAACATATACATGCCATCTAGTAATATCAAAATACATCAAAAGATGTTATTACTGATACCGTAATTATACTCCTTGCTAGTAGGATGCCTAATGCTCCTTACTCTGATTTCTATTTTTTTTACCTACGTGTGAAAATCATCACACGCTGTATACACTTAGTGAGGCAATAATAATATCCAGTGCAATACAACATGTCTATAAATAGAAAGATGTAACAATACTCATGCATCATGATCACTAGATATGTATTACCATTATGTTAATCATATATTAACATAATATGAACCGTATATAAATTCTTACCAATATATATACTTGCCATTTATTCCAAAAGCTCATAAGCTTATTCACCTGTTTATCTTTTACTAACCAATAAATCATAGCCCAAATATAAGCCTATGATGACCCTGGGTACATGAGTCAAATATGCACCGAAGTGCTAATACACATAAGGTCGTGCCCGCCATATGCACTAAGTGTCCTTTATATACACTATAATGCTAAACCGAGTATGCAGCGTGCTGCTGGACTCTATGGCATGCCAACTATACCCTGTCCCTCGATGACATACTTGGGCATATATTCCATATTTATTTCATCCATGGCAATGTATATCAACATAATTTAACATTGGACAGTTCATACCCGAAATAACATTCATAATATAACATCATATATAACTAGTGATCCAAGCATTTATATTCAACTTTTGACATATTTAAAATATGTCAATCATATGCTCCATGACATAAATATAATGACAATAAAATTTGGGTAGGCTCATCGCAAGCCATCCCAATGATGTATAAAACATCAATGTGTCGTGATATGTATGCAATTGCACTCACATTGACATTTTATACAAGTTAAGATATAATCCTCACTAAGCTTTAAGTTTGATCATTTTCCTTTCCTTTGTTGCTAGTTTGATTCTGGTTTTGATCACGATCTATATGTACATCATTTATAAAACATATACATTTCAAAGTACATATTAGTATCATACTAACATAGGCGCATAATAGGAAAGAAATTCCTAAAAATTCTTTCGATGCTTATTCGACACTAGATCCATTTCATACGATTTATATCACTCTTAATACTTCAAATTTCCCTTAATATCCAAATCAAAGAATAATTCACATAATCATTCCAATTTCATAATTTAACCATCAAAATGAATTCTTTTTTATTCATCCCAATATTTCCAAAATATTCAAAATGGTCCCTTACCATTTAACTTCCAATTCAAGCATTTCAACAATTATTCAAGCATGATACCTCAATTTCTAATCAATTTCCACTTTAAGCCCCTTTATTTCTATGATATACGATTGAGTCCTCTAACCTTTACAAACTTCCGAATTGGTCCAAACAACATTCTAAAGCTTGTAGAATCATCCATTCATCATGCCTAACCTTTATAAAATTTTTCCAACATTTTTCCTAATTATTTCACCATAGCCAAATATGAAAGGTCAATTTAGGCTTGATCTACAACTTGATTCAAGCATGAATTCAACTTTAAAACATCATTTCTAATCATTATCAATCATTCTCATATCATAATCCAACATCCTCTCCATCCACCAAATTCAAGAACTTAGGATTCAAGCATGGAAAGCATTAACAAGTAATACCAAATGATAGAGAATTTCATGTAGATCAATTTTGTATTTCATGCTTTCATCAAAATTCCTAATAAAATAGCTTGAAAATAAAAAATGAAATGTTTCCTTACCTTAGGAGAAGCTCACAGCAAGATGAAGAAAGATGAAAAAAATTCTATACTTTTCTATTTCTTTGATTTATGCCAAATGGCATTATATTAGTCTTATTTATAATAAAAATCTTCTTAATATTTAAATGACTATTTTACCCTTGATATCCAATGCTCCAAAACTTTCCACTTGTCAAAATATTCATCCAATGGTCAAAAATAAACCAATAGGTTAGTAGTTACCAACTTTGCCCTTGTAATTTTCCAAAATTACAATCTTGCCATTTTTCATCCAACGACTCATATTTAACATGGAAAATCAACTTAAATTCAATGATCCATATTAAATCCTTCCAAATTAAGGCATAGAAAATGACATTATTAACCTTGTCTTATCATCTAACAAAATATCTTAAATATTCGATTCGATCTTATTATCCGAATTTTTCTCGAACTTTAACTCTTTATAGCTTTTAACACAAATTCTGTACGAAAAATTTGGGTAACATGAAAACTACATTCTTGGGGATAAACTATTCATTTACGGGACTAAAATGCATAACTTTTGAAAATTACAATTGAGTCCCTAAACTTTTCCTAAATTTATACTTTAGTCACCAAACTTTTATTTTATTCATTTTGGTCACTAGCCAAAATTTTGAGGTATTACATATTTTTGACCACTGAAATAAAAATAACTTGTATAACTACGCATTTAATCCTCCATGTTTACAATTTTTTATATTTCTTCTCCCCTCCACCATCTTCCATATTTTTCTTCATCTAACCAAATCCCTAATATTCTTCTATATTAATCCACAATTCAAAAAGACCTTTACTCGTGTTTAAGAGTTCGATTTAACTTAATTTCAGATATAATTGGATTTACGTGACTGAGTCTGTGACCAATGGAAATCTAATTATTCCAATCCTTTGAATCATTCTAAAATGTAGAATCACATGGCCCTCCACTCTGTTTTAATCACTGTCATTGGCTTGAAACTGATAAAGATCATAGTAAACTGATAAGCTATTGATTTTCAGGTTAGTAATTTAATAAAAAAAAGTTTATTAGTATCATTCCAATTGGACTAACTTCTCAATTTGTAAGTATAAAGACTAAATTCTAATAAATTAAACTAGATGAAACTAACTTTCCAATTGAATAGAAGTTGAGAGAAAAACTAAATTTTCCAAATTAAAAATAATATGGGAGCTTATTTAAAAAAACATGAGATTTAAATATTAAATTTTAAATTAATATAGAAACCCTATCATATTTTAAAAAAATTAAGTTTGTAATTTTGGATGCAGGTCTTTTCTTGTGTGGCATGTGTTGTCGGACAAAAAAATCAGTTCTTTACAAGGGCCAAAAATTGACTACAAATTACAATCGTTTTTAAGCTTATTATTATTATTATTATTATTATTATTATTATTATTATTATTATTATTATTATTATTATTATTATTATTATTATTATTATTATTATTATTATTATTATTTTCATTTGGCCTGACAGTTTAATCAAAATTAAAAGAATTCGTAATCAAAATTACTTTCGAAAATTATTGAAGAAAGTGATTTGAATAACTAAAGGATTTCATTTAGGATTAGTGAAGAGTGTGGGAATTAATATAGTAGAAAATTAGGGATTGGGTTAGATGAAGAAGAATATGGAAGATGGTGGAGGGGAGAAGAAATAAAAAAATTGTAAATATGGAGGATTAAATGTGTAATTACACAAATTATTTTTATTTCAGTGGTCAAAATAGGAGTGAAGTAATAGTTTAGGGACTATCTAGGTAATTTATCCTTTTTTATTGTGCCGATCAGCCTCCCGCTAACGTTTAACGGCAACAAACGTCCCAGTGTCTATAAATTTACAGATTGAAAACGTAAGTGACCATAACGGTCGAATTTAAAAATCGGTGACAAAAACTATACAAACCTTAAACATAAGTGAACATTGTAGTAGTTTACACTTTTTTAAAACTCCTATTGCAGTGCACATAATACTAATTTGTGAAAAATATCCATTGTTCATACAAAAGAAAAAGGTACCCTTTTAAATCTGGCTTTTGATATTTATAAATTTTGTTACTTTGGTCTTAATTCCCTTTTTAGCTAAAAACATTAACCTCAACCTTTCTTTTCCTGGAAATTATTATATTTTTAATGAAAATTATGATTAGCCCTTTAAATTTTTCATGACACTAATGTGACAATCCATATAATTGTCTTTATATATTTGTCACAGTAGTAGGTAAACTTGAAGGAGAAAGGAAAATAACTTTGGGCTTTGTTGATTTATTATGTGATGATTTTATTGAAAAAGATTCAAGCCGTGGTATTTATTTCACTCAAAATTGGGTTTTTTTATCAGGTGTTATGCCCGTAGTTTCGGGGGTATTCACGTTTGGCATATGCCTGCTTTGACCGAGATCTTTAGAGATGATTCCATACTACAATTCGGTGGAAAAACTTTAGGACACCCTTGGGAAAATGTATCGGATGCCGTAGCGAATCGAGTAGCTTTAGAAGCATGTGTAAAAGCTCGTAATGAGGGACGTGACCTTGCCGCTTAGGGTAATGAAATTATCCGCGAGGCTAGCAGATGGAGTCCTGAACTAGCTGCTGCCGTAACGTGGAAAGGTACTACACATTAATAATGAAATATACATGAATTTAACCATACAAATAAACTTTACTAAAATATTAACGATTTAATTCGAATTTTGTTAAACACAATAATTCTAAAAAAGAAAAGAAAAGAAAAGAAAAGAAAATAAAATTTTGGGCCCTCAAATTGCCAACGAAAGTGTGGACAAACACTTTCACCCATTGAAATGATTCATTCCAAAACAGCCATAATGTCCGCATTGTCGCACGAGGAAAAATGACATAATTATGAAATGACATGCCCTCCAATATACATATAAATACTTAATTTGGTATGAGATTTTTGGCAGAGAAAATGAATTCCCACGGTATACTTTTATTATATTATTTTTAAGACACTTGAAATTATTACAGTGGAATGAACACTGGCACTTTCACAAATACGATTAATAAAATAACAACAATTAATTCATCTTGACTTTGTCATCAATTAGCCTTCCTGCAGTTGACACGAATCTGCCCTTGTTTTCCTGTCAAAGGCTTAATGTTTCCCATCTTAATCATAGACTTTGCAAAATCATTCCAGAAAGCATTAGGGTTCAAGCTGTAAGTCTTTACAAGTTGATCAGTCGATCCGCCATTGAAAAGTGCTTGATCCGAGGTGAGTAGTCCCCTTTGCTTCACAAGGTTCTTGAAGTATGCAGTGTCAAACTTGGCCGGTGTTGGATCGAATGGAGCCAGGTTAGTGTTCCCACCGGTGCGTGGGCAAGTGGCTCTGCGTTCTTTGGCAAAGGCAGGGTCAATATTGGTTGCATTGTAAATTCTGTTCCTGAAGATCAAACATCTTGATACGCCAAGGGTGTGTCCACCGGAGAGAGCTACAAGATCTCTCTGGTTCAAGCCCTGGTTCTTGAAGTTGTCGATCAATGCCGGAAGATCCATGGATGCCGATGGAAGAACACTGTCTGCTAGGGCCCTGTTAGCGGTGGTTGAGTCTCTCCTACCCAAACGTACCCTCCATGTCGGACCTCCAAGCTGCAATCACCATAGTTTCCGTTTAGAAATATCAAACAGATAATTATCTCTGACAATAAAAATCAATGTATTGGACATTACCGCAACAACTGAATCACGAGCAGCGACGGCTAAGATATCAGCACAAGAGACAGTGGGGCGTCCACAAACTCTATCCACTTCCGCCTTAATTTGGTCTACGACTTCAAATCCTCTAACAGAATTCAGATTACCACGTGCATTCTTCTCGGTCTCGAAAGCAGGGGTAGAATCCAATAGAAGTGAACCATCACAGCCCTGCAAATGCAATACAAAACAAGGAAGAGTTGAAGATCACAAGGTATATATTTGCAACTTGGAAATACTAATACTAAAACTGTTTGTCAATTGTGAAGATACATTACATTAACAAAGCAATCATGGAAGTGCAAACGAAGCAAAGAAGCACCCATGCGGGGCTCTCTGTGGACAGCAGCCTCCACTATCCTCCTGATGGCAGGCAAAGCTCGGGGACAAACTTTGTCATAAAATTTGGGAGACAAGGAAAAGGCAGTGGTTGCAACGGCCAACCAAAGAAATGCATGAAGAAGAAAGGTACTAAGGGAAGCCATGAAAAGTACGTAAGTTGTAGGCTTAAATTTGCTTAATCTCTATGTATTGTGAGTGTTGCTGCGCATGCGGTGGTGCAATTTATAGATCATAGAGACGTACGTAGAAACTTCATGGAAAGAGAAGGAGTGCATGAATTTGTCGGTTTTGGACTTTGCAAATTAAGGATTAGACCGTTAGACTGTCTCTTTCAGGAGCCTTAATTTACCATCTCAAAAGGGTTGGCTGTTCAAGCAAAGACACGAGGCTGCTAATCCAATTGAGATAAATATTGACCACCAACATCTGTATACTTGGATAAATAGATTATATATTTTTTGGACTGCTTGTTATGTTAGTGTGATGAGAAGCGTGAGTTTTCAAACACTGAAACCATTTGCTAATTAAACAAATTCTCGGGGATCTCCACATTTTAGCCTCGGATGCTGGCGGCTTCCGGAGCCCCGCTTTTCGTTTTTTCAGCAGTTTTCTTTTGGATAAGCTGCATCTATGGTCGCTAATGTTTGTGAAAGTTTTTTTTTCATCATTGAAGTTTGAAAAATTATGGTCACTAACATTATAGTTTGCCTTTAAAATGGTCACCGATATAACCGTTTATCATATATGATCATTCTGTCGTTAGCTCTCATTAAATTGGTGATACAACACGTTAAAACATGGTCAACGTCCAATTTGACCCTTAAATTATAATTAAAATATTAGTTTGATCTCTAAGGTAAAAAAATGGTCGTGTATTTGCAAGATTTTTAACGTTTGTTTACAACAGATTATTATCATGCGTGTTAGTTTTGACTGAATTTGAGCAAATTGGAGTAGAGGTATTAAATGTAGAATTTGACCATTAATAATCCATCCACCACATGAGTTAAAAAAAACTTCACATGCAGGGTTAGATGATTGTCTAGCATGTTTTTTTTTTTGGATAATTGTTGTTATATTAATCAAGAAAGCAGAAAATTTGTTATTTTTTTATTAAACGGTAAGGTATTACATTCTCATGACGGAATTCGAACCCATATAATATGGGACAAGATGAACATCCTTAGCTATTAAGCCAATTAGTGGATTTCAGAAAAATTGTTATTATTCAACCATGTGTACAAAACAACAATTTTATGACAAATACAATAAACTATCAAAGAAACTATACTATTTCTCAATCAGTATACATTTTAATATTTACTCTGCCTTGATTTGTTGGAGTACCAAAGAATTTCAACCGAATGTCTTCTTTAATTCTAGAAAGCAGATTAGCTTCACAGAGCATTTTTCCTCTAAAAATCATGCTACTCATCTCCTTTCATATCCAGTAAATGCAAGCATTCCAAGTAATCTTCATCAAAGCAGAAACAAAAGTCTTATCTTTGAGTTTGGTCACAACCCATTGAAGCTCTTGATTCCAATCACCTATAGGCCTTTGCAATTGAAAGAGGATCAAAATTCCCTTCTACACCTCTTTAGAATAATGACATCTAAAAAACAAATAGCCTCATGGCTCTGATTCATGAAGACATTTACATCATCAACCATCATTTTCAATTATATCCTTAGAAGGCAATCAGTCTAGCAAGGCAAACCAACCTACTATGAAATTTTTTTGTATGCGAAGCATGGCAATTTGAACCAAGAAACTAATTCATTATTTTTTCTAAGTTCTTGTCATATCCAGCTTACTTTGAACTCAGTACCCAAAAGTCATAAACCGAGATGCTTCTATCCGTAATCTCAATAGCTTCTTTCAAAACCAACTACAGTTGCCAAGTCCAAGAAGATCCATAAATCTCTTCCTTTTAAACCATACTCTTCAATCCACCTAACCCAAATGGACTTAGATTGATAAACTACACTAAATCCCCTATATGTTGGATTATACCGAATAGAAATCCTTTACCCTTTTTCGGTGCCCCTATTTATGTCCCACACTAAAAAATTAAGTTTAGAGTTAAGGTTTAAGGTTATAACTTAGGGTTAGGGTTTAAGGAATTAGGGGTAATGTGTATTTTTAGGGTTAATAGTTTAGAATTTAGAGTTAAATATTGAATTTAACTTTTTAGTGTTGAGACATATAAAGGGTACCGAAAAAGGACAAATGATTTTTGTCCAAATTATACCAGCTTTATTCCACGTTTTAATCTATCTCAAGCTCAAACCACTTTCCTTCTTAGGCTTACACACCATATCCCAACCAACTCTAGCCCCTAGCACCAATATCTTTTCCTTCCCACAAAAATCGAGAGTACAATTGGTTTATCCTCTAAGTTCTAATTATCCCCTTTTAGAGTAAAACATCACGACACCAATAAAATTGAATATTGTAGAGAACTCTTTGTATAAATTATAATCTAGCCGAATATGTAAAAAAATTAGTAGACCAACTGTATATCTTAGCAAAAATTTTCTCGTAAGTCGTCGGCCGTCCGGTAACCAAAGGCACCTCAAGATAGAAAATTAGAAGTTGTCTTATCACAAATCCAATGACCCCATCTTTAATTCCAGACAAAAAATTGTACTATTTGAAGAATTAAGCTGAAGGCCTGAATATTATGGAACTCTTGAAGATTAACTTTGATAGCACGTCGAGAAGAAAGAGACTTCCTGCTATAGCTTTTAACTAATTTTAGAATAAGAAAAATATTGGTAGTTATATTCCTTCCTTTAACAAAAGTCGACTGATTCTTCATAATAATGCTTGAAAAACAATTATGAAACAGCCATAATGTATTAATTTCCATATAGTCGTACCAGGAAAAATGACACATTAGCAAAATGTGACTTCAAATCCTTTACAACACAGTTACACCAACTAGGGCTGTAAACGAACCGAACGTTCAATGAATTGTTCGTGAACCGTTCGGTGGGAAGTTTGTTTATGTTTGTTTATTTATTAAACGAACGAACATGAACACGATTTTTGTTCGTTTAATTAAATGAACGAACACGAACAAAGGGCCCGTTAATTTATTTATGTTCGTGAACGTTCGGTAATCCGTTCGTTTATATTCGTTTAAATTTATTCACATATGTCTAAGGGTGAGCATTAGATTGAGTCGAGTCAAAAAATTTCGAGTTTTTCGAGATAAAAAGTCTTATTTTATGACTCGTTAATAACTTCCTTCTTATTAGCTAGGGGAGTTCATTTTTCGGTAAAATTGAACTAACCGAATTAACCAAAACAAAATTGGTTAATCTGTTAGATAATTTTAGGTTTCAGCTAATGATTAAGAGTTTTTTCAAATTTTAATTATCGATTAATTCAGTTTAAAATCGGTTAATTAACTGAATTAATCGAACTAACCCAAAATATTAAATATTTAACATATTATATATGGTATTTATGTTCGTTTGTGTTCGTTTACGTTCGTTTGTGTTCATTTATGTTCATTTGTTTTCGTTTATTTTTGTTTATCATTTTAACGAACGAACATGAACGAACACGAACAAGCTATATTTCTTAACGAACGAATACGAACAAGAAATTTTGTGTTCGTTTATGTTCGTGTTCCGTCATTTATTCGGTTAAAGTTAAACGAACGTGAACACGCCCTCGTTTATGTTCGTCCGGTTCGTTTACTGATGGAATGACTTGCCCTCCGATATAAATGTACATACGTAATTTGCATTTAATATGAGATTATTTCAGGAGATACAATAAATTTCAGGAGTCTTTATTATTATTATTATTTAAAGACACTTGAAATTATTACAATGAAATGAATCAAACAACGTAATAAGGCACTTCATTTGACATTTCTACAAAGTGCATTATTAAAATAACAACAATTAATTGATCTTGACTTTGTCATCAATTCGCCTTCCTGCAGTTGACACGAATCTGCCCGTGTTTTCCGGTTAAAGGCTTAATACTTCCCATCTTAATCATAGACTTTGCAAAATCATTCCAGAAAGCATCAGGATTCGAACTATAAGTCTTTACGAGTTTATCAGTAGACCCACCGTTAAAAAGTGCCTGATCTGAGTTGAGTAGTCCCCTTTGCTTCACCAAGTTTTTGAAGTATGCAGTGTTAAACTTGGCCGGTGTTGGATCGAATGGAGCCAGGTTAGAGTTCCCTCCGGTACGTGGGCAAGTGGCTCTGCGCTCTTTGGCAAAGGCAGGGTCAATATTGGTTGCATTGTAAATTCTGTTCCTAAAGATTAAACATCTTGATACGCCAAGGGTGTGTCCACCGGAGAGAGCTACAAGATCTCGTTGGTTCAAGCCCTGGTTCTTGAAGTTGTCGATCAAGGCGGGAAGATCCATGGATGCCGATGGAAGAACACTGTCTGCCAAGGCCCTGCTAGCGGTGGTCGAGTCTCTCCTACCCAAACGAACCTTCCATGTCGGACCTCCAAGATGCAGTCATGAATTGATAGCTTTCGTTTAGATTAGAAAGATTTATTTTCGTGCAACATCAAACAGATAATTATCTCTATCGGACATTACCGCAACAACTGAATCTCGAGCCGCCACGGCTAAGATATCAGCACAAGAGACAGTGGGGCGTCCACAAACTCTATCCACTTCCGCCTTAATTTGGTCTACAACTTCAAATCCTCTTACGAAATTCAGATTCCCACGTGCATTCTTCTCGGTTTCGAAAGCAGGGGTAGAATCCAAGAGAAGTGAACCATCACAGCCCTGCAAATGCAATACAATACAATAGAAGGAAGAGTTGAAGATCACAAGGTATATATTTGTAACTTGGAAAAACTAGTAATATAAAAACAGTTTGTGAAGATACATTACATTAACGAAGCAATCATGGAAGTGCAAACGAAGCAAAGAAGCACCCATGCGGGGCTCTCTGTGGACAGCAGCCTCCACTATCCTCCTGATGGCAGGCAAAGCTTGGGGACAAACTTTGTCATAAAATTTGGGAGACAAGGAAAAGGCAGTGGTTGCGACACCCAACCAAAGAAATGCATGAAGAAGAAAGTTACTAAGGGAAGCCATGAGAAGTAGCCTTAAATCTGCTTAATCTCGATGAGGTTCGTGTTGCATGCGGTGGTGCAATTTATAGATCATAGAGACGTACGTGGGAAATTCATGGAAAGAGAAGACGTGCATGACTTTGCTGGTTTTGGACTTTGGAAATCAATGATTAGACCGTTAAACTATCTCTTTCAGGAGCCTTAATTTACCATCTCCAAAGGGATGGCTGTTCAAGCAAGCAAGCTACAGCTGCCACCTCCTATTTAAGAGACACGAGGCTGCTAATCCAATCTCCTCTAAAATATTCCAATATTAAAGATTTAAATAGATTATTTATTATAAATAGAAATCCTCTATTTTTTTTGCACTAAAAAGTTAAATTTAAGGAATTTGGGGTTAGAATTTAAAGAATTTAAAATATGGTGTATTTTTTAGGGTGTAAGATTTAGGATTTAAAATTTAATGCTAGGACTTATAATTTAATTTTTTAATATTGAGACATAAAAAAGGCACCGAAAAGAGGCACGTGATTTTTGTCCATTTATTACTTGTATACTTGGATAAATTGATTATATATATCATTACAATAGATTATATATTTTGGACGGCTTGTTATTAGGGACAAAACTATGGAAAAATTATGTTTTTTTTTGTGTCTCTCTAAAAAAATAAATTTTAATTTTTAACTCTAAATTTTAAATCTTAAACCCTAAGCCCTAAAAAATAAATCATGCCAAAAACTCGATTAAAACCGACCAATCTCCCATTGATCCGAAATTGACCCGAATCGAAATCAACTGAACCAAAAATAATCGAATCGAAAATCAACCGACCCGAATTATAATAGACCCGAACTAAAACAGAGCCGAAACTGAATTTGAACTGAATAATATCAGACCCGAAATGACCCAAACTGAAATGACCCGAATCGAAACCGAACTGAATAACCCGTTTGCCAGGCATGGGTAAAGCTATGGTAAATTTAAAATAAATTTTATATTTTAAAAACATAAAAATAAAAAGTCATAAAAATTATGTGAGTACGGCATCACACATACTTATATATTTATAGTCAGTGGCGGATTCAAAAATTATTTTGAGGGTGTGCACATATATATATATATTAAGTACTAACAACATAAAATTTTTTGTACGTAAATGAGTACAAATAAAATTTTAGCATGGACACGCTCGGTAAAATAGATAACCAATAAATAAAATTCAGATTTGCATGGTGGGTACAATAAATTTCAAGGTAGACACACTCAGTAAAATGGATAACCAGTAAAGGAAATTTAGGACCCGTTTGGTTTTAGAAAATATTTTCTATTTTGTTTTCTATTTTCATTTTCAAAAAATAATTTCATTTTCAGTTTTCTAAAAATTAAAAAACATGCTTGGTTAATAGACATGAAAGTTATTTTCAAAAATAAAAAACAGTGAAAATATGTTTACTATCTAACGTTTCAAAATAGAAATAAAAAATATTTATTAAATAATTAAAATAAAATATAGTATCAAAATTATTATTATTGTAATAATAAATAGAATATGAGTAAATAAACCAAAGGTTTTTAAAAAATGATATTAGAAGGATTCGAACTCGGTTAAAATGAAGCTAAAATAAAAAAAAAAACAATGTTTTGATACTTTTCACTTTCTTCAAATATTTTCAATGAAAACATCCTTTCTATATTTTTAAATTTGCACTTATTTTTATTTTTATTCTCTAAAAATAAACTCAGTTCTCTAGAACCAAAAAGACTATTAAGTTTTCAGGATAGGCATGTGCTCACCCTCAACCCAACCTATATTCGTCACCGCTTATACTTGAATCACGTAAACAAAAGAAAATTGAAAAAATAGTAAAAGAATAAAAATAAAAAAATAGAGAGACGAAATATTTGGAAGTACTCATATCGTATTCTACATATTCTTAATATAAAAACGTACCGTGCACATAATACGATATTAAATTAAAGTACTCGTATTTTATAAGATTCATCTCACATCAAAATATTAAATTAAAGTACTCGTGTTTTATTCCCTTCCCTGTTCGGATTCTTCTTCATCCTCCTCCACGTTATCGCCATCGGCGGCGCCGTCTCGGGTTGTTGGGTCGCGGTTTCGGGGTCCAACAAGTGGTACTTGGCTCACATGTTGACGATGGTGCTGACATCGATATTCGAAGGCTCTGTTTCTGTGCTTATATGGACCCGAACCTCGGATTTCTTGGGGTATTTGAAGTCGTATGTCAGGGAAGAAGATGGGGTTTTGATTTTGAAACTTGCTGGTGGGTTATGTGTGGTGGTTTTCTGCTTGGAATGGGTGGTTTTGGGGCTGGCGTTTGTGTTGAGATACTATGCTTTTGTTGAAGGTCATGGGGTTGCCAATGGCGGATCGTTGAAACAGAGGAATGGGAAAGTTGCAGATGAGGATTTGAAGAATTGGCATTGTCCTTTCCAAGTTTAAGTAAGCAAAATTCTGGGTTTTATTATTGTTTTTTTTTTTCGGGAAAATTTGGAATTCCACTGTGTTATATCGTAAAATACTGGTGATTTTACTGTTCTTGTACTGTACTGCTTGTGTTTGTGATCGGATTGGTTACTTATTCATTTGATTAAAAAATTCAGTAAATTGTTGATTTCTTTTTATCATTTTTGCTTCTGATTGGATCTTAGAGTTCGGTTCCAAGAATTTATGTGTTTGATTGGCCAAGAGGTGGCCATCAGAACACAGCCTTGATTTGAATATTTATATTTTCTTTTATTTTTTTATAATTGAGAAAGAAATAAGATTCGAATCTCGGATAAAGAGACAATTTAACCATTAGTGGGTCTTTTTTTTATATAAATTTCAATTTTAATCCTAATCCTACATAGAGAGGAAGGGGAATTCTAAGGGGTGCTCTTAGACTCGTGACTTAAATAATACGAGAGAATAAAGATAAACAGTTTGGCCAACCGACCAAATGAGTAACTTTGGGGGTGCCAAGGCCCCCTCTGACTCTATTCACCATCTGCCCCTGCTCCTAGCATATGCTATCTCAATGGAGAAAGAACCGAACTTGTATAAATTTATTAATCAATGCACCTTTCAATTTTTGTTTTGCTGCGTTATTTATTTAGTTCTATTGGTTGTTTTGTAACACAGCTTATTGGAAAAACACCAACGGTGTACTTGAACAATATTGTGAAAGGCTCTGTCGCAAATATTGCAGCCAAGCTTGAGATTATGGAGCCATGTTGCAGTGTGAAGGACAGGTAGCTAAAATTTTTCATAAGTATCATGTAGATTGTATGCATTAGTTAGCAAGCTCCTTGTTTGGTAATAGTTCAAAGGCATTACCTTGAGATCTAGGAGAAAATGGTTGTTATTTTTGCTGAATCCTCTGCTGAAGTTTTGATATCTTTTAAGGGGAGTTAAACCTGGCAGTCGTATATGTACATGGATATTTAAGTTCTTATCAAGCAAAGTTCATTCATTTATCCTTATTTAAATTCCAGAATCTTTTGGATGAGGCTTGATGCTATCTGTTCTGTCATTAAACTTTTAATATAAGGAAGACCAAACAATTAACAGCATATTTTAAATTGGTTTCAGGATAGGATACTGTATGATTTCTGATGCCGAGCAAAAAGGACTTATAACAGCCGGAAAGGTAATGGGAGGTAGATGGGACTTCTGTCCATGCGTGATGTATGTACAACAACAAATTTATAGTCAAAATTTGCTTTCCTGCACCATTTTGAATACTTTGTCTTAAATTTGGCATTTTTAGATAGTCTTCTGAAAAGGCAAGTGGGAGTTCTATTTTAGGCGTAGGCTCCCACTGTTAGATCAATATACTCTGCTATTTCAGCAATCTTGAGCTCATCAATTATGCCTAAAACTATGGCTTTAAATGTATACCGTGAGTCATTCAGATTTTCACATCTAATATCACAACCATGATTTACGCTGTCCTGTTGCAGAAAGAGAGGCCTACCTTCATAACATAAGGTCCTAGTGATGTGTGACCCCTTATAGATGCCTGTATTTTAGTATATCATCACACCTTCATTTGACTTGTTTGCTCCTGCTTGGACTCATGACCCAGCCTTGCATCTTATTTTTGGTTTTTAATTAGAAGTTTTTGTGTCAAAATCCTGTTATATTTTGTTGCTAATGGCTTTCCTAGCTCTCTATGTTGCCCGCTGATGGCTCCTATAATGGAAAATATGATATAATTCTTTTTATCTTTTATTATTTATATACTTACATTTTGGAGATCATGATTTAAATTTAAAAGGCACTTTCTAGATCATTTCGTAGTCTCTACTACTGTTGAACTCATGTGTGATTGTTACCTGTTACATGCTTTTTAATAAATTTTGGTACTTATGTGCTAATGCTCACCATCTTCATAGTATTCTTGTGGAACCTACAAGTGGAAACACAGGCATCGGCCTTGCATTCATTGCTGCCTCAAAAGGATATAAACTTATCTTGACAATGCCATCATCAATGAGTTTGGAAAGAAGGGTTCTTTTGAAAGCATTTGGAGCTGAGCTTATTTTAACTGATCCAGCTAAAGGCATGAAGGGGGCTGTTCAGAAAGCTGAAGAGATTGTGAAAGGCACACCCAATGCCTACATGCTTCAACAGTTTGATAATCCAGCAAATCCCAAAGTCTGTATTTACATCTCCTTGTCCGTACTTGATGAGTTTTATGGCCTTATGTAAAAATTCATATTTCCTTTTGCAGATACACTATGAGACAACTGGCCCAGAGATCTGGGAAGACACCAGAGGCAAAGTGGATATTTTTATTGGAGGGATTGGAACCGGTGGAACTATATCTGGAGTTGGTCGGTACCTTAAGGAAAAGAATCCCAACATAAAGGTGATCATCCACTTTTAACAGACCCTGAATGGCATTTATATCACATGCGCTTCTGAACATTATCACATTGAATTTTGGAGAATTCTTTTTAGAAAATTTTTTATCAAAGAAAATCAGTTTTTAGTTTCTACTATGACTACCGATTTTCTTCAAGTAATTCTTTTTATTTTATTTTTTCAAGAAGGGCCTTGCCTTGTTTTGCAACTGAATAGTTGACTGTTTGTTTATGACTTTGGATGTATCAGGTTATTGGCGTTGAACCTAAGAGAGCAACATACTTTCCGGTGGAAAGCCTGGTAAGAGGAGATAACTACTTTTTAATATAATTATATTCATGTGTCAATTTTTAGGAATGTGCATCTCATATTGACACCCCACCTTCCCCTTATCAAATACAGGTCCTCACAAGATTCAAGGGATTGGAGCAGGTTTTATACCTGGGAATTTGGACCAGGGTGTGATGGATGAAGTTATTGAGGTCTGAGTTTTGTTTTCCTTCCTGGCTAAATTTTTGTAATTTCTGCAAGTCGACTTTTATGTGGCCTACTGGCCTTACTGTCATCGAACTGGTAGTTTTCTTTGTAGTTTCACTATTGGCTTCGGTTCATGAAGTCGTGTATCCTTCTGATGGATTTGAATTGACAGATATCCAGTGATGAAGCTGTTGAAACTGCAAAGCAATTAGCCCTTCAAGAAGGCTTGATGGTAAATTCTTTTTTGTTTTCAACTTGAAAGTTTGGACTGAAAGCAAAAATGAATGGTCCTTCACCGGCATTAATTTGTTACTGCCATGGTAATCCTAGCTATAGGACCTTAATACAAATGGGAAGAAGTAATTTCTCTTCATGCATATGACCTTAGTAACCCAAAAGCTTGACCTAAGCTTAAACAATCGGAAGGTTCTTGGCCTTGGCTCATTCAGGAAGCAAGCCATGTGGTTTGAGTTTGTGTAAGACTCTCGAAACCCTAGGGAAATAAAAAATTGAGAGAAATAGAAACAATTGAATTTCGTTTCTATATCGTGTTCTATAATATTCCTTCATTGCTAATTTGTTTCATCATACTATGTAATATCAGGTTGGCATATCCTCTGGCGCTGCCGCTGCTGCCGCAATTAAAGTTGGGAAAAGACCGGAGAATGCTGGGAAGCTGATTGCTGTAAGGTTTTTTTTTTGCATATACTAAGAACTTGAACTGCAGTTTTCAAGTATTATACTTGTAGTTTGGAAAGTATAAACATCAGATATAACGTTAAAGCTAGAAACAAGTATGGAGCGTCATCTTTTGTTGAACTATAGGAATGGCATATATCAAACAATTGCCACGGTGAATAACCGAGTGATATTAAAGAATGGCATGAATGAAGATTTGCAAATTTTAAAATCAAGGGGTGGGAAGTGAATAGAAGCTTCCAAACATAAGAATAGTGAACTTTGGATCGAATGCTACGTGAAGTTGGCGGGCAGTCTGCAAGCATACTGCATATAGCTGGGACTTGATCTTATACTAGATTCTAAAAGTACTATTCCCGGTCTCTTTTTATAAGCATGGTTCCCATTCTTAAAACTTCTCATCTTGCCTTTGGTCATTAGCAATCTAGGTCATCTCTCACCATATATATACACACACGCATGCCCGTGCATGGATTATCAAGTGATTGTTTGAACAACTATTGCATGTTGATTCTTTTCCCATTTTTGGTAGCTATACAACCATTTTCAAACATGCAATATGATATAACTCATTAAGTATCTGAATACTTTCAGGTCGTGTTTCCAAGCTTTGGTGAGCGATACCTCTCCTCGGTACTTTTCCAATCTATTCGTGATGAATGTGAGAAAATGCAGCCTGAACCATGAAGTTTCTTGTATTCTTCAATGAATAAAAACAGTTTTTCCTCCATGGAGATGTTGGGCCATTTTCGTAATGGTATGTAAACCATTGATAAGGCATTTCCTTGAAATTCTTCAACTAGGAGTTATGGCAACAATAAACTAGGAATTCTGCTTCCTTTCTTAGTTCTAACTGCTAGTCACAATCCCTTACTACTGTGTTTTGTTCTACATTTTGTTTAAGTATTAGTCTACGACGCATATTATAATACAGGTTGCTCAGTGTCCGGCAAACTTTTGAACGAGTTCGAGGATAATATCCTTAAAAAATTCTTTACATACATTAAAAAAACTTTGATAAAAGTTAAGCATACTCGTGTTATACACACATTGATATTCATCCAAATCCAAATAACATATGTATTGCCAAAAGCAAGGTTTATTAATAATCGCATGAAATCAAGGTTTCTCAAACATTACTTCAAAGCAAAACCAACTGCTAAGAAGAAACTTGGTGCATTGGCATATAATCTCAAGCTTTGAGTTAAACATCTGTAAATAAATAGAAATGGCCAATGGGTAACAACCACTATTCTAATACTCATTTGGGTTCAAACACCAATGTTGAAAGACGACTTCATTCTCCCGACAAGGTGTGGCAATGTCTTCATGTTATCCTCGATTGACTGGTTGACACACGACTCCAACTCATTGACTGCATCGGTTTTATTTTGTTGAAGTTTAGCTGATTCAAACTTATCTTGGCAGACCATCAGGGATCGGTTTAACCTTTCCTACATCCATTACAACAATTATCCGTCAATGCATTATTATGGTGTAATAACTGGATGAAAGGTAAATAGAACAACAGAATCTAAACATGGACAGTCCTTAGAACGTTGTTTTCTCCATAATAAAAGCTGAAGAATGATAAACCGAGATTTCTCAACATCGGACACAGCCACTGGCTATATGGTGAAATAAATTTATCGGATGATTAACTTAATGTCCCAATTGAACATTCGAAGATACCATCATACCAACAAAGTGACTAGAAAAGCAACTGGGAAACAGAGATGAAACTGAACTTTTTCTAAATAACGCATTTCCCTCTCCTTTGTTGGATATTCCCATTCTCTTGCCCTTTTATCATATCATCTTGTTTCCTGTTACAACCTCCATATCTATGATGCTAAGGTAGATATTAAGTTCGAGCTACTTTGGAATCATTAATCACATTCAATCAGGTGTAAACTAGGAATCGCTTTCCACTAATATAACTATTTGTCATGGACAGCCTACTGGATGATTAGAAGAGAGGGACAGTGTATTGCCATTAGATCACATCCACTCCACAGATTAACAATTTTTTTCTCAGAAAATGCATGAAGTGAAAGAACAAATGCATGAAAAAGATAGACTAAAAGCAGCTCGATCTTAATATGATCATGGAAAGGAAAGGTCCCTAAAATTGTTAGGACAGAGAAATGTTAGAGTGGAAGTAAGAAAGTGAAGTGAAAATTGAAAAATATTTTAACCATAGAAAAGTTAAAGCTGTTCAATCAAGAGAACACCAAAGCCTAACTGCCTAAGTAGCTTCCTCGAAACAAAAATTGGAAGACATATGAAACTTACTTGAAACCTGGCCATTTCATTCTCGAAATGCTGCTGAGCATTAACAACCGGGACACTGCAATGCTCTACACAATTACTTATCTCCTCTTGTTTCCTTGATCTATCAAAACATTGATATGCACACTTGAAATACGCTTGCTGCAACCAATCATCACAACCAATTTAAACAAAACAAATAAAACCAACACAACCAAGAAGCCTATGTCATTATCATACTGGTCAGAAAAAATAAACAAAATTTGCATCTGCTTATATCCCCAAGAGAATGTAAAACCTTTGATATCTAAAGAAACCAGCAAGTTCACAGCTTTACAATCTAATAACCAATTTGGTTCCAACAATTCCTAAGCAAGAATTAAACAGAACCCATTTAACAGAAGCAATCAAATAGCTCAAAGAAATCATAGTTTCATGGAAAAAGCTGACTATATCAATGAGGAGGGAAACCTGAAGAGTGAAATTGATGTGGTCTTGGACAGGAGCAAGTTGAGCTTGAGCTGCTGTATTCACTTCACTAAGTTTCCTCCTCATTCTTTCTGAAACCATTTGCTGTTCTACTGCTGCTATGTGATCCATCCCTTGTCTTACTTTTTTCTTCTTCTTCCCCTCAATCTGATTCAAGAGAGGGAAACAGAGAAATAGATTTTAGGGTTTATAGGGAATTTTGGTTGCTGCTTGAAGGGTTTTATTTAAGGCTCAAAGCTCCATTTTTTTTTCTCTTAAAGAGAGATGTTGGCCCAAAATTCCCCCCAAAAATATCCATTGGGCTCACTCAGCCTATCAACAGTGATCTAAAGGTCTAAGCTGGATCAGATTTTGACCAACCGACTCGATCCGAAAATATAAAAGCTCCACCCGTAAGTGATCAGATATGAGGTGAACTCGACCCAAATTTTAGGATTTAAATTCGCACAGACCCGATTCAAAATAAGTAAAAAGTATTTTTCTCATTTTATTAAAAATAAAGGGATAATATGACAAAATATAGAGTGACAAAAATTTTCTGCCTATTTTCGGTGCCACTTTTTATGCCGCACACTAAAAAATTAAATTTTAAGTCATAATTTTAAATTTTAAATTTTAAATCCTAAACTTTAAACACTAAATCTTAAAAAAATACACCATACCCAAAATTTTTAAGGCTCTAATCCTAAACACTAACCCTAAAACTTAACCCTAAACCATAAACCTAGCATTTTTGTGTAGGCATAAATAAGAACGCTGAAAAGGGGTGGGATATTTCTATTCATAAAGAGAGAGATATTTATATTGCTTTAACCATCGATTTCTAACTCATTAATTTACTAATCTGAACTGGGTACTGCAAAGTCACGTTATGGAGCGACCCTTCTAATTTAATTGTTCTATTCACAACGTTATAATTCGAACATTTAACCTTTTTATGAAGATCAATTGGTTATATTTATATTAATTATTATTATAATTTTTCTTTTTTATTCGATAAAATTAACAATATAATTTAAAAAACATATAAAAGATGAACATTATATAATAGTTATATCTAAATATATGAAAAAAATCATATAAATATTTCGTATCAAATATTTTCATGCTAAACCTAACTTGATTTGACCATAATTTTTTATAAAAGAATTCAGACCCTATAAAATTGGGTCCATGTTCCATGGCCATCCTTGTCTGCTTTTATCCTTGGTAGACTTTCACCATTTTTTGGTCAATAAATTTACATATACCTCATTGTATCAAACGAAGCACAGATCAACAAAAATGGAACAAAAAGACCAATCACCGCCATTAACATGCGAAAACCTTCCTTCATTCCTTTGTTCATTCGTCGACACCTTCGTAGACTTCTCAGTGAGTGGCCTTTTCCTGCCCCAACACCAACAAATACCTCAAAAGCCTCTTCAAACCGATTACCCCGCCCCTGACCGTCTCGTCGCCATCGGCGACCTCCATGGGGATCTCGAGAAATCCAAGCAAGCTTTCCGTCTCGCCGGCCTCATCGATGGGTCTGATCGTTGGTCCGGTGGGTCTACCACCGTTGTTCAGATTGGCGACGTGCTTGACCGCGGCGGGGAAGAGCTCAAGATCCTTTATTTCCTGGAGAAATTGAAGCGTGAAGCTGTTAAAAGTGGTGGGCAGCTGATAACTTTGAATGGAAATCACGAGATAATGAACATTGAAGGTGATTTCAGGTATGTGACTGAAAAAGCTTTAGAGGAATTTGATGTTTGGGCTTATTGGTTTGAAATTGGGAATAAATTGAAGAGTTTATGCCATGGTTTGGAAATCCCTAAGAACCCTTTTCATGGAATTCCTTTATCTTTCCATCGAGTCCCTGAAGAATTTTCTCATAGCATTAGAGCCAGAATTGCTGCATTGAGACCCGATGGTCCGATCTCCCGTAGATTCTTAGCTAATAACTTGACTGTTTTGGTCGTTGGCGACTCCGTTTTCGTGCACGGCGGCCTTTTGGCGAAACACGTGGACTATGGGTTGCAGAGGATCAATGAAGAGGTGAGGGATTGGATTAATGGATCGATGCGAGGCCGAGCACCGGAGTATTGTAGAGGGCGGAATGCAGTGGTTTGGTTGAGGAAGTTTTCGGATGAGTTAGCGAAGAACTGTGATTGTTCACTTCTTGAACACGTTCTCGCCACGATCCCCGGTGCGAAAAGGATGATAATGGGGCATACGATTCAAGAGACTGGGATTAATGGTGTTTGTGATCATAGAGCTATAAGGATCGATGTGGGAATGTCAAAAGGTTGCAGCAACGGATTGCCTGAAGTTCTGGAGATTAACAAGGACTCGGGGTTGAGGGTATTGACTTCGAATCCGGTTTATATGAACAAGAATCAATCTTTTGCAGGTGGTAGAACTAAAGAAGGGCTTGGATTGTTGATACCAGAGCAGGGGCTGAAGCAAGTCGAAGTGAAAGCTTAGCAGTTTCGAGTAATCTAAATTCCAAGCTACCGATACCTCATTAACTGCTGCACATGTATTCATTTGCTGGTAAACTTGTTTGCGTAAGGAATTAACCATTGTATCTGCATCTTTTGATGTGAACTTGAACTGCAATCGTTGCTAATACTGTCATTGATGTATGAATTTGTTCGATCAATATGAAGATTCCGTTAGCCGATTCGATGGCCTTTATGCTGTTGCTAGTGTTTAACCATTGTCTCAAAAAGTTTCCCCACTTACAAATTTGCAGCCAGACACGACATGAATCTTGTATTGGATTCTTGCAAATGAAAATTTCTGGCATTTATGTTAATTCTGTTCCTCCACTCTTCATTTTCATGGTATGAAAATTGTGCAGAGCCTTGTAAGAATTAATCTCTACATTGGTTATGCATAACTCTGGCCTGTGGAACCCAACTGAATTTAAGGTTTTGTGTCACAAATACTATTTTCTTTATACACACGTACGTATACAGGGGTGTTGGAGGAGACCGTCGCACCTCTAAAAGTTTCAAATTCCTATATAGTAGTTGTATTTTTTTGTATTTTCTATCGATAATCTAAATTTACACCCCTTAAATTCTTAATATAACTCCCTAACAATTCGCATCCTTTAACACAAAATTCTACATCCGTCTCTGCACATATAGAAATTTGTACATGGGGTGGTAAACAAATAAGTTCTAAAATATACTTCATCCGTTCCACTTATATTGTCATATGTTACTTTTCATAGAGTTCTAGGAAAAAAAAGTTTTATGGTGTCAAATAATTTAAATGACAAATTTACCCTTAAAAAGTTGACTTTTATTTTTGTTGGAAAACTAAAAAAATAAAAAAGTAATTTTGTCTTATAAAAGTTGTTGAATTTTTTAAAGTAATAATTTGAGTGAGACAATTTTAAAATACAAAAATAATAATTTTATTAGGATAAAGGCAGTATATAAATTTATACAAGAGGCGACTACGAGTTCAGAAAAGGTATTTCATGTTAAGAAATAAAAGAAGAACAAGAGCAAGAACAAGAACAATAAAGCAATAAGATAGAATTCTGTATTGTATTCTGAATTTGAAGTGTGTTCAATGCCTTCTTCAAAGCCTATATTTATAGGCACAAGGAGAAAACCTTAATTGTAACCCTAATAATAAAATACAATAAAATCTCATTTAATACAAGAATATTCTCGTAAGTAAATCTTCATAAATTGAGAAACAATATGATATAACTGAGAAGTGAATATATAGTAAAGGACATCCACATTTAATAATATTCATAACACTTCCCCTTTGATGTCCTAAACTATGTGCCTCGTTAAAACCTTACTAGGAAAAATCCAGTGGGACAAAAACCCAGTGAAGGAAAAAGAGTGCACTATCTTTTGATACGCATAACAAGTTTCCTCATTAAAAACCTTACCAGGAAAACCCATTGGGACAAAACCTTGGTTAAGGGAAAAAGAGTGCAAACGCGTATTTACTCCCCCTCATTTATGCATCACTAAGATCTTTGAGACGACGCAATCCAATGTTAAAAATCAACTTCTCAAATGTAGAAGTAGGAAGCGCTTTGGTAATAGATCTGCTAAATTTTCACTTGAACGGATCTATTGGACATCAATGTCTCCATTCTTTTGTAGATCATGGGTGAAGAAAAATTTTGGTGAGATGTGTTTTGTTCTATCACCCTTTATGTATCATTCTCTCAGTTGGGCAATACAGGTTGTATTGTCTTCATATAAGGCCGTCGGAGTTACTCTTCCAGAGCATAAGCCACAATTTTCTCGAATGTGATGAACTACAGACCTTAACCATACACATTCACGACTAGCTTCATGAATAGCTAAAATCTCAGCATGATTAGAAGAAGTGGCAACAATTGTTTGCTTCATAGAGCGCCAAGAAATTGATGTACCACCATATGTAAATACATAACCGGTTTGCGATCGAGCATTATGAGGGTCAAATAAGTACCCTTCATCTGCAAAACCAATCAATTATATTTTGGATAGATTAGGAAAAAATAATCACATGTCTTTCGTACATTGAAGATAACGAAATATATGTTTGACCCCATTCCAATGTCTTCGGGTTGGACATGAACTAAATCTCGATAGTAAATTTACAGCAAATGATATGATAGGTCGTGTATGACTAGAAAGATATATTAGTGCACCAATGGCACTTAAGTATGGTACTTCCGGACCAAGAAGATCTCCATCCTTATCTGGGGGACGAAAAGGATCTTTATTTACATCTAACGACCTAACAACCATTGGGGTGCTTAACGGATGTGCGTTATGCATGTAAAATCTTCGTAACACTTTTTCTATGTATGTTGATTGATGCACAAGGATTCCATCCTTTAGGTGCTCAATATGTAATCCAAGAAAAAATTTTGTCTTTCAAGGTCTTTCATTTCAAATTCTTTCTTTAGGTATTCCATTGTCATTGAGATCTCTTCAAGAGTCCCAATGATATTCAAATCATCAACATACACAGCAATAATAACAAATCCAGAGCTAAATCTCTTAATAAAAAATACTCGGAGAAATTAAATCATTCTTATAGCATTATGCTAATAAGTATTCAATGAGGCAATTATACCAAATGTGCCCAAATTGTTTTAATCTATAAAATGATATGTTCAATATAATTGAATAATATTCTCGAGAACTTGAATTAACTGCTTCTGGCAGTCGAAATCCTTCTGAAAGTTTCATGTAAATGTTATTATCAAGAGGCTCATTCAAATAGGATGTAACAACATCCATTAGGCGAAAACTAAGTTTTTTTATTGCCAGACTAATAAAAAAATCTAAAAGTAGTTGCATCCACCACCAAGGAGTATGTTTTCTCATAATCGATTCTAGGTCTTTGTGAGAATCCTTGTGCAACCAAACGAGCTTTATATCTCGCGATTTCCCCTTTTTCATTTTTATTTCTCACAAAGGCTTATTTATATCTACGTGCTTTACACATTCCGATGTACGGACTATAGGCCCAAATACTTTTCTTTTCAAAAGAGATTTTAGTTTCACCTCAATTGCCTCTTTCCATTTTTGGCCAATCATTTCTTTGTTTACATTGTCCAATTGACAATGGTTCATGATCCACATCAAAATCCACAATTTCTAGTGCTATATTGCATGTAAATGTATTATCAACGTCGATTTGATTTCGGTTCCACTTATTATCATACATGAAATAATCTATTGAGATCTATTTATTATCAGGTACCTGAATCATGTCAATGTCTCTGTTGGAGACCTTTTAATCTCTTCTAGAGATTTTCATAATACGTTGATTCCTCGATCAGACCATAATAAAATATAGCTCATTTTCTTTTTCGGAGATTTTTATCTTTGGAACCTACTTGTCTACCACGCTTTAGGCGTGAGTTAGACTCATTAGCAACTAGAATTTGTCCTTCTGGGACATCAAATTTAATCAGAGCATTCATAGCTGGTATATGTGACTTAGTCACTCTTTTAGGGTTAGCAAAAGAGTCTAGCAATTGATTTGCTAAGTTTTGCAAATAAATTATCCTTTGAACTTATAGTTCACATTCTTGGGTACGTGGATCAAAATGAGATAACGATAATTCATTCCAACTTATTTCTTTTCCCAGCTATTTATTTTCTCCCCTAATGTTGGGAAAACCGACTCATTAAAATGACATTTGGCAAATCGAGCTGTAAATAAATTCTCCGTCAATGGCTCGCGATATTCAATTATTGTGGGGGATTCAAATTCGAACATATATTCCCAACCTCCTTTTAGGACCCATCTTTGTGCGTTGTGGTGGAGAAATCGGAACATATACAGCATATCCAAAAAATTTAAGATGAGAAATATTTGGTTCCTGATAAAAACCATTTATAATAGGGAGAACCTATGATAATTTATTGGCCTGATGCGAATTAATGATGTTGCATGTAAAATAGCATGTCACCAGCATTATCAAGGCGAATTGTCTTTATAAGGTAATATGGAAAATGTGATCATAATTTCATCAACTTAGCAAGTAACCTCGCAAACACCAAGTTACGGGTTGATAACAATGATACATATGATCATATAGTCGATGCATCGATTAAAACCATAAAATATCTAGATAGTCTGTAAGAAAGGTGTATGGGCCCACATATATCACATTGTATCCGTTCCAGAAAATTAATAGATTCACAATCTAACTTAGTTGGTGATGGTTGAATAACCAGTTTACTTTAAGAGCAAGCATCACGTGAAAAACATTACTTTGAAGAATCTATCAGTTCTTCAATGAATAACCACATGAAGATTTAATAACTTTTCGCATCATAATTGAACCGGGATGGCCTAACCGGTCATGCCAAATAATAAAGTTATCAGTAAACTTCTGGTTTACAATAGCATGAGCTTCAATTTTGTACTAATTCTTGTGTAGTACAATCTGGGTGACAGTGCATGTAATTTTGTTAAGATTTTCTTATTGCCTTTAGTTATACTCGTAATATGGAGACAATCAGCATCCTCTTGACTAATAGTCTCAATATGATATCCATTTATGTGAATATCTTTAAAATTCAATAAGCCTCTTTGCGACTTTGGCGAGTAAAATGCATTATGAATACGAAATTGAGTTCCATTTGGCAATAATATATTTGTTCTTCTCAAGCCTTTTATGATATTAGTACTTCCGGATATAGTACTCACATTATTCCCTTGCATTGTTAAATGGGAAAATATGCATAATTATGCACCTTTCAATATGTGATTTGTTCCATTCACTTCGGGGAATGAAAAATATGTGCTTTGCACCATTCACTCCAGGGAATAAAAAAATTAAATATAGCACATATCACATCAATTATCTATTAAAGATAATGTCACAAGAACTTATTATTCTTCCGGAGCATTGATATTTTAGTCCTTTGAGATATAGTACTCACATTTTCCTCTTACATTTAAATGGGAAAATATTTCTTATGATTAAGTATAGTATGAGTATTTGCACTGTCTGCTAAGCATAAATCATCACAATTCATTACATATTTTATTCTAGAAGTAAACATTTCTTCAAAAGATAATATGTAAAACAAATTAACATATATATATATATATATAATACGTAAAACAAATTAACATAAAGCAAAATAAATAAAATATCTATAATTCCATTATAAGGAAATAAAATAAATGTCGTATTATTCCCTTCAAGGGTTATGCGGAAATTAACAATATCCAATCGAGTTTGACCAACAACGCCATAATTATTTTCGTCATTTTCATAAACAAAATTTGTTATATTTTTTTCCTTTATCATTCATGATTGTGGATGAAGATCTATAATTTTTCGGCGTATGACAAGTACGAGATCAATGGTTTGTACCATTGCATAAAAAATCATTTTCTTAATATATTTTTGTCATCTTTATAAACCCACTTCTGGTGATTATAAGCATTCTTAAAATAATCATCTTGTCCATATCTATGTTCATGGCCTCAATTGCAACCACAATTGCTAATGTAGCATTTATTCTTTCCTCTATAAAATGTCATATTCACTTCAGGGAATCGAGCGAAGCCAATAGGTCTTTAAAACCTTTTCACGATATTGTGTCTACATGACAACATTAATTTTGTAAAAAAATGGAGTATTTTTTTCTAACATATCCTCATCAGTGATACTCTGACCACAAAATTTCAATTTAATATGAAACATTTACATAACTGAGTTTTATTCACTAACCATATAGTAAATTATCACGGTTGCATTCACTTCAGGGAATGAAACTTATCCAATAATCGCATGGAATAAATATCATGCTTGCATTCACTTCAGGGAATGCTTGCCATAAAATTTTTGGATCAAGATGAATTTTCATAACTTGAACTTGGGAGAAGTCTATTGCCAATATACTTATATTAAACTATAGAACATATTAATTAATTAAAGAATAAGCTTTAGGCGTTAAATAAAAAAGAATAAGAATAAAATGTCAAAAAATCCAAATAATAGCATAACCATCGTGGAGTAATTCATAATTGAAACTGGAGTTAAAGAAGAAACTTACCACATGGCTCCAAATATAATGTTCATTCAAAATAACCTTTTGTTTGTAATGAGCAATAAGAGATTTCTCAAAAGATGAGTAATCAAGTTGCTCGGATTAAACTGCTAGCACATGTTCAATCTCTGCTCCTTTTTTTAGCTTTTCAATATTGTTTTTAAACTGTAAATTTCACGAAGAAAAATTATAGACAAAATAGAATGCACTATATATATAAAATAACACGGTTAAAAATTTAATTTTGTGAAAGCTTATCTTTTACCAAAAAAATTAAAAATCAAGTTAAAGATCAAGAGAGAAAGATAATCGATAATTAAAATATAAATGAGGGAGAAGAACTTATCTTTAATTCATGCTAGAATTAAATTCTTTTCAATAACTCTTTTAGGATTCGAACGACAAACACATCAGTTGGCTAGAGTCTCATACTGATAACGTGTTAAGAAATAAAAGAAGAACAAGAAAACAAATTCTAGCATGAATCTAAGAAGTCACGTTTGAAAACTTTTCCCTCAAGAAAACAAATTTTAAAGATTATACTTTAAATTTTAAAAGAATACATATAATGATGTTTTAATAAATATCTTATAATAAATAATTTAGCCCTGATACTACTAAATGTAACCCCCTAAACCCAACCTATAAGAAATATGTTGAATCTAAGAATCATGTTTGAAAACTTTTCCCTCAAAAAAATAAATTTTAAAGATTATACTTTAAATTTTAAAAGAATACATATTATGATATTTTAATAAATATCTTATAATAAATAATTTAGCAAATGTCATAATCAATATCTGAATATATAATAAAAATATCTGAATAATAAATAAAATAAAAAACATAGTAAATGAATGCTAAAAATAATCACAAAACATAATTAGTCTCAAAGTTTAAAATTACATTAATATATCGAAATAATAAATAATGATATGAATAACTAAAAATAGTTTCGTACTCAATAATAAAATAATCGGATAAAATGTGAGATCCTCCAAGTACCACGTCGCCTAAAGTTCAAAGATATTTGTAAGAGGAAATAATGAGGGAATAAGCTAAAGAGCTTAGTGTGTCTCTAAAGTGCAAGGAAAACCATAATAATAAAACATAGTAATATTTTCTTAAAATTCCTTAAAACATAAAACAAATGGTACAACATCACAAGCGAAATGCAATACACCCAACTACGTCCGCCAAAGATGAGGAAGGTTCCCATAGACTCCTCGCTACATCCGCCATCTGAAGTGGAATTCTGCCCAAAACGTGAAACCACTGAACTTTCCCGTACAAATTCCAACCCATGCTCATACATATATGATGTTTAAAACTCAAATTTTATAAACAAAGTTCCATAAATCCGATATTCCATAAACATACTTTATTAATCCATAAATCATAATCCATAAATCTATAAATCCTAGTTTCTGTAAATTTCAATGTTTCGTAAATCAAATATTTCATAAATCATAATTTAAAATACATTCTAAAATCGTATGCATATGATGTCAACCATACATGCCATAATGCAGATCATAATCATGCAAGGTATAAAACCATATAAAAATTATTTATTTATAGCACCGGAAGAAAACACACTTCAAGCAACAATAGCTCTAATGCCGCGAAGAACGCCTATCACGTTCAGATCTAGCACTAGGCCTAGCTGAATCGGAACCTACGATATCAAACTCTACATTAAAAATCTATCACTATGCCACCAAGCTAAAAATACTAATGCTAACTAAAAGAATACTCACGTGTAGTTCTCGTGGTATGTGCACGGTCAGATCGAATAGACTAATGGGGTGGTAATTCGTCTTCTTCAAAGTTGATGTCAATCACGAGATAGAGGAAAAATAATAATTATGATTGTACGATACTACAGACTCACCAGAGTTTGGTATAATTAAATAAAAAAAAGAAAAAAAAAAGATACGTTTCAAACTATTCGAATATGAAGAGGGAAAAAAAGGAGGGTGCGGCTGCAGATTCGTGAAATAAAAAGAAAAAGAATGGGAGCCGTAAGGGTAATCTGTGAAAGTGAGGTTTAAATACCTCAATCTAAAGGGTAATTTGCACAATGGGTCACTAGAAAGGTTAAGGGTTTTCATAAAGTCCTCTAACTTTGACCCACATCACAAAACGATCTCTAAAATATAATTTACGCCCAATTGATCCTTAAATTAAAATTAAGGTTTCACTTCAGAAATTCCCAATTGTTAGGGTTTTCAATTAGGAATTTTAAGAATTTAGGGTTTTCAAATTAGAGGAAAAATTGGGGTATTACAATTATATTCAATAGCTTATTAGTTATCAATATTTTGTATCTATTAATATTAATTAGATTATGAAAATTATTTTTTTAATTTAACATTGCTAAGCATATTTGAGTGATATATATATTATTTTATTATTTATATAATTATTTTTAACATAATTTCATTAATTATTAAATTTAAATTATATTATATTAGTTTAATTAATTAGTAAACACTTATTTTTCAAATACTTATTTTTATTAAGCATATTTGAAGAATATATTAATTATTAAAAAAGTCTCCAAACATTTATTTTTCAAATTGAGAGGTTTCACACCAATCCGTTCTTACAAACCTCTGTTCACCAAACATACTAATTAACGGATTTGACTGATCAAACTTCTCAAAGTTGTTCAAACTTTTAATTTTAGCTAAAAATCTATTTACCAAATATGACATATATATTCTTGTATATTTTTTATATTTCTTTAAACCACCCATTCTCTAAATTTTCTAACTAATTAAATTCAAAGATTTTCTATTTAAACACATTCAAACCAATATGTTGGTAGAATATGCCGAATTTGCAATATAGGGAATATGGCGAATTTGTACTATTTGTGGTTGGTAAATGGTAGGTTTCGATCTTAATCGTCGATGTAAATCACTACAAATCGCCGAATATTAAAATTTTACCTATAACATAATTAATTTGTCAAAAATATAAGTCATAAAAATGTAAATTTAAATTTATTTTTTTATTGTAACGTCTCTCACAAGTTCCAACAAAAAAAACTTAAAATTTTATTACATTTTATATTCTTTTAAGTTATCATTTTCTAAAGACATTGAATACGAATTATAGATTTTTACTAAAAATATTTTTATTTTTATTTTTTAAATTTAAATTTAAATTTAAATTTGAATTTGAATTTTAATCTTAATTTTATTTTTGTTGTTATGTTTGGGGAATTTATTTATTTTTAAATTAATTAGTAAAAAATGTTTTAATTATGTTTATTAAAAAATACTTATATATTATTTATAAAATGTAATGAAATTATAAACTCTCTTTTTTTTTCTTTCTTTTTTTTACATTTTATTTTACTTGAATTTTATTTTTTGAGCTAATTCAAGGCTTAAATCGGGCCATTTTTTACCAAAAAACTATCTATATAAATAAAGGATGATTTTTAGCATGGACTGGGCTTGACCTAGGCCCAGATTTACCAGTGACGTTCGTAAATTTTAAATGAACATATTTACGAAGCGAACGCTAAACAAACGAACACGAACCCTTCAAAAATAAATAAACGAACATGAATCAAATATGAACACATTAAAAAAATAAACAAACACAAACAAAACATTGTTCGTTCAAGCACAATTCATTTACACATTTATAATTTCTAGTCAAAGATCCTAAAAGTTTCAGTCATCCATTGTTAGTGTCACATACTTACTATTTTTCATGCTCGTGCGATACTTAGACAATATTTTTTAGTGACTAAGTCAGTCTAAACTCTTTTAAAAAATGTTGAGTGCAAGTTAAATAGTGAAAATAATAAGGCAAGTATGATTTGAGTAAGAAAGAAGATAACTCAAGTATTGAATAATTGACTATTAAAAAAATATTGAATAATTAAAAAGAAAATTTTATTAGTTTGGAGAATGCTTTATAAGATGGTAGATTCTTAGATTTCATAGTTATCTTAATATTAATATTTAGCTTATAGGGAAATCTATATAACCTAAAAATATCTTACATATCCTAGAACTTTTTACACAATCCAAAAATGGTCTAGTCTTCAAGAAATACACGATCTTCTAGAATATACCATAATCTTTCACCCTTTACATCTCTTAAAACTTTCTATACAATCCTAGAATAGTCTTAGTGTTGAAGAATTCCACAAGCTTCTAGAACATACGATAATCTCCCACCGTATTTCATAACTTTTAGATATTCTTGAAATATTCCAGAGCCTCCTATAATATTCTAGAGCCCTCTAAAATCCTAAGGGGGCGTTTGGTTCACAGAATGTAATATTACCTTTGGGAATAGGATTATCGGAATGTAACATTACCTGATACATTACTAGGAATGTTACATTACATTGTTTGGTTTATTTGGTAGGAATATAAGATTGTAGTGTTTGGTTGGAGAAATATAAGATTAATTGGAAGCAAAATTTACCAACTTGTCCTTATGATATATATTTTTTAACAAGTTAAATTTTCCATTATTAGACTAAAAATATTTGCATAAAAATTTATAGAACTATTTCCATTACATTATCTAAAATTTGTAAAAATTTTATATTTATAATATAATTAATATATTAAATTATTTTTAAAAATGTTTTATATTTATATACATTTATTCATTTTTATTTTTATTTTTTTGTGAAAAACAAAATATTAAACGTTTAATATGTTTAAATTTTTTATTTTTTATTATGTTTGACCATTTATCAAATAAATTAAAGTAAATAATAAAACAAATCTAAAAGTGGTAAAAATGATAAAATTAAATTAACCTACTAAATTTTTTAAGATGAAAAGTATCTTATAAATCAAATAATAAAATTAATAACATCAAGTCTTAACGCATTCACTCTCAAGCAACATACAATCTCATCCTATAACCCTAGAAACATCATAAATACAATATTATTGAAAATATTTTATTAAATATTACAACATTATTTAAATATATGCAACACCATTTATATATTAAACTAATAATAAATAAAAATATTTAATAAATTTACACCAGAAATAATTAGTTACCTAATTAAAAATGCAATAAAGGATGAACATGAACATAATTCATTATGATAAGGGTAATATTATCCAAAAAGAAGAAATTGCGTAATACCTAAGAAAACGAGGGGAATAATATTCCCACAATTTGGGGGGAAATGAGGGGAATAGCATTGGGTCCTCCTAAACCAAACATGAGAATGTAAATCTGGATGAGATTATTACCCCTGGTAAATCATCTTTTTTCGCGAACCAAACGCATCCTAAAATCTTTTAGATCTTTTTCTGGATTTCTAATACTCTCCTTACTGTTCTAGAATTCTAGACCAATATCGCAATTCTTCTAAGACAATTTAAGATTTTAAGTGTTGGAGTTTTTTTTTGTCTGTGACACTAGACTGTGGCAAAATAGAATGAAAATTCAAGAACGTTAAGTATCTATCCCAGTAGTAATTGAAAATAAATAATGAGGCAACTCGTGAATTAAGAAACTGGATACCTTTTCCGTCCACCATTTCCAACCGTCCTTGGAACTTGGTTTCACGCAACAACGTTTTTAGCCCAGAGACTATTCCGTTAGGGTTTGGATGTCCCCAAGTCTGACGGAGGATGTAACGACGCGCCTGTTCTGGCTCATCTCGAAGGACATCAAGGCAGTCATGACGATCTTCAGGTGATAAAATGAAAAGTTCCTGGCGGAACTCATCAAGGTTGAGTCGAGTCTGATAAGGAAAACTTGGGAGAACAGTGCGAAGCAAAGAAAGGAACTGATTAGAATCATAATCAAAATTAGGTTGAACGCTCATCACATCCATAGATTCAGAAATGCCGACCTCAAAATCTGCTGAGAACAAAAATACTACTAGTAGATTCAGAAAATGCCGATCTCAAAATTTGATGAGACATGAATGTGGAAATCCAAAACACTTTTTCCATTAAACGCCTGAGTTGGAGCTGGGTCCTAGTTCATATTTTTCCTCAAATTCTAAACGCGTGGTAGTCGTAGTTGGGGATGGCCTCCGTTCATACCTTTTTATGGGTAAACTCAATAATTAGTCACTTAGTTATCAGTGGGTTTCTATTTTGGTAACTCCGCTATTGTTTAAATGATCGGTTTCATCACTTAAAAATAAATATTTTCAGAAAATTGAGTGATGGAATATTTTTTTTTGGGGGAGTAAACTACCTATTTCGTATCCAAATTTTATCCGTGATTCTATTTTTGTACTAGCCTATTTTTTGGTAAAATAATGCTTAACGTTACGTTTTGTTTTTATTTTGGTACCCATGTTAAAAAATTAATGATAAGTTGAATAGGAGAGAAAAAATTACATATAGTAGACTGCCATATCAGTTTCTTTCTCCTAGTCAGCCTGCCACGTCAAATAAAATCATACAGAAATCACATGTGGCAGGCTGATTAGAAGAAAGAAAATGGCGTGACAGTATGTCACATGATATTTTATCTCTCATACTCAGTCTATCACATGTGATTTTCTCTTTCCTAGTTAACATGTCATTAACTTTTTTTAACGTAAATTTAAAAAATAAAAACAAAGACGTAACATCAGGTACCATTTTATCAAAAAAATAGATGAAATACAAAAACAAAACACGGGTGAAGTTTGCATGCTAGATGGGTAGTTTACCTTAATTTTTTTTAATAGTCAAGTAACCAAAATAGAAACACACAGATGATTGAGGGGCTAACTATGTATTTTAACCATAAAAGTCTGAACAACAGCCCATTCCCAAGCGTTTGATGGAACAGAGAGGAAGATGAAAAGAAAATGTTTCGAGGAAAAGTATGAAGTGGGGCCCATCTCCAATCAACGCGCGATTAATGGTAAAAAGAACATGTTCGAGAGTTTTGAATTTCCCCATCCATTTCTTACCAAAATTTTCAGATCGGCATTTCTTCGACCCAAATCGCGCGATAAAGATGATGAGAAAGATGAAAAACTTGCTGCTCGCTCTCGCCGCCGTCAACTCATCTAGGGAGAGGCATAATCTCCATTTCTCCACCGTCCTCGGTATCATCCTTTGCTTGCTTCCCGGTGAGAACACCGGAGAAAATAAAGTTCCGCTGCTCTTCCACGGACATCAAATCGCCTTCAATGTCTGCGTCGTATCGGCCGTTTTTACCTTCACGGGATCGTTCACGGCGTTGATGATCGGCGATGACTCCAAAACTTCAAGATTCTGCGCTTTATTCCTCTGTAGCCATGGTTTCAACTTTATCAAGTCTTGTCTATGTTTTGCTTGTCTCACAACTTTTATTGTAATACTCAAATTTATCCAAGTCCTGTCGATTGTAAGATTTAGATTTCTCTTTTCTGAGTGGAATTGCAAAATTCACGAAAAATTCAAAGATTTCAAGGCTCTACAGATGCTTTTCCATGGTTTACATGATTGTTTCTCTCCGGATTCTTGCATTCAGACATTGTTTCTTTACATTCACCGATTTGTTCCCAACGTTGTTGGTCGCAGGTCGGCGATGATTTAAAATGTCAAAAAAATACCCCTAATGTTTGATTAAATTGTTATTTTAGTTTTTATTTTTTTTTTAAGTAATTTAGTCCTTAACGTTTTATTTTTTGTCAACCAACAGTAAATGACTTGAAATGATATGTTTGATTAAATTGTTATTTTATGTTTTTATTTTTTTTTTATAAAATTGTATAAAGTATAAAATATTTTTTCTTCTGACGTGTCATTCTGCCAAGTCATTTCAAGTTGTTTATCGCTAGTTGGCTAACAATTTTCATCTGCAAATGGACCATTTTGACAAAAAGTGAAATATTGAGGGCTAAATTGTTTCAAAAAGAGAATAAGGACCAAAGAGACAATTCAGTCAAACGTTAGAGGGCATTTTTTAGTATTATGCCTTTAAAATATTGAAACCTCAAGATTAAAGATTTTAACGTACCTATAGATTTAGGTACGTTTCTTATCTAATTTTGTTCTCAACTTTGAACGATGTTTAAGGGACCTAATACATTCGTCCCGTTTAATCATAGTTGAAAACTTTTAATAATCATGTTGAATTCAAATATCTTTGTCAAATTTTTCTAGCGTCTTTGTATTACGAGTAAGTTGTGAATTTAGTCTTTGTACTCTAATTTTATCATTTTTACTCGATGTATATTTTAAATTCTAAAATTTCATTCATAACCTAAATCGTGACAATTAAACCGGCTAAGTCAAATTCTATTATTAGTCCTAACCGAATTTGTTCTTCAATTTATAATTCAGTCATATTGTCTATGTATTGTTTGGATCAAAATTAAAATTTTAAAATTTTAATCTGATCAAATAAAAGCACATGGATTAAATTCAAAATTTATGTATAATACATGGAGTAATGATCGAATTTTACCGAAATTTCTACCTTAAGTTACCTTGTCAAAGTTAAAGAAGCTAAGCATCAGTTCGAGTATGAATATTTGCAGTTTCAAACCTTTTCAAATTTAAATAAACACGAACTCCAACGATCTAGATTAATTCAAATAAGTATGTTTAAGTTTATAATTTATATATAATTTATAATTAAAATTTTCAGTTATTGAGAAAAACACTAAAATCAAAAGTCAATAAATATTTATACAAGTATAAAATAGTATAAAAAGCTTTTAATTTATACATTTGAGTTTCAATATATTATATTTGAGTATAATTAATTACCTTCTATAATACATGTATTTAGAGAATATTTTTCGATTAAGTATGTTCAAATTTACAACCTAGAAATATCACCCTAACAATGAAATCAAATAAATTAAACCTTTAAATAAAATCCAAATATATAGGTTGGTTTGAGGGACGATATGGGTGCTTGTGGTGGTGCAATACAGGATGCTAATGGAATGTGGTGTATTAGTTTTATTTTTTCAGAGTCTTAGTCGATGCTCGGTCCTCATGGCTGAAAAATGGGGCATCCACGATGTGTTAAAGTATGTCACGTCTATAGGCTTTCATAGAGTGGAGTTGGAAACGGGTAGTGCCGAAGCTTATAGAATCGTATTAGGGGAGTCTCATGACCTTCGAGGCGACCCTATAGTAGATGCCATAAAATCTTCATTGGAATCGTATTAGTGCAATATATATGTATGTATAAGGTTTAATGCACTTCCCCCTAAACTTTAACTATTTTTTCAACTTGCCCCTTAAAATTTATTTTGCCCACATTTACCCCCTAAACTTTTCGGCATTACCGATTTTACCCAAAAAACTAACACCATTAAAAAAATCCCCTATAACCAATCAAAACGTGCCCCGTTAATTATTTTCTTTTTCTTATTTTTTGGTTTAATATATAAAAGAATTAAAAATAATATAAATATTTGCCACAAGCATTCTGGTTTCCAAGGCAACTCAATGAAGCAGTGTCGTTCGATTATCTTACTTGGGAAGATAATGGAAGAAAGCCTGTTGTTAGAAGTCCAATAGTTGCCACAAGCTACAAAATAGAAAAATGGCAAACTTTTTTTTCTATCTTCAAGTTTCTATCTTCGATGAATAAAGAATCAGTAGTTTTGGGAGGACGAAACCATGGTTTAGAAAAATTTGGGGAAGAAGATGGGGTATTTTGAAAAATACAATTAAATTAATAAAAATTTTAATATATTTATTTTATTTTATTTTATTTTAAAATTTAAAAGTAAATAAAGAAACCGACATGTCGTGTTCTTATTGGCTATTAAAAGTTTTTTAAACGGAGTCTGTTTTTAGGGTTATATGGGTAACGATAAAAAATTTAAGGGGCAAAAATGGTCAAAATGAATTTTAGGGGACAAGTTAAGAAAACATATAAAGTTTAGGGGAAAAGTGCATTAAGCCTATATATAATATACATTTCACGTTAGATTTAACAAAAAATTTAATTATCAAGCATTAAATTATATAACTTGATTTCAAAGAAATAAAAATTACAATAAAAAACCGTACAATTATATTCAAATTATAAGGTAGGATTCTCTTACCTATATAATATTCATCTAGTTTTACATTTTTTTTTAACGGTTTGATGATGTTGAATTAATGACCAAAATTAACAGTAATAATAAGAAGACTTTTATGAAAAAAAGATAAAAAAATAATTTCGGCCATCAATTCAACACGTGTAAAACTATTTATTTTTATACTTATTTGAATCATTGGATAAAGTTAAATTGATGGTTGAGATTAAGAATAAGAAACAAGTAAATGTTTATGGAAAAATTTTAAAAAATAATCTCTGCCATCAATTCAATACATCCAACAATATTAAAATATGTAAAATTATATGAATTTTACACGATATAAGCGTGTAGCAACATGAAATACAGGGAGTCAACGAAAGCTAAGCCCAGTGGCTTGGAACTTTTGCTCTGTAATCTGATCCAATGTCACAACCATTTGAGGCGACAGATGGTTAACCCAATCTCCAACTTCTCCTTTCCTGAAGAAATCGGTGTTGCCAACCGGACGATCTCGGTTCCTGGTGTCGCTTTTGTTCACATCCCGACTGCTCATATTCTCAAAACTACACAGCTTCACTATTTCCTCCACCACCTCTTTCTTTTCTTCCTCGACCGAGAACGGCACCCCCCAAGAACTCCGCCACTTTCCTCATACAATCCCAAGGCTGCTTCTTCACGTCTTCGTATTTCAAGAACAACACCTTCTCCGGCGACTCCAAGCTAGTTTTCCAGTACCCCAGAGCCTGATCCCAGAACGGCCCCTCGTGCGAAACCCCTTCGGAAAAGGAATCAAATGCTTCGTCTAGCGTGAGTGGTGGCAGCTCGTTTGGTCTCACCTTGTTCGAGAAATGCCATTTCGAGACCAGAACATCTTTGGGGTCTCGGCAGAGGTAAACGAAGCGGCAAGGCGAGGTTCCCTCGGTCATGCGTTCGGGGAACAAAGAGTAAGGAATGTGTGTTGAAATAACCCGAGGCGAAGGAAGAGCATCGACGAACGATGTTGAGCCGCTTCCATGAATATGTAGTTCGAGTAAGATCATCAAGTCCTGGTGTCTCGCTTTTCTCAAAGGATGGTCGGAGAAATCGAAGGAATCCCTGTTGATAGTCGTGCCGCATTTAGGCGATGTTGCAACGATGATGTCCGTGTGTCGATGCTTGAAGTGGTCGTGGACCAGCATGATTCCTCGGATGGCAAAAGCTGATAGCCAGAAGCCTTGGTATTGAAAAAGCAGGTGCATCCACAAGCCTTTCCGGGCGGGGAGAGTGGGCAGCAACTCCTCGAAGTTTTTGTATGTCTTTTTGTACCCTTCGTCTAGTTCTACTTGTTTGTCGGTGGGCAAAGTTAAGGGAGTTTCCATTGGGAAGAATGGAAGATGGCAGAGCTGAGGAACTAAATTGAGGAAGAGGAGCCTGATCTTAGATGGTGAAGCTCGTGTGTGTTTTTATGGTTTTTAGAAGGGAAGAAAGCTGGTTCACCATGAAAATGAAAATGTCTAGCATCTTTAAATGATAGGGACATGGCACTTCAATTTGCTTTTATGAATTTTGTTGTTTTACCGATATTAGGGCAGGCATTTACTTGTTCAGGTTAGGATGAATATAGATCTTATGTAATTTTTGGGCTCTTCTCATGTATTAATATTAAAAAATTAAATTCTAAATTTTAACTCTAAATGTTAAATCTTAAATTTTAAACTCTACATCTTAAAAAATACGTCATACTCTTAATTCCCTAAACTTTAATCATAAATTCTAACCCTAAACCTTAACATTAAATCTCAAATCTATTTTTTAAAGTTTGGACATATATAGAGACATTAAAAAAGATAAATGATTTATATTCGGCCAGGAGAGGTCGCTAAAGCTTGGTTGTTAAGGATCGCTAATGAGTGGAATGTATTATTCCCTAAACTTTTGAGTGTCTTTTGTACGAGTTGTATTGTTTGTTAGGAGGTGGTTATGTATGGTTGGGATGTTGAGGAGGATTATATATATATATATATACTATGAGTAGGAATTGTATGTCTCTTTTTAGCGTCTCTATTTATATTCTAATACTAAAAAATTAGTTTAAGTTTATAATTTATGATTAGGGCTTAAGATTGTTAGAGTATAATTACTCTATAACTAATTGTTTGTTATATTTGTTGATGATTGGGCCCAGCCGTTATAAGTCTGTTATGGTTGGTTTGGGCCTTCATAAGTTCTCCTCTCTTTGTAATTTAGATTGAGGGCTTGTTTTATTTTGTTGTTTTTAGCAATTTAAAAGTAGTTTTTTAAGTGTTTTCATTTAAAATTGGGTATTTTTGGTTGTTTTTAAATGTGATCTTCCATTCAAATTAAAAGTTAAATTTTATGGTTTTTGTGGTAAAAAAGTTAGTTTGAAAATAAAATTATTTTTTTACCCTCTATTACTTAATTATAATTGATTATTAAACTAATATTTATACATAATTATAAAATAATACATATGTTATAACATTTATATTGAGAATCAAATTATTTTATTTTAAATTTATTATGAATTTGTAATTATTATGTTCGTATATAATCTAGAATATAATTTATATTTTCAAATTAATTTTTATTATAATTTAAGTTAATTTATTTCATTCATCATAATATTAAAGAATTTGAACATTATCCAAGTTCATTTATTTTACTTTACAATACTATGTCTAAAATAGATACTTTGTCTTCTCAAAATTACTTTTTGACATCAATGATAAATATTAACACAGCTTTCTAAAATTATTATTCTACCACACTTTTAAAATTACTTTTTTCACCGTACTTTTTAAAAACAATGTCAAACTAAACATATATCAATAATATCAGATTCTCTCTTTTTCTAAAAGTTTCTTTTATTTTTATTTTGGCTTAACTATAAAATAAGTGCTCAAACTGTGTCTCTTTTTTGTAATAGGTGCTTAAAGTATTTTTTGGCTAGAATATGTGTCTAAAGTTTTATTTTTGGCTGAAATATGAGCTTAAAGTATTTTTTGGCTGAAATAGATGTCTAAACTTTCATTTTTATTTAAAATAGGTGCCTAAGTAAATGTCAAAATTAACTTTAAAACATGTCAAAAATAAAAATTTAAACACCTATTTTAATTAAAAAATAATTTAAGCACCTATTTCAACTAAAATAAAAAATTAAGCATCTATTTCAAATAAAAAAACATTTTAAATAGATGGTCACTAGTTTAGCCTTCTATTTTCTCTCTTTCTTCTCTTCCTTTCATTTCTTTACTCTTGATCTATAGATCCTTACATGGTATCAAAGTTTGTCATTTCTGCTCCGATTTTATTTTCGTTGATTCTCCGTTTGGTTGCGGTTGTCTCTGGTTGTTTTTCGTGGGCGGTGCTGCGGCGCTTCGATTTTGCGGTTGTGCTTCGTCTCTGTGCTCCTTTCTGGTGGTTGCTAGGGTTTTCTTGCTTCGTCTTTTCGCATCGCTTTGGTGAGGTCCTTCCTTTTCTTGCTATTTCTACTCGATTAGTCTCGCTTGTTGGATTTAATTGTTCGATCAATTTTTGGATTGGTGTGATTTGCGTTTCTGCAATTGACTGTTATTGCATATTGCTGTGCGTTTTGGACTGGTGCGATCTGTGTTTCTGAGATTTACTTTCTCTTGTGTCGTCATGTCTAATTCTGGTCTGCCTCATGAAACTGAATTACCTCCTGTCACTGATTTGCCTCATGAAACTGAATTGCCTCCTGTCACTGATTTGACTGCTGCTCATTCAATTACTGATTCTGCTGCTCAATCTGTTTCTGTGAACTCTCCTAAGTTGTTTTCAACCAAGAATATCAATGTAGTGTTAGACGATCACAATTATTTGCTTTGGCACCAGCAAGTGTTCTTAATCATTAAAACACATAGGTTGCAGAAGTTTATTGATCGTATGATTACACCTCTGTCTCAGTACTTGACTATTAATAATCAGTTAACCATAAATCTTGCTTTCGAAGCCTTTGAGGAACAAGATGGAGCCCTGGCCACATGGCTCCTATCTATTGTCAGTGAAAATGTGTTACCTCACCTTATTGGCTTAAGCACGTCTTCTGAGATTTGGAACACCCTACACAGAATATACAGTGGTAAAACCACATCTAGGCTCATGTATTTTAGGAGACTCTTACACTCCCAAAAGAAGGATGATTTGTCTATGTGAGATTACTTGATGAAAATCAAAACTATTAAGGACAATTTAGCCAACTATGGTGAACAAATCTCTGAACATGAACATGTGACAGCCATTTTAAATGGTTTACCATTAGAATTTGACTCAGCTATAACTGTGCTTACTGCTGGACTTTCTTCTTCTAATGTTAATCATGTTAGTATTGTTCTCTTAGATGCTGATGTAAGGCAGTCCTCTATTAATACTCAACTTGTTGCTAGTGCTCACATGGCTACTCATGTTCAGCCCTCATCTCAATTCTCTACTCCTGTGGCTCCTCAACATACCATTGATTATTCTTCATACAGTTCTCAATTTATCCCTTCTAACTCTGAATACAGCAATAGAGACTATAACAGCAGGGGTAGAGGCAGAGGTAGGACATCTAGGCCGCAGTGTCAAATATGTGAATGATATGGTCATATCGCAGAAAAGTGCTATTTTAGGTACAATACAAACTATAAGAATGACTCTTCAAAGAACTCTGGGCAAAGTAATAATAATACTAATAGACAATTTCAATCAAGTCAGGCAAACGCCTGTACCTTCAATCCTAGCCCAATTCCTAGCTTAATTTCTTATCCAGCAGTTTATTAGTCTTCACCTCCTGTCATGGCTGCGCCTTAGAATTTTTCTCCTATGATTATGTGACTTCTCAGTCTCATCCTCAACTTATGACCATAAGTACACCTAATCCTGTCTCTCCTATGATGGCTGCTCCCTCTCCTATGATGGATGCTTCCTATTCTGCTCCCAGGGCACACTTATCTGTTGCTCAGCCAAGCTACACTCAGTTTGCTCCTCAATTTTCTTTCATGCCTCTCCCAACTCCAGCTCTTATTGCTACTCCAGAGGTGGTGGATGATAATGCTTGGTATCCAGACTCTGGAGCTACACATCATCTCACAAATGATGTGACAAATCTTCAGGCTGAATCTGTTAATCCTGCTTCTGGTCATGTTCAGGTTGGAAATGGTAATTCCATCCCCATTATGCTTTCTGGCCAGTCAGCTTTAATTGCTCAGAATACGAATTTTAAATTAAATAATTTGTTATATGTGCCTGGCATTACTAAAAACCTTCTTTCTGTGTCCAAGACAACCAAGTCTCTATTGAAATTTTCCCTACTTTTTATCAAGCAAGAGATCTCCTTACTCGTAATATAGTGCTCTATGGCTCTGAAAAGGTGGTTTGTATAGGCTGCCGGTTTCACCTTCTATGGTTAATGGTGTTAATAAGTCCAGTATGCAGCTGCTGGAAACTGTTTGCTTTCTTCTGTTTCTTCTAATCTTTCTCTTAATTTGTGGCATCAACGTTTAGGTCACCTTTCCAAGGGTGTTCTGTTGCATGCCTTAAAAGATTGTAATGTTTCATTTTCTAAAAATAAAGTGAAACATCTTTGTCATGCCTGTCAAATTTGGGAAATTTCATCAATTGCCTTTTTCTTCATCTTCTACTGCGTATTCTAATCCTCTTGAACTTGTCACTGTTGATGTGTGGGGCCCTGCCCCTATACCCTCAATTGGTTTTTGATATTATATTGCCTTTACTGATGCTTGCACACGTTTTACTTGGATTTATTTTTTGAAGTTTAAATCTGATGTTAAGGCAGCTTTTATTCAATTTCATATGCAAGCAAAGAGACAGATGGGAACCAAATTGAAAGTTCTTCAGTCTGATGGGGGAGGGGAGTTTGTTAGTCTGCATTCTTACTTCAAGGATCATGGTATTCTATACCGACTTTCATGCCCTTATACTTCTGCTCAGAATGGAATCGTTGAGAGAAAACACAGACAAATTGTTGAAGTTGGTTTATCCATGATGGCTCATGCATCTTTACCCCTCAGGCATTGGAATGATTCCTTTGCTACAACAGTTTTCTTGATCAACAGGCTTCCTACAACTGCCTTGCAAGGTATGACTCCCTATGAAAAGTTATTTTTGAAAAAAGCTTGATTATAGTTTGCTAAAAGTTTTTGGCTGCCTCTGCTATCCTTTGTTTAGACCTTTTAACACTAATAAACTGCAATATAGATCTTTTGCCTGTATTTTTCTTGGTTACTCTCATGTGCATAATGGTTACAGGTGTTTGGCTTTGTCTGGTCGTGTGTTTATATCTCGACATGTCAAGTTTGATGAGACAATTTTTCTATTTAAAGATAAATCTCATTGTTCTTTTGCGTGTCAGTCTGGTCAGAGTCCTAAAAAGTCTACCGGTCAGACTAATGCTTTTCCTTCACATGTTTTTGTTTTGTCTAAATCTTTTCAAAAAGCCACTGAATCTGCTGACTTGTCTATACCTGTCAATACTTTTGAGTCCACTAGATTTGTTGAGGCTACAAAGCAGTAGCACAGTCATCTTTAACCTCTTTTGGTCCTTTACCTGTATCTTCTAACCCAAATTATCAGTTTGGATGTCATTTGCCCTCTGGTCAGTGTGGTCTTACATCTGGTGCTCAGTCTTCTGGTGGTAATGGTCACTGTTCACCACCTATTTCTTTACCTAATACTTCTCCAGCTGATTCAGTGGACAATTTTTGGTCCAATTCATCTCCACATGCCTCTTCTTTGTCACCATCCTTGTCTCCAGAAATTCTTTCATCTTTTCCACATCCTTTTTCATCAAGTCCTGAATATCCTGCATCACATGCTATTCCATCTTCACCGCCATCTTCACTTCTATCTCCAACCCCACCAGTTTCATCACATGCTATTTCATCTTCATCACCATCTTCACTTCCACCTCCACCGCCACCTCCACCTCCACCATCCATGGTTCCTATTCGCAATGCTCATCCCATGGTTATTAGAGGGAAGGCTGGTATTTTCAAGCCTAAAGCTTTTCTCTCTGAAGTCGAAAACAGTGTACCAGATGATGTTTTCCAAGCTTTTCAACATCCTCACTGGAAGCAAGCTGTTCAACAAGAGTATGAGGCTCTTCTGAAAAATGGCACGTGGGAACTTCAACCCTTGCCACCTAATCGAAGAACTGTAGGGTGCAAGTGGTTGTTTAAAGTCGAGCTAAAGTCTGATGGGTTTGTTAAGCGTTACAAAGCTCGGCTAGTTACAAAAGGGTACTCTCAACGTTTGGGATGTAATTTTAGAGACATTTAGTCCTGTAGTGAGAGCACCTACCATCAGATTGTTTCTAGCTACTGCTGTGGTCAACAAATGGCAGATCAGGCAAATTGATATCAATAATGCCTTTCTCAATGGGGAGCTTCATGAGGAAATCTTTATGTAGCAGCCTCCTGGCTTTGAATACACAACTCCCACAGGGGAGAAGTTGGTTTGTTGACTTAAGAAAGCCTTGTATGGGCTCAAACAAGCACCAAGAGCTTGGTCTGACACTTTAAAGAATTTCCTTGTTTCGAAATTGGTCTTTGTTGCTTCCAGGGCTGATAGTTCATTGTTTATCAGGAATACACCTGCAAATAAGCTTCACTTAATGGTGTATGTTGATGACATTATCATCACAGACAGTCTTGCTTCAGAGGTAGAGGATATTGTTCATAGCGTTAATGCTGAATTTTCTCTCAAGGATTTAGGAGAACCAAGTCTGTTTCTTGGCATGGAAATACAACAATGTGCTTCAGGCATTATGCTTACACAGACTCGCTATATTTCAGAGTTGCACTCTAAAGCTCAGATGCTTGGTTGCTCTCCTACTCCGACACCTATGACAGTCTCTCCCAAGCTTGTAGCTCAAGATGGTCAAGCATTTGATTATTCTCATTTATATCGAAGCATTGTGGGTGGCCTTCAGTATGTTTGTCTTACCAGGCCGGATATTGCTTACTCTGTAAACAAGTCAGTCAGTTTATGAACAATCCATTTGATACTCACTGGAAGGCAGTAAAGATAATTCTTCGATATCTTGCTAGCACTATTGATCATGGTTTGCTATTTAAACAGCAACAAGAAGGTACAAATCTCAGTCGTGTGTGTTACACTGATGCTGATTGGGCATCGTCAGTGAAAGATAGAAGATCCACTACAGGTTTCTATATTTTTCTTGGCCCTAATCCAGTGACTTGGAGCTCTAAGAAACAAGCTGTGGTGTCTCGATCATCCTCAGAGGCTGAATATCGAAGTCTTGCTAATTGTGTTTCTGAGCTCATGTGGGTGGGGCAGTTGTTACATGAAATGGATGTTGCTCCGCCTCATAAACCAGTAGTCTAGTGTGACAACACTTCTACAGTTTCCATGGCAGCAAATCCCACACAACATGCTCGGATCAAACATGTGAAAATTGATTTGCATTTTGTTCGCGAGAAAGCACTTGCTGGTCACCTTATTGTCAATTTTGTGCCATATTCAGAACAAATAGCTGATATCCTTACTAAACCCATTCCACCATCTTTATTTGCAGGTATGCGTGACAGGCTTGGCATTTGTTCTTTCAAAGTTGCTCAGAAGAAGAAGAAAAACCAGGAGAATGCTCTATAACTAATTGTTTGTTATATTTGTTGATGATTGGGCCTGGCCGTTATAAGTCTGTTATGGTTGGTTTGGGCCTTTATAAGTTCTCCTCTCTTTGTAATTTGGATTAAGTCAATAATATCAGATTTTCTAAAAGTTTCTTTTATTTCTATTTTCCCTGTTTCTATTCTCTCTTTTTTCTAAAAGTCTCTTTTATTTCTATTTTCTTTGTTTCTTCTCTTTCTTTCATTTCTCTACTCTTGATCTATAGATCCTTACAAAGATTAGGGTTTAGATGGAAAAATCATGGGTTAATTTGATGTGTATGGTGTATTTTTACGGTGTATGATTTAGAATTTAAAGTAAGAGCTTATGATTTAATTTTTTAGGGTTGAGGCATCAAAAGGGGCAAGGAATTTTTGTTCCAACTTTACTAATAAAACTTGAGTAGAAATTTTCTGTCCTTTTTCGGTGCCCATACTTATGCCCCATCATTAATAATCGATTATAGATCTTTATTATTATTATTTGAATAATCTTAAGGTGATTACAAGATAATATTTATTCATACATATTCTTATACAAATAAATTGGATTTTATTAAAACGAGTGAAGGTACAACATGAACAACACGATTAATCAAAAAGAAAAAAAATTAGGGACTAGTTTCACCAAAAACACTCATACATATAAAAAGAACAATATAAAAACTCAAAGGCACAAAGAAAAACATATACCTTCCTTTGAAACTAAAGTTATCATCTATAGTAACCCAACAATTGTCAACATACTCCTTGTTCATGTCCAACTATATGTTTAAGAAATGACGTAAAGATGAGCGAAACAAACAATCTTGCATGCTGTTTCATAAAATGAACTTGACTGCATAGACAAATAACCGCAAAAGGGATCAAACTACTGAAGATAACTAATACTCACAAATCAGAGACGAGTTTCGTGAAAAGTTCTACACTAACACAAATCTACCCAAAGGTAGGCGAAAAATGTACCAAAAGATAGAAACGTGACACAAGACAGAGAAAAAAACGAGATGAGCGAAAGTAAGAAAAAAATATTGACGGTCGACGACCAATATTAAAACAGATATTGTCGCCGGCCAATTAAAGATATGAAGAAAAAAAATTATGCAACACTTGTAAGAGAGAAAAAAATTTAAACCTAAAATATTAAAGTTATCGATCATAGATCATTATAATAAAGAAGAACGATTAAAAAATCATGAAAAAGATGAAGACTAGAATATTAAAAGATGAATATGGGAGATCTCTTTTAAAGTACTAATATCTTATATTTATAATTAGTCTTGAAGTTAGTATTACTTGACTTTAATTCAATAATTTATAAGTTGGTCTAATATAGGTATCATAAACAAATGATATGCAAGGACTGTGAGATTTAAAGGAAAATTGGTTAAATTGATTAAGTTTAGTTTGATCAGTATATCGTTGGTACAAATATGTGATCGAATATTAAGTATAAACATTATATCAATTTATATATTAAAAAATATTATTAACTTCCCATGCCTTTGCAAACACTAACGTTCATTCCCATAATAGATTCAATTATGACTAATTATTCCTCTAAACCTAATTATTAACTCCACGTGGAAATCTTTCTCTCTTACCTTATTTCGTCGGTTGACGTCTTCGATGGTAGAATCAAAAATTATAAATTACGCTGTCAAAATAAAAATGATAAAGTTGAATTTAAATTACGGTGTTAAAATATTAAAATTATATAAATAATCATTTAAAATAAAATTTATTTTTTAACAATTTTTTATAAATATAAAAAAATTTTAAAAGAAGTTTTGGGGTGTGATTTACTCCACTGGCTCCGCCCGTATCCGCCACACGTAGCATCTATCATATCTGGCATTAAAAAACTTCAACTACAAATAACAAAATGCGGTACAATGATTGTTTATCAAATTTTAATTATAAAATCGACGGTTCAACCGTGTATAAAAACGAGATGCATTTTATGAGTTATTAATTATGACAGTACAGTAAATAATTTATAGAGTAAGTGATTAAATTTTTTTACGTTTTTTTAAATTGTAAATTTTAAATTCAGTAGTAAATTATTCATTCCCCTTCCTTAAGTAAGAATTATTAAAAAAAAATATTACAGTACAATAATGTGTGGTGCGTATAAAGCATGGGTCCAATAAGTTGGGCATGAAGTCAGCCATTTTTCTAATGGCCTCGCGATGTAACTCCCAATTTGTACTACATATTAAATGGCTCATTGTTTGGATTTTTCTACCCAGCAGATGCTTATGTTTTGGAAACTTGTTAAAATATGTTTCTTGCTAGGGAGGTCTGGTTTGATCTATTGTGTGGAGTTCAGTCTGAAGGAAGTTAGTAGTCTTTGTCGTGTATATATTGTAAGAAGTCTAATGACAATGTCTAGTCTCAACCTCATAGGATATGATGAATGGGGCAGAGTAGTCTTGTTTGTCAGTTAATAAGTTTAGCTGATGAGCTAAGTAGACTTGACGTTTGTCTTGTCTAAATCAATATAATTTTTGAACAAAATTATTTCGTAGACTTCAGTATGTCATTCTCCGAAGATCCGTTTATCTAAATGCCCATCAAGCGTGGCCGGATGAGTAGCTCCATAAGGATTATTTCTAGAGAACTTGGTGAGCGGAGAAGTGTAGTGCGGAAGGGTTGCGATGGACATCATAATAGGTATAGCAAAAATAACAATTTTCAACTTTATTTAAACTAATATCTGGTAAGCAGATGATGATTGCCATGTTAGCGAGTTTAACGACAATATTAACATAATAACAGTCAACGACGAAAATTATCAGTAAAAGGGTTTAATTGTTGAAATTTATTAGTATAAGAACTTAATTTGGTGTGAAAAAAGAGAGAGGCTTAATTGATTTTTTTAAAAATTCTAGGATTTTTTCTACCCTTAAACTTATTATTTATTGGATGATACCACATTTGGTACATGTGCTTTAAAAATATATTTAATGGGATACCTATACTTTTGAAATGTTCAATGTGATATCTTATTTTTGCCAAAAATTTTGGTTTGTGTTTTATATTTTTCACATAATTTTATAATATCCCCATAGATTTACTAGAAAAAAATTTCAACAGATCACAATTTTTTTGGTTTAACACTAGTGATGTTAACCTTACCATTGTAATATTATGGAGTGGGTAGGTCTGTTGTACGGTAAGTTAAAATGCGGCTAATATATGGCGTGATTGTTCTTTTTCTTTAACCGGTTACCAACTTAAAATATTATATATATTGGTAACAATTTCAATTGCAACCTAAATTGTTATGATTTTGGGTAATATTTCAGGTTTAGGTTTCCAAACTAAAATGTTATATGTATTAGTAACATTTTAGGTTGAAACTTAAATTGGTAATATTTTAGGTTGCGACTTAAATTGTTATGATTTTTGCATAACATTTTAGGTTAAAACTTAAAATTTTACTAAATTGTTATGATTTTGGGTAATATTTCAGGTTTAGGTTTCAAAACTAAAATGTTATATGTATCGGTAACAATTTCAGTTGCAACCTAAATTGTAATGATTTTGGGTAATATTTTAGGTTTAGGGTTCAAAACTAAAAATTACAATAAAAACCGTTCAGTTATATTTAAATTATAAAGTATGATCCTCTTACACCATATAAAACTTATCTAGTTTTACACTTTTTTAGACCGTTGGATGTTACATTAATGACCGGAATTAACAGTAATAATGAGAAGATTTTTATAAAAAAGAGATAAGAAAATAATCTCGGCCATCAATTCAACCCATATAAAACTCATCTATTTTTACACTTATTTGGATCATTGAATGAGGTTAAGTTGATGATTGAGATTAACAGTAAGAAACTAATAAATTTTTCCGAAAAAAAATTAAAAATATAATCTCAACTATCAATTCAACACATCCAACAATATAAAAACATGCAAAATTAGATGAATTTTACACCGCATAAGCGGATATAAAATATGTGACAACACTCTATTCAATAACAGTACGTGAATAGGCTTATTGATCAAGATAGGCAGATAGCAACATGAAATCAAGGAGTCAACGAAAGCTAAGCCCAGTGGCTTGGAACTTTTGCTCTGTAATCTGATCCAATGTTTCAACCATTTGAGGCGACAGATTGTTAACCCAATCTCCAACTTCACCTTTCCTGAAGAAATCAGAGTTGCTAACCGGACGATCTCGGTTCCTGGTGTCGCTTTTGTTCACATCCCGACTGCTCATATTCTCAAAACTACACAGCTTCACTATTTCCTCCACCACCTCTTTCTTTTCTTCCTCGACTGAGAACGGCACCCCCAAGAACTCCGCCACTTTCCTCACACAATCCCAAGGCTGCTTCTTCACGTCTTCGTATTTCAAGAACAACACCTTCTCCGGCGACTCCAAGCTAGCTTTCCAGTACCCCAGAGTGTGATCCCAGAACGGCCCCTCGTGCGAAACCCCTTCGGAAAAGGAATCAAATGCTTTGTCTAGCGTGAGTGGTGGCAGCTCGTTTGGTCTCACCTTGTTCGAGAAATGCCATTTCGAGGCCAGAACATCTTTGGGGTCTCGGCAGAGGTAAACGAAGCGGCAAGGCGAGGTTCTCTCGGTCATGCGTTCGGGGAACAAAGAGTAAGGAATGTGTGTTGAAATAAGCCGAAGCGAAGGAAGAGCATCGACGAACGATGTTGAGCCGCTTCCATGAATATGTCGTTCGAGTAAGATCATCAAGTCCTGGTGGCTCGCTTTGTTCAGGTGCTTCAGTTTGGGTTAGGACCAACAAAAATCTTGTTTTTTTTTTTGTGTTTTTTTATGTGCTAACACTAAAAAAATTAAATTCTAAACTCTAACTTTAAATATTAAATCCTAAACTCTACACCCTAAAAATACATCATACTCTCAATTCTCTAAATTCTAATCATAAACTCTAACTCTGAATCTTAATATTAAATCTCAAACCTATTTTTTAAAAGTTTAGACATACATAGGGCATTAAAAAAGGGTAGGGGATTTCAATTCGGTTAGGAGAGGTCGCTAATGAGTGGAATGTATTCCCTAGTATTTTGAGTGTATTTTGTACGAGGAGTTGTATTGTTTGTTAGGAAATGGTTATGTATGGTTTGGATGTGGTGAAGTGTTTTTTTTTGGATTAGATAGACAGGTACTATATTTTCTGTTAATGTCAGAATTCGAACCCATACAAAATAAGGATAATATGAGGACATTTAGTAACTATGTCAATTAATAGATCTCTAGTGAAGGATTTTTTTATAGTGGGCTCAATTTCACAATCACTTTTGTTAGAGAGAAGGTGGGATGTTCGTCGAGTTTTTCTTGATCCGATCCTCGTGGACTTTGTAAATCACTTAATGTGATTTCTAATTAACGAATAAATCATTTTGCCAAGATCCACTGATTGACTAGCGGCTAAGGATGTTCATATTGCCACATCTTGTATGGGTTCGAATCCTGGTATGATAATGCAATCTCTATTTAATCAAAAAAGAAATAAATTATTTTGCCGAGAAAAAAAAGTTTAGCGAAATAAATGTTTATACAAGGGATAAATTTTCTACTCTTTTTAGCGTCCTTTTTGTGCATTAACACTAAAAAATCAAATTTGAAGTCCTAACTCTAATGTCTAAATCCTAAACACTAAAAATATACCCTACACCTAATACTCTAAACCCTAATCCTAATCCTAATCACTAACCTTAAACCCTAATCCTTAACTCCAAATTTAATTTTTAAGTGATGAGGCATGATAAAAATAGTAAAAAGGGACAAACGATTTCTCTTCTTTATACAAGTATTTTCCCTAACTTATCTTCTAACGTAGTTACTTCCAAAATCTTGTTATCTTAGTTTTTTTAGTTGCCTTGGTTGATGGTTTTAGTAGAGGTTTTTTTTTGAGAAAAACTTCAATACACAGTCTGTGTAAACTTTAGTTTACACAAACCTTTTAGTTTTAAGGGTTAGGGGTTTAGTTTAGGATTTAGAAATTTGGGTTGTAGGGTTTAAAATTTAAGGTTAGTGTTTAGAATTTAGGGTTTAATGTTTAAAGTTTGGGTTTTAGGGTTTAGGTTTAATTTTGATTTATAGTAGAAATAGGCAGGCTTGCATAAAATTTATTTTACACAGCCTGTGTATAAAATTTAAACCCTTTTTTCAGTATTTTCTTTGTTTTTTCATTATTTTTAAAGTTGTGTTTGTTATTTTGATATTTCTTCGTCTATCAATTTGGCACGTTCTTCATTTGTCTCTATGACATGTTAATGATCAAAGAGTTAACAATACTCTGCACGTTCTTTCTATCAATTTCTAAATCCGGCTTCGATATTCTTTGCACAAAAAACAGCCTCTAATCTCTTACCTTACATCATTAATTAAATAGTTTTAACCCACTAGGTTGTTTCTGGTTCCAAGCTATGATCAAGACCAATACATCAGTCCAAATTGAAGAAATATACCTACATACAGGCAGAAAATTACAAAAAATAGTTGATTTTGTAAACACCAAGAAACATATATCTGCCATTTTTTTTATATAATTAAACAAAATTATATATGAAGCTTCCACAATCTGCATAAACTTCCTTGAAATAACTTTGCAGAAGAAACTTCCCCTAGCGGAAGACAGGTTAATACTTAAAAATTTAAAAACAAAATTTAAAAAGCTCACTTTTTGAGAATTATAGTACCCTAGCCCTTCCCAAGAACATAATTAACACACATCCAAAAGGAAGCTTACCTTCATCATGAACAACATAATTAACAAAAACCCAAAACCTCAAACACACAAATATGCTTTAAAAAGGGTAAAATTTTGATAAGCATGATGTGTAAATTAATTTTACACAAGCCTGCATATTTACCATATAAAACTCAAATCCTAAATTTCTAACCCTAATTCTAAAAAACTAACCTTGAACCCTATACCCTAAATTCTAAACACTAACCTTAGATTCTAAATCCTACAACCTAAACCCCTAAACTTTAAACCCTAAACTAAAACTCTAACCCTAAAACTAAAAAGCACGTGTAAACTAAAGTTTACACAGCCTATGTATCAAAGTTTTTCCTTTAAAAAAACCCAAAAAGAAACTTTAAAAGAAATCATACATATATCATGTATGGTACCTCAAATGGAGAGCTTCAAAATCCCAAATTCTGCAACAAACCCTTGAAAAAGCTAAGTTTTAAGAAGCTAGAGAAAAGAAAGAAAAGACCCTCTTTTCTTATTAATTTAATTATCATTCTTTGCTTTTTATTTACATGAGTTTTCTATTTTCTACTAAAAAGAAAACAAAACAAAAGAACTGGGGAAATTATCTTGGGTGTCCTTGCTTCTCTGTCTCTAAAACTTTAGTGTTGGCCCTTTCTTTTTTGTAGCTTTGGATGCTATGAAATTGTACTACTTTTCTTTTGCCACCTTTCACCCTTTGTTGAATTTGGAATTGGTGCTGGGTTCTTTTAGATAAATGAAGAAGAAAAATTCACCAGGCTAATCATGATTATGATTAATCATATCATAATTAATAAGAAATAGAGATGGGTTGGCCACTTTCTCACTCAATGTGCTCCCAACTTCAACTCCATTACTTGTATAGGATGACCATTTGGATTCCATATTTCATTTTGGGTATTTTTATATTTATGTTAGGCTTAAATGAAGAAGCAACACTTAAATTATACTTTTCATTTGCTTTTAATGCTTAAATTATTTTTTGGTCAAAATAAGTCCCTAAACTATCATTTCTAATCACTTTAAGTCCCTAAACTATTTTTTGGTCAAAATAAGTACCTAAACTATGTCAATTTTTTTCTTTTAGTCCTTAAACTATCTATTGGTCAATTTTTTTTGTGATGTGTCAACATCTTATTTATTGAAATAACTACCGGACTTAAAATGACAAAAAATGATAGTTTAGTGACTTATTTTAACCCAAAAATAGTTTAAGGGCTAAAAAGGAAACAAGAGGTATAGTTTAGGGGTTGAATTTTCATTTAAGCCTTTCTGTTTTATAGTTTATGTTCAGAATTTATGAATGTCTATTAATAATATTGTCTTTAATATTTAAACATAGAGTTTTTTAAGGTTTATAATATGATTATACGATTTAAATTGACGAATAATTTGTGTTTGATTCCATTTTTTTATATGTAGAAATAAATAATAGCGAATTACAATAACTGATAGTGGATAGTTGATTGTATTAGTTGATTTGATTAGCATATTGCATTAGCTTATTGTATAAAAATGTTTAGTAAAATTAAATGATAGCTTATAATTGTTTGATTATTTGAACAAACAAAATGCCATATAAGGACATAATTATATTCAATACTTATTTGAATAGCTTATTAGTTATCAATATTTTGTATCTATTAATAGTAATTAGATTATGAAAATTAAAATTTTTAATATAACATTACTAAGCATATTTGAAGGATATATATTATTTTATTATTATATAATTAGTTTTAACATAATTTAATTAATTATTAAATTTAAATGATATTATATTATTTTAATTAATTACCAAACACTTATTGTTATTAAACATATTTGAAGGGTATACTAATTATTAAAAAAGTCTCCAAACATTTATTTTTCAAATTGAGAGGTTTCACACCATTCCGTTCTTACAAATCTCTATTCACCAAACATACTAATTAACATATATGACTGATTGAACTTCTCAAAGTTGTTCAAACCTCTAATTTTAGCTAAAAATATATTTACCAAATATGACATATATATTCTTGTATATTTTTTATATTTCTTTAAAGTACCCATTCTCTAAAATTTCTATCTAATTAAATTTAAAGATTGTCTATTTAAACACATTCAACCCAATAACTTTTAGATTGGTAAAATAATTATTAACCGAACTAGAACTTATTTAATTATCATATAATTTTAATTGTTTATAACCTCAAAAAGATAATCATAAAAATATATAATTACTTAAAAGCAATGTGAATATAAATTTAGCTGTAATATTTACAAACGATTTATAAGAATATATATTTTAGATTTTGAATAAAGGTTGTGTAATTTTTTATACAATTTGTGTATCAAAATATAAGCGTAGATGAAAATAGTCTATTTAATTCATTTATTCTTATATTGAATAGATATGATTATTATTTGTGTACATGATATTTAAATATAAAATAATGATATGTCGATAATTTTTTTTTAATAATTTGTGAAAACTGAGTGAAATTAAAACTTTATGTATACAATTACATAAAACCAAAGCTCGTGTATAACATCACATATAAAACCAATTAAAATACAAAGTGAAGATTATACTATTGTTATTTAATAAAAACCCTTTATTATCATTTTTATTAATTTTTAAATTTACATTATTAGTTACATATTAATCCAAATAATAATTATTTACATTATTATGATTGTCGAGTGGAGGACTCCTCTACCGATTCTGATAAGGGACTTCGGATGAAATTGTGGGCTTTGTTGATCGTGACATTGAGGAAGCCACAAGAGCGTTAGACCTGGTGGAGTATGATATCAAAACTCAGATTCAATCGAAAAGACCTAAACCGATAGAAAGGGTATTCAAATCTGATTTTGTGACTTATGAAGCCACTGGGAGATGGGTTAGGAAGGTGTCTGAAATTGTTCTAGGCTTCCTCACACCAGAATCTAGGACTCTTGCGGAGGAGAAGTTGAATAAGAGGGGTAGGGGCCGTCCGAAGAAAGCATCGAGTAAAGTAGAGGATTTTGCGAACAGTTCGTTATCCGATTCTAATTTTTTGCGCCGAAAACGTTGAATTCTGCCTGAGGATGAGGAGACGCTTTAGATTGGTCAATTAGTTGGGGCTTCAACGGTGGGAAACGAAGCAGTGATTGTACAGGATATAGCTCGTCTTATTGAAGGACGAGAGGTCCATCAGTATGCGGGTGCTGTCTTGGAATGTATGTGGTTTAGGGTCGCCGATGAAGAAGCGAACTGTTTAGGATTTACTTCGACAGCACCATTACGAGATGGTTCTTGTACAAGAGACTAAGATAAAGGATTTTGTTCGGGGTACTGTGGAACGTATTTGGCACTCAAACAATTTTTGATTTTATCTTCTCGCCTTCGATAGGGAACTCAGGAGGGCTGTTGGTAATTTGGGAATTATCTCGTTTTCGTAAAGACTCGGTGATGGTACACCAGATTAGTCTTTGGGAAACTCTTCGTGACATGGTTAGTGGCTTGGTGTTACCTGTTTGTTTTGGTGGTGATTTCAATGTTGTAAAAGCATTGACAGAGAGGCAGGGTTGCTCGACTCATAGGAGAGGCCTAGAGAAATTTGTAGATTTCTGTGATGCATGTGGTCTGATGGATGTTCGGCTTGTCGGCAAAGCTTTCACTTGGTTTGGTCCAGGGGAAAGTGTAGTCGCATTGAATGGATGGATCATTTTGTGAAGCTGCTTCAACAAAACTTACCTAAAGGGGTTTCTGACCACTCTCCCCTTTGTCTCATTAGTGACGAATCCGATTGGGGGGCATGTCCATTTTTGTAATACCCTAATATTTACTTAGTTATTAAAATGCAAAGAATCAAAAGTAAGTAGTTTTAGTTCAGCGACTAAAATGTAAAAATTTTAAATAGTTTCGATTTTTGGATGTAAAATATTTTTAAATTACCTCGACATTTCCGACTCGTGTTCGGTATACGGATACAAGAAGGGGTGCTACAATTTTGTTTTCTCAATTGCTGGCTTGAGGAACCGAAGCATGTTGGCACTTTTAGTCTTGAATGGCAGTAATTCTCGGAGGAATTGGGCTCAGGAAAAACTGTTTTGAAGCTGCGGATGATGAAGAATTTTCTTAAGAGGTGGAATAAGGAGTGTTTCGGCCATGTAGATACAAAAATAAAAGAAATGGAATTGGAAATTGAACATTTGGATGCTCAACGACGAGAAAATAATTTGTACTTGGATCCTACTAGTAGATATAAAGATCTCACCTCTGAATTATGGCGTCTCAAACGTCTTAAAGAACCCGTTTGGCAGCAAAAGTCGAGGGTAAATTAGCTTAAAGCAGGGGATAGTAACACAAAGTTCTTCCATCGTACGGCAAAGCTTCAGGCTATGCACAACGGTATTGAGGGGCTGTGTGTGAAAGGAAAATGGATTGCTAAACTCGATGAGGTCAAGTATCATTTTTTGTGGTTGTGGCCTTTCGTAAACACTTTGCAAAGGTTCCAGCAGTGGGTAAGTTGGAGTCGAATGTGAATTTTGCAACCTTAAATTTGGAGCAAAGTTTTATGTTGGAACGACATTTTACTGAAGAGGAAGTGCACGCTGCGATTTGGCGTTGTGAGGGCTCTAAAGCCCCGGGTCCTGATGGCTTTACATTTGCATTCTTTAAGAAAGGTTGGCATTTCCTCAAGGATGATATTTTGCTATTCTTATCGGAGTTCTATGACAAGGGGTACCTCCCGAAGGGTGTAAATTCCACTTTTGTCACGTTAGTTCCAAAGGTTGACAACCCTACTTTTGTTAAGGATTTTCGCCCTATATGCCTCCTCAATTTCGTGTATAAGATTCTCTCAAAAATCTTGACTGCTCGGCTTCAACCTTTTATGCATAAATTGATTAGCGATGTGCAAGCGGCCTTCATCCAAGGGAGACAAATCACGGATGGAATTTTATTAACTAATGAGGTGTTGCATTCCTTACAAAAGTGTCGAATGGGGGAAGGGGGAGTCATCTTTAAACTCAATTTTGCCAAGGCATATGATTGTCTCTCATGGGAATTTCTTGATCAAGTGATGTTGCGTATGGGTTTTGGGGTTTGATGGCGAACTTGGATCTTTCAATGCATTAGCACAGTGCGAGTTTCTATTCTTGTTAATGGTAGTGCCTCTCGTGAGTTTTTGATGTAACGTGGGGTACGGCAAGGTGATCCAGTTCCTTGTAAATGACGAGGCATGTAGATTATTGCATGGGATTAGTGTTTCAAAGACAATTACTGTAACGACCTAGGTTTCGGGTTAACGAATCGAGTCTTGGACCGAGTATTGAGCCTGCAGTTCATGACCCAATTAAAATGTGTAATTGGGCTTAAGGGTAAATATGGAAAAAGAAAATAGAAAGAAATAAAAAAAGAAAAAAAAAAGTTGTTTGAATTTTAAATAGTGAGTGGGTGGGTGGTTGGAAGGAGGGAAGATGAATGATGGAAGAGAGAGAAAAGGAAAAAGATGAGAATGGTGAGAGAGAGAAAAGAGAGACAAAGTTTGGGGTGAAAATTTCAAATTTCGATCTACGAAGATCTATCCGTCCGATCGCGACACCACCAGCGCCATTGTGTTCATCTCACCGAGACGAGTCCGCCGATACCAGCATCACTGCTGTCAGAGTTGCCGTCGGAAGAGGTGAGAAAGAAGAAGTTTCGGGTTGGGCTGTTCAAGGGGGTTAGAGGGCTAAAATCAAGAAACGAAGGCCACCACTGAGTTCACCGGCTCGAGAACAGTCGGCCGATGAAGTTTGCTCGCCGGAGGCCGTCGGAGCCGCCGTCACGCGCCCCCACGCATCGCCGCTGCGCGTGGGCGTGGTCCAGCACCAAGGGTGACCGAGCCACTCTAGTGGACTCAGCCCAACTCAACCGAGTCAGGCCGAGCTAACTCAGCCCAAGCCCAGCCGCTGCCGTCGTTGACCGCCGTTATCCGTTGACCGCCGCCGTTGACCGCCGTTGACTTTTTTGGGAGACCCTACCCTGGGGTTTCTCGACGTTCTGAATCTAATGGCGTAGTCTATTTTGCCAAATTCAAACTCGGTAAGCTGTTTTTATGTGTTTGACCCTTCGCTTGGCTTATGAGGTGTTTGGAGTTTAAGTGTTTTCTTAATTGTTGATATGCGAGTATTGATCGGGGTCGATTATCAGACCAAGTGGTATTTTGAGAAGCTAGGATGAGGATTTTAGTGATGTCAGCACAAGTTTAGTATACCTCGAACTCCGAAATACTTCATGAGCATCATAAGTGTAATTGCCTTGCATGTTAGTGGTTGCAAAATAGGATATGAGTAATACACATGCGTCAGTATTGTTATTGCAAGGCTTAATAATTATTATGATACTTGATGAGCTTGAGAATGTTGAGACTGCCATGAGCCATAGAGACCGTATAGGATTGTTTGAATATCCGCATGACTATCTGATTGTATGACTGGTTGTTTGACTAATTTATGATGATTCCTCTTGTATTACCTGAAAATAACAATATGTTCAATTAAGTGATTTTAATGCGCTAGAAACAAAATATAATGACTTTCATAACCTTTAGGAGTAGAATAGGGCATCGTAATTAATATCGCCATATACTCGATAATTGCTTATGGATTCAGTAATTAATACTATTTGGCCTAAAGGTTAGTTGATGATGGAAATTGACGAATATGTTTAACAAGTGGTTATTACTGTAATAGACGAGAATATATGAATTGATATGAATGAATTGTATTACTCTTCCATAAAATGTAACAACTCGGTAATGCTTGATTGGTTGTAATAGCAATAATAGGGACCTGTAGTGGGTCGTTTGATGGTTGTGTGCCAGGTAGGGCACTTGTATGGATCCGTGGCGGATCATGTATGGTTACGTGCCATGTAGGGCACTTGTTTAGTTATGAGTCTTTGTTTGGTGGGATCCGGATACCCAGTGAGTGAGTGTTGCAACACATGAAGGCCATCTGATGTGAGATTTCGGGTGATGAAATAAAGGCCATCCGATGTGAGATTCCGGGTGATGATATTTGCTCGATGCGAGATTTCGAGCCCCGTTCGATGTGAGATTTCGAGCTTGGGTATGTCTCCCAGTGTCGGGTGACATTGGGCCTCACTACTGGTTTGTTTACTTTTATGTTGCTGTTGAGGTGCTGTTTGTTTATGGCATGTGTTTATGCGATTATGGTAGCGCCATATGTTTATTTATCTTTCCTTATTGCTCGTACTAGCTTGCATGCTTACGTTTATGATTAGCATGAAGTACAGTAGAGTAGATGTGTACCACTGAGCTTTGTAAGCTCACCGCTTGGAATCGATGTTTTCGTGCGTAGGTTGACCATTGGATCGCGAGATCGTGAAGCACTGTCAAACCGAGATTCTAGCACATGGTGGTCTTCAGAGTACGGTATTTAAATCTAGTGGGCTATGTATTCATAGGACCTTATATGTGGAGTCTGTAATTATTATTTTGAAATTGTATTATTTAAATTATACCTTCAAACGTCTTAAATTTAAATTGGAGCTCCTACGTAATATATATATATATATATATATTTTGATCGTTGTTTTAAGTGCTTTTGCAACTTGATGGGTTGATCCTGTTTGAAAAGAAAATTTTATGGTTTTGCATTTGGGCTTGAGGCCCAAATGTGACATCCAGGTCGAGGGCGTTACAGTTACGTTAACTCATTTATAATTTGCTGAAGATACGGTCCTTTTTCTCCGCGGAGAGGTTGCTGAGGCTATTCACCTGAAATGTATCCTCACTTATTTTCAATATGGTTCGGGCCTGGAAGTTAATTTTGCTAAGTTCTCTATGTATGCAATTGGAATCTCGGATTCAACTTTGACGGAGATGGCTGCTATTTTGGGTTGTCAATATGGTACACTGCCTTTCACTTATTTGGGAATTCCGATTGGTATTAATCCTCGTTGCAAGTATGTTTGGGAACCTATTTTACACCGCTTCCGTAAGAGTCTGGCTGGTTGGAAAGGGGCGTCATTATCGTTTGCAGCTCGATTGGTATTGGTTAATTCAGTACTTTCCTTCATTCCTCTATAATACATACTCGTATTTGTTGTATCTAAGAGAGTTATTCAAAAATTAGAATGAATTCGTCGGTGTTTTCTTTGGGGCAGTTCTGAGTCAAAATTTAAGATGAGCCATGCGCGATGGGCATTGGTCTGCCTGCCCAAGAGATTAGGGGGTTTGGGTGTTGTAGATTTGAGGATCCGCAATTTGTCTCTATTGGCCAAATGGTCGTGGCGTTATGCCACTGAATCAACCTCCTTGTGGCGTTCCATTATTTGTTCTAAGTATGTGTCCGATAAATTGGATTGGCGATTTATTATATCTCGTCAATTGTGTATGTCTATGGTATGGCAGAATGTGGTTTTGGTTTAAGAGTCAACCGAGGTTTCCCGTTTTATGGGTACGGACGCGTTCTTTTAGATTGTCGGAGACGGTTCTAGTGTTCTTTTCTGGCATGACCGGTGGTGTGTCGAGGTGCCTCTTTGCACCTTGTTTCCTCGTCTATTCTGTTTGGCCGTAAATAAGTTGGCGCTTGTGGTAAGCTATACTGTTTGTAACTCATTTGAACATGGGGATTGGGCTGATTTCTTTTCCAGGGAGTTGCGCTCTTTTGAAACTCGCCTTTGATTTCTTTTCCAGGGAGACGCGTTCTTTTAGATTGTCGGAGACAGTTCTAGTGTTCTTTTCTGGCATGACCGGTTGTGTGTCGAGGTGCCTCTTTGCACCTTGTTTCCTCGTCTATTCCGTTTGGCCGTAAATAAGTTGGCGCTTGTGGTAAGCTATACTGTTTGCAACTCATTTGAACATGGGGATTGGGCTGATTTCTTTTCCATGGAGTTGCGCTCTTTTGAAACTCGGCAATTTCGCGAGCTGAAGGTTTTGATTCTCTCGTATTGGCTGAACCCTTTGCTTAAGGACCGTCTTGTTTAGAAGCATGAGAATTATGGGTCTTTTAAAGTGCGGAATTTGCACTCCCTTATGACTTCCTTCGATATTGTCCCTGAACACTTGGATATGCTCCATATCTGGAAAATTGCAGTCCCCCCAAAGGTTCAATGTTTCCTTTGGTTCGTCATGGTCCATCGTCTCCCAACTTTGTTTTTTTTTTTTGCAAAACTGAGGTGTTGTTTTTGATGCAGCTGGGGTGAATTGTTGTTGGTGTACTGAGGGTGTTGATGAAATTGGGCACATTTTGTTTTATTGTTGTTTCAGCCGACAAATATGGTTGTTTTTCCTACAATGGTGGCGTTGCTCGCTTGCCCTCCCGGCAACTTTGGATGATTTCTTGCAATAATGCTTCTTGGGCATGTTCGTAGGGGTTGTTTGGCAGCGTTGGTTGGCTTGCTGCTCGGCAGTGTTATGGACTCTTTGGCTTAGCCGTAACGAAAGGATTTTTAACCACAAGAGTTGTTCGGTGGTGGAGATTTCTTTCTTATCAAGTTACGGTATTTTTTTGGGTGAAAGCATCAGTTTCGCCTGATGTTATAGAGTCTCAATGGTGGTCATATCCTTGGGAAGGTGCCTTTTTGACTTTCGACAAGAATTAATGTGTCGTGGGCTGTCCTGCCCAAAGGAAGTATGAAGTTTAACGTGGATGGAGCTGCTCAAGGGAAGCCGGGTCCTGCTAGTTGTGGGGGTGTGTTACGTGATGATTTGGGGTGCATTTTGGCTTTGTTTTCTGGCCCCTTAGAGTCTTAGATTCAAATGATGCCGAGACACAAGCGATTGCTCATGCATTATCGTTTCTTCTTCTCTCCAAATAATGTCGTGGGCTTCCAATTATTGTGGAATCCGATTCCATGGTTGCTATATCATGGGTGTTACATTGGAATAGACGGCCTTGGCAACTTTGGAAATAGTTCTGGCTGATTGATGAGGCTTGTGGTGTATTGGATTCAGTTGTCTTCCACCACATTTTTCAAGAGGCGAATTCCCTTGCGGATGCATTGGCCAAACAAGGAGTGGGGCGTGCCTCCTAGTTTCAAGTAGTGCTTTAGTTTTTTTTTTTGCTTTGCTTGATGATGTTGCCGTTTTGTTGCTTTGGTTGATGTTATTGACGATTGCTGTTGTTGATTGCCGAGTACTATGCCTCCATTTTGTTCTGCCCTTGTTACCTTGGTGCTACATTACCTTGTTGAGTACTCTTTTCCCCCAACTAGGTTTAGAGGGGTTTAATGAGGCTCAACTTGATACTTTCTTGTAGGATTTTTCATTAATAAAATCATGTTGTTGATAAAAAATTAATATTTTTTAAAATTATAATTTCAAATATATAACTATTTTTGATTTAGTGATTTATCTAATTTAAATAATATTATATTAAAAAAATTAAAAAACTCAACTTTTATTAAAAAAATCTAATCATTTAATCGTTTTGAGTAGGATCCTAACTCCATAGATGTAGTCCACTCCAATGAGAGCCTAATAAATTAAGCTTTTGCGTGTTATTTTCATCATATTATATAGTAGTCCTATAATGCATTTATTATGCTGGTGAACAAATAAAAACAACTTTTTATTCGTTAAAAAACAATTTTTATAACTATGTGTATCTAATTTATTAGTTGACAAATATTAATTAGTAATGTAAAAATATATTATGGATGTTCCTCCCAACTCAATTTACTCTATTTATATAACCCATGATCATGTTCTTTCCTGAGATTTTGGTGGCATAAGGACAAATCTAAAAATTAAGCCCCTAATAACAAGTATTGGAAAAAAATGAATTTTAAGAGTACTGAAAAAAAATTGAATTTTAAGAGTAGACCTATAATATCAAGTATTAGAAAAAAAATTGGGGTTATAATAAGTATTGGAGAAATATTAAAATTTAAGAGTACGTACTTAATAAAAAATATTGAGAAAAAAATTGGGCCCAAGTATTGAAAAAAAAATTGAATTTTAAGAGTAAAACCTCTAATAACAAGTATTGAAAAAAAATTAAATTTTAAGAGTAAACTCATAATAACAAGTATTAGAAAAAATTGAGGCTCTGATAACAAGTATTGAAAACTATTAAATTTTAATAGTATGTATCTAATAAAAAATAGAGAAGAAAATTAAGCCCTAATAACAAAGTAATAAAAAAATTGATTATTAAGAGTGCCCCCAATAACAAGTAATGAAAAAAATGAATATTAAGAATGTCTCATCTCACTAGACCAACTTGTTGTTGATACAGTAAAAATAAATATGTAAATAATAATACTTTTTCAAAAAAATATTGATAAGGTAATTAATTTTTTTTTACGTTAATGGAGTATTTTTTATTTTTAAAAATTAAATGCTTGTTTTTTTTTGTAAAGAACATATCCATTTTATGCTTCATATTCTAGATTCGTAGCTATGTAATCTCCAAGGTTCGGACCCAGATTCTCTCATTGGGAGAGTAATGTGTCTTGCCATTGTAACTAACCCTTGTTTGTTAAATTAGATGCTTATTTAATCATACTAATAAATTACCTTTTATACATAAATTTGGTTTATTTTATTTCACTGTTGATGTCCAATTAATTTGTGATTCTATTTTTTGAAAAATAATTTGTAATATTATATTGTCACGGGTTGCGAGTTGGGGTCCGAGTCATATGTACAAATAAGCTGTCCAAAAGGTTCTTATGAATATTTTGGGTTTGAAGAGACCACCAGACTTAGTCTAATCCATTAGGGATTCTAGAAGACTTATCCATTCACACATATGTGAAATACACCATGTGAACATATAAATATTTTTCTTAGATAGAAGTTGTAATATAGGGAATATGCTGATTTTGTACCATTTGTGGTTGGTAGATTTCGATCTTAACCGTCGATGTAAATCACTACAGACCTTCGGATGTAGGAAACTTAACTATAAATAGAGGTCTTCCTCAGTTGTTTGTATCCTCCATCATTTGAGTAATCACGACATTTACTCAAAATTCTCTTATTGTTTGTTTTTCGTGTTTTTCGTAGTCATTCTCTTTTATTTGCTTCCGCTTAAAATGCCTTTAGCTTTTCAGTGTCTAGGAAGAGTTTGAACTTTCGAATAATATTTTAAAGATTACTTAAGCGTTTGTCTCGAAAATATCATATAAGGTCAAACAATTTATTAGGCTGAAATTTTAGCCCGCGACATTAATTTTTTTATTAAACGAACCGTATTCACCCCTACCGATGACCAAATCAAGTGGCTTTTTCACTTACAATACATGATGTCGATCTCTCGATTATGTGAACCCGTGCAACAACTCCCAACTTGCTAAGATTCTCTACAAAATTGAATATAAAATAATATATGTATTAAGCTTAGAGTTATATTTTGATACACAAACTGTGTAAAAACATTTTTTCAACATTTTTTTTAATTTAAAATATTAATCTCTAACTATAACACCTTAAACTATAAATTCTAATCATAACACCATATCACTTTATCATATTAATTTTGGTTATGATGCATGCAATAAAGATATTGCCGAGCAACAACCTTCCAGGGACGACCTGGGTCAAAACGTCCCTCAGAGTTTATTCCAGTCTACTTGTTTCCCTAATTACAAAGTCGACACCAAAATCAACATCTACTAAAGGGATCGAATCCTTTGCAACATTCTATGCCATTGTGGGATTCATGGCAAGTTTTGTGGGACTGTACTTGATCACCAACAAATCACCAGTGCTACCATTTGGTGTTGAGACCGACTTTTTGACCAAAATAATGACAGTTGTATCTAGAGTTGCTACAACTTCCAGCTTCATAGCTTCCACACTCTTGTTACTGCCAAACTATTTCCATAGAGTGATCACCATAGCAGCGGTTTGTGCAGTAGTTATTTGTACAGATGTTTCTGTCGCCCGATGGTAGATGTGCCAATCTCTATTCCTAGGTCAAGTCACCATACAGTGGATATGGTGAGTTACATATGTAAATATCTAAAGACGAGAAATACTAATATGATGAAAGTAATCCTTGTTAATCCTTGTTTAAATATCTAAAGACGAGATAGGTTGAGCTACTTACTTTCAGTTGTGAGTTTATATTTTTTAGAGTACTTCAAGTCGAGTCTATATTTAAAAGAGTAAATTATTTTTTGGTTATTTAATTTTGTTCATTTTTTGTTTTGGTCACTTAATTTTAAAATTTTTATTTTATCGTTAAACCTTCAAATTTTGATTATTTTGACCACTCGGCCGTTAAATATATAATTTTACATCTCACACACTCCTAACTATTTCTTTGATCAGCAAATAAGATTTTATTAAATAGGTGTTGCAAGAAAACGAACACCCTAAAATTAGGAGTGTTAAAAAATACCCGGCCCGAACTACCCGATATGTTGATCCAGTTTAAAATTATAGAGTATTTATAATGAAAATACCCGAATTTGAAGGTTGGGTACCTGACCAGTTAGGTTTTACAGGTTTTTGGGTCGGGCCCGAGTCATAAAATCTTCCATAATCGGGTACTCGACTACCTGATACCCGATTTCTATTTTTTATTAATTTACTAAAACACTTATATGAGAATTTATAATAATAATAATAATAATAATAAGGCTAAAGGGGTACTTTTTCCCCTAAGTTCAACCTAAAAAATCAATTTTGCCCATCACTGAATAATGCATCTAATGTGCCCCCAGTCCGCGAAATCGATCAAATTGACCCTTTGACCGACGTTGACCGTTATAGTGCTGACGTGATAGTTAGCGGTGATGATGTGGCGGTCAACGATGTTGATGTGGCAATATGCGTGAGATGATGACGTGGCAGAGGGGTCTGAATTGATTATTTTAACCAAATTCGAGGGCATAATTGAATTTCCCCCAAATTCAGGGACATAAACTAATTTTAATTGAAAGTTCGATAACTTACTTAATCTTTAAGCTAAAAAATAGAAAATATTAATATTTAAATGTAAAAAATAAAATAAAAACTATAATGAATTAAAAATTAAGTAAAAAATTAAAATATCAAAATTTATAAATATAAAAAATCAAAAGTTAAAAATATTTATAAACTATCGGAAAAGTATTCAAATGTTTCGTTAAGCTAAGCGTACGAATGTTCCTTGAAAATATTTTCAAATAAAAAGCGGTTCTCTTTCATTTTTCTACATCAAATGTTAATGAGCATCAATTTGATGTAGAAAAGCAAAAGAAAATTTGAGTTTTGTTATTACTCAAATGCAATGTTCATTCCGCTGAAAATTTATTTAACGAATTGTAATACTCAGATTGACGAAGTTGAAGACTTCTTCGACGAAAGTGTTCAATTTTTTAATACTTTATAAATATTTTTAGTAAGTTTTTATATTAAAATTTTATCATTTTATAATTTCCAATACAATTTAAATTTTTATATAATTTTATTTTCAATATTTTTAATTTTTAGTAACTTTATTTATTTTTCTAAAAAAAATTAAAAATATTTTTATTTTTTGTGAGAGTCCTCACTTTGCTTATTTTAAAATTATCAGGGACCCAAATGATATTTACACTAATTTGCTAACGATTTTTCATATATTCCATTTGTAAATGTTCAACTCGAAAAACCAAATTATTTATCTAATTTTATTCAAAAACTAAATAGATCAATTAAATTAACTTGAAATTTAAACAAATTATTTATCCACTTTTAATATTTTTAAAATTTAATAATTTCTTCAATTCTTATTTTTAACTTAAATATTAAATAAGTTATCGAACTTTTAATTAAAATCAATTATGCCCCTCAACTCGGCAAAAAATCAATTATGCCCTTGAATTCGATTAAAATAATCAATTCAACCCCCTTTGCTACATCATCATCCCACGTGTACTGCCACGTTAGCATCGTGGACCGCCACATCATCACCGTTAATTGTCACATCAGTGTTGTAATGGTCAACGTCAGTCAAAGGTTTAATTTGATCGATTTCGCGGACTGGGGGCTACATTAGGTGCATTTTTCGACGAGGAACGAAATTTATTTTTTGAGTTGAAGAGGCAAAAGTACCCCTTTAGCCTAATAATAATAATAATAATAATAATAATAATAATAATAAATAATAATAAGGGTAATATTCACCTGTGGTCCCTTTTGTTTAGATTTTGTTCTATTTTGGTCACCCAAATTAAAAAAAAAAGACTATTCTTACCACTTACATTTGAAAATGTTTTTTTTTGGTCAATGGACGTTAGTCTCTGTTACTTTTTGTTTTCGGTCTGTTTTGTTTTGCTCACCGATTTTAAAGTTTTTTTTTTAAGCCACTTACATTATCTTTTAGTTCTATTTTAGTCATTGAGCCATTAATCACCATTAATATGATGATGTGTCACGTTAATAAAAATGAGTAATTTCTAATTTAATCCTTAAACTTTTAAACTTTTCACCATCTTCAAATAAAAAACCCTAAAAAATTTCTTCTCTCCAACCTTAACCTTCATTTTTACTGATGCCACCATCGTCAACCGTTGTTGCTGCCTTAGCTACCATCAGCAACAAACGTCTACTGAAATAGTGAAACACAGTTGATGTTAACTCCGATATAGAACTAACCAAAGAAGACAGTTAGAATAATTCTGTTATTCTCGTTCACTTATGTGATGTCTCCTTTCTAGAAGTGTGCATTATTCGATTTTAACCGAATTAACCGACCGAACCAAATTTTTTTCAATTAATCGATTGCTAATTTTAGGTAAAATCGGTTAACGATTAAGAGTTTTTTCAAACTTCAGTTATCAGTTAATTCAGTTCGAAACCAGTTAATTAAACAAATTAACCGAAACTATTAAATATTAAATAATATATATTACATATATATTTATTTTTGGTCATTAAACTTTTAAAAATTATAAAATGATCATTAATTTTTTTGATATATTATAAAATGGTCATTAAACTTTTTATCAAATTAGCATAAAACTAAAGTTTAGTGACTAAAGAGATCATTTTAGCATAATTTAGTGACCAATTGTGTAGTTTATGAAAAAAATTATAAAAAGTTTCGGTTAATTCGAAAATCGACCGAATTAACCGATTTTTCTGTTCGGTTAAAATTTCAAAAAATTTTAGTTCGGTTAACGGTTAAAAGGAAAAAAATTTGGTTAATGGATTTTGGGTAATTCGGTTCGGTCGGTTAACTGAATGCACACCCCTATTCCTTTCACAAAATCGAAAAAAACGAAAAAAATCATTCAAAAAATTGAAGACAATCAAAGCGTCTGCGTGGTTCCAGCGGAACCCAGAGTTAACAAGCCCGATTGGTGGAGGGGATAAATTTGGGGAGACAAAAAGATTATAGAATTTTTTAGGGTTTTTTGTTTGAAGATGGTGAAAAAATAAAATTTTAAAAGTGTAGGGATTAAACTAGAAATTATCCATTTTTATTAATGTGACACATCATCAAATTAATGGGGATTAATGGCCCAGTGACCAAAATAGAACAAAACGATAACATAAGTGACTTAAACAAAAAAAAATCGGTGACCAAAATGAAACATACAAAAAAAAGTAACGGAGAGTAATGGTCAAGTGATTAAAACGTAAATGGCAAAAATAGTCTTTTTTAAATTTAGATGACTAAAATAGAACAAAACCTAAACAAAATGGACCGCAGGTGAAGATTACCCTGATAATAAGTATTGATAATAAGTATTACTAATAATAAGATGCGATCCACCGCTGATGCAACACCCCGAAGAAACAGATACTAATCCAAAAATCACAAAAAGCAAGAAAACAATCACCGAATCAATTATACTCACACACCACAAAACATTGTGTGTGCCATTCAAATTGTCTAGGAATTATAATGTTTTTTAGTCTAAAATATTACTTTCCACTCTCCTTTTATTGATGATTTTTTAGATTGTATGGATCAAACCTAGTGGAAAGTATATATTACTTTGATTAAAAGAAAAATGATTTTGGTCATTTTATTAAATAATTTTATGGTAAAAAAGTTAATTATATTGAAGAGGAGCTTAAAGTGAATTTCACCATCCTAGAGTTGCACTACAAAACAACAGATGCATTGGCATTCAATATTTAGAGTTATGTTCTGATATACAATATGTGTAAAAGAAAATATATAACCCTCCCCATTTAAACTATATAATTTAAAATTTAATTTTTTAACTCTAAAATTCTAAACTCTAAACTTAAACTCTTTATCTTAAATTCTAAATCCTACAAACCTAATTCATGATCAACTATAAAAAATTACAATTCTAGCTACATACATTTTTAATTAATTTTTTAGTCACTATTTTAATGAGTTTTTTCATTAATAAAATATTTTCTTTGCGAAAAAACACCGTCATGGTTACCTTCTAAAAAACCCTAAACTCTCTCTATTGTTGTTAACGTTCAACTGCCACCCGTCATTGATCATTGTTTGTGATAAAAGTGACACCAAAGCATTTTTAGTTATCTCCTTTGTATTTTTTCGAGTTAATTTTTTTCGAAACTCACAAAAAAATAACTCAAAGATTCAACCTTCTTTTGGTTTAATCTTTGTCAATAATTGTATAATGAGACTAGTTTTGAGATATGTTATTCTTTTCTTTGAACGAATGATTCTTACCATCGAGTTTTTCAAATGGCCACCAAAGATCTAACCTCTCCCCTAAAAAAAATATTGGATTTGGTGTTAAAGTTTTCGTGAGCCTTTAAGAAGTTTTAGAATTTTAAGAGGATTTCGCTCTCGGAGTCTGAATTACTAGAGGCACCTTTCACGAGTGAGGAGATAAAAGAGGCGATTTGGAGTTACGATGATACGAAAGCTCCAGGACCAGACGAGTTTAATATGAGATTCTGTAAAAGATGCCTGAGTGAGATTAAGGGTGAACTGGTGAGTCTTTTTGAGGACTTTCACAGGTCGGCTAAATTGGCTTCAAACATTAACTCTTCTTTTATAGACCAATTAGTCTGGTTGGTTCAATATATAAAATCGTGGCAAAAGTATTATCGAGGAGGCTGAAAGTGGTGATAGATAAGTTAATTAGGGATACACAATGCGCCTTCGTGAGAGGTAGACAGATCTTCGACGGTATTCTTATTGCTAACGAAATAATCCACTCGATGGAGAAGGGTTGCAATGATACGGGCGGGGTAGTTATTAAATTGGATTTCTTGAAAGCCTGTGACTGTTTAAGATGGGAATTTTTAAATATGATTATGCAAAGGATGGGTTTTGGACATAGTGGAGAGGGTGGATTATGAAATGTGTTACTTCGGCAAAAGTTTCGGTATTAATATATGATTCTCCGACCCGAGAATTTCGCATGAAGTCTTGCATCTACTGTTTGATCAGGCTGAATCATGTGGAGCGATTGAGGGGATTAGATAGGTGATACTGAATAAGGCTTTTACTCATATGCAATTCGCCGATGATACAATCCTTTTTATCAAGCTAGTAGAGAAATTTTTGGTTAATGTGAGACGTATTTTAAGATGCTTCGAGATATGTTTGGGTTTGAGTATAAGCTTCGAAAAATCTTGTCTTGTGGGAGTTGGTTTAGAGCCGAATGAGCTGTGGGTGTAAAATTGGCGCACTTCCATTCTCGTATTTGGGAATTTCCCTTGGGGCTGATCACTTATTCGTCGGTTGCAAATTCCTTGGGAGCTTTTAGAGTTTATTTTGCTCTTGGTGGGAAGTGAGTTTGGCTGGGGTAAATGATGTATCACATTTGTACCATTTCGTTTTCTCTGTTTCTTTTTCAGGTTGGACTAGCTGCAGCCTTGTGGAGCATTTGGCTTGCTCGAAATAAGTGGATCTTCGAAGAGAAAACATCAAATCTTAAGGATATCCTATTCAACACAAAATTACGAGCATTAATATGGGTGAAGGCTTCTAAGGATGATATGGGTACGAGCCTCGATGAATGGTGGGATAGACCGACTTGTTGTGCTTCTTGGCCAGCTCTCCCCTGCCCAACAGTTGGTCTTCGCTTTGAAATGGCTGTGTTAAATTCAACGTGGACGGAGAGGCCAAGGACCGTTTAGCAGGATATGTACAGAAGACAACATTATTAGAGCAATTTTCTTAGGGCCACTACCGGACTCGGAGGCTGAATTAGTAGAAATTATGGCTATAAAGACAACAACATTACAAGTCTTCGTGGAGGCTGGCTGGGTTGGAAGGGCTGGGCTTATCGTGGAATCCAACGCGAATCTGGCCCTTTATTGGATTGACAATCCGATCCATAGACCATGGAAGTGGTGGGAGATTTTCTTGGAGATTGGTAAGATGACTCGATTTATTGGTAAGGTATCGTTCTGTTTTGGTTCAAGAAATAACAATGGCCTTGCGGGTTATCTAGCGAAGGATGGTTTGAATCGAAAAGAGATGTTCAAGGCATGGTGGTGAGGCACTAAAGAAGAAGGTCAGCTCGTGAGTGCCATAGAGGAAGTAGCCTGTGAGCTTCCCAAGAGTAATTTTCTTTATGTGCTTAGCTTGGTTTAGAGCAGGGCTGGTATTTTTAGGTGCCATGGTCTTGTCGTTTGCGGTTGGAAATTGGAGAGTAACAATTTGTATTCAGTTTTTGTGCAGTTTGGGTGAATGGCATATTTTTGTATTCCGAAAATCAAAAAGTAATTTCCACATTTTTTCACTCTTCCATTATATGATTTTGTTGGTTGTGGTGGGTTTAATAAGTAAGTGTCTAATCTTCAACCAAATTGTTCACACCTCCCTTGTATGATTTGTTGGTTCATATTTGATTTTGATATAAGTGGATTGCCTATTAATTTCATCCCCTAAGTTGGTTTAGTAGTGGCTTATAAAGTCAAAATTCTGAGCACTCAATTCCACACAAAATCTTTGCACCATCTATATGAATTTGTTTGCTCTGATGATATTTTTGGCCAGGGATAAATCGAAGGTGATTGAGAGGATATCATATGTAAGACAATTTAGTTTCTTTAAATTTTTAAATGGTTAAGAACATTTGGGGTCCCAAAATGACTCATTTCTTCAAACAAAAAAAGAAGATATTGAAAAATAGATTTCAAAGAGAACAAATTTTTTTGGAATTAATATCAATGGATCCAAAGTAATTTGGATACCAAAATATATATGATTGTCTTTTGTAGCTGTGATTGAGCATTAATGAGCAAAGTTCAATTTTGGGAGCTCTTGACACACTTGAAGAGGGTGAGGCTTAACACCTTACCTTGGTTCAAGTGATAAATTTAAATTTCATACAATTGCTTGATCATATGTTAATTGTTTATTTCTTATGATGATTCAAGCATGCTTGTATGACCCCATTTTGTGCCTAATTGCATATAATTAGAGGGAGTCTTAGTTGCATGAGTTACATGTTTTTGGCCTCTTATGCTCATTTCTATGTCTATAGCCATTAACTTGTAATATTTGGTTGAGTTTTGGTAAATCCATGCTTGATTTGATTTAAATATTGTATGTTTTGAGAAGCATGTTGATAATTTATAGCAAAGATGATCAAAATATATATCTAGAAATTCATAGAGCCTTTGTATGAACTTAAAACTAAGTTAGACTAAGAAGGCCTCTTGTTATCGAAGCGTATAACATTTAAGTTGTATGAAAAACATTGATGACCTAAAATATTATACATTTTGATAACATTTTCAGTTGCAACCGATCACACTGTTTTTTAAGATTCTTTTAGGCTTTTAGCTACCGCACAACAGATGCTTATGTTTTGTAAAATTATTAAAATATGTTTCTTGCTAGGAAGGGACTTAAAATTGTTTATTTTGGTAAAGTAGAATCTTATGAGAGAATCTTCTTACATACGTGTCTAATATATTCTACCAGGTTTAAAGAATAAGAAAAATTGAATTTAAATTTTAAAATAATTTTTTTCACCTATTTTTAAACTAATATTTGATAAGAAGACGTTGATTGTAATGTTAGCGAGGTCAATTACTGAAATCTATTAGATTAGGGATTTAATTGAGTGTAAAAGATTTTTTTTAGCTCAGCAATAAGATTACTTTATTAATAATATATTCTTCCTACATATGTGTCTAATATCACATTTGGTACTTGTACTTTGAAAATATGTCAACATGACGTCTACACTTTGAAAACATTCAATATGACACCTCATTTGACAAAATTCCCAATTTGAAAAATATTGTTTTTGTTTTATTTATAATAGTAGTATAATATCTCACAGGTTTACTAAAATTTCTTTTCACATGTCACATTTTAATTGGTTGGTTTAACATAATCGATGATAAAGAATGTGAAAGGTGCTTTGAAGAAAAGGTGCAAGGAGTCTCTTGGAGATTTTGATATGAAGATTAAGTTACTGATACAACAGTTAAATGAGATGATTTTTGTTGCTTCATCCTGCTAAATCAATAGACTGAAGTGATATATAATCCAGATATAGATCTTTTAAATGTTTCTTATACTATCAGTTTGCTTGATGGGATGAGAGATCGAGAGTTTGAATCCAGACATTGTGAATGCAACAAACTAGATTAAAATGGTCAATAAGTCGAATACTGGTGGTTATAAAAAAAATGATATATACGTATTTTTGAGTAAAAATAGCTCGTAAATACTTTATAAACTTAGTTCATTGACACTTTTATCATTACATGCCAACAACAACGCGTACATACGATATCAATACAGCATCAAGATAAAACAGCAAACACCAACGTCTTCTTGTGACAATGGCACAGCCAAACCAGACAGGGACACAACACAATTTTCATTATTCAAATACCATATATATATATATAGCATCGATCATTAGATCCCATGTCGTGTTTCGTTTCGGGGCTACTCCGGAACGTATTTGCAGTTATGATCAAGGTTAAAGCAGAACCCTGCAAGGCATCCGCATGGGTCACAACAATTTTGCAAATTAAACAAGCAAAACCCAAGCATAGGGATGCAGGTAGGGTCGTTATTAGCGAAAATCTTGGCCAAAGCGGCGCTAGTGATCACTTGGTTGTTGTTCGCTTCAGCGGCGGATGCCACAACATTGTTGCGAGCAGCTAACACCGTCGGAGGCACCGTGGCTTGAAGAACCAGCGCCATGGAAACGATGAGAAAAGCAAGCTTCTTCCAGGACTCCATTTCTAATAGTAAATTAAACTAGTTCTTTTTTTTCTCGTTCGTGTGTGGAATGTTTGTAGGTAGAGCCGTAGGGGCCCTTTATATAGAAAGTGGAGACATGCATTAAGTATGTATGACGAAGCTTGGGCGGGCTTAGGATTAAACTATGAGAGGATAAACCAAATAACTCTAAAATGAATATGATCTTTAAAAATGATTAAATTATAAAATTGAGAGACTTAAGTTTTATTTTCATTAATTTTAACCGGCATGATCCTAAAGAATTTGTTAGACCAAAAAGAAAGTTCTTATCATTTAAATAATTAATTTTTATTTAGGAACCTACTTTGACAAAAAATACTTTACGTACTTAGTTTGACCAAAATGTATATTTTAGGTACTTAATTTGATCAAAAAGTATATTTTAGATACTTATTTTGACGAAAAGACATTTTAAATACATAAATAAAAAATAATGTATTTTAAATACTTATTTGTAATATAAACCATTTTTTCTTTTACAAATTGGTTTCATTGGTTCCGTACAAGGTAGCATTAACAAATCGGTATGTTTGGTTCCATGTAAGACAGCAATTTGAAAAGTTTTTTTTTTTTTTTTACAACCAATTAACATCGTCAAAAAAATATTTTTAAATATATAAAATGTCCACTTTAGAGTCTTCGAGGAAGCTGGCTGGGCAAGAGCAGCGGAGCTGATCATGGAGTCCGATTCCAAAATTGTGCTGAACTGGATTGGTAATCCGTGGCAGCGATCATGGCTTTGGTGGGAAATATTTATGGAATTAGATCAAACGTCCAAATAAGTCGTATTTTGTCGAGTAAAAAAAAGTTTACTTTAAATATTATTTTTTAAAAATATAAATAATTGGTGATATAAATAAAGATAAATGGATACTTTTTTTTGAAAGTACCTTTGACAAAAGTTAAAAACTAAAAATTTCAACTTTTTGAAAAACATATTTTTCCTGAAAAGACATCTATTTTACATTACTTTTAATTTCAAAATTACTTTTAACTCGAAAAATACTTTTAAAAAACAATACAAAATATGTTCTAAACAGAATAGTGAGCTAAGCCAACAAAAAATATCACCAAAAAAACACAACACTTCGATCCGCAAACCAACACAGATTGTATCAGAACTTTTGAAAAACTAATTACTTCCAAGGGGATTTGTAGCGACCTAAAAAATTTGAAGCTTCGAGCGAGATCGCTAAAAAATGAGTAATATGTTTCATTTTATTTTCGGGAAAAATATTTGGAAATGCGGGGAAGTCCCTTAAAAATCGTGTTCTTGAAAACAAAATACTTGGAGTCGCCACCGGCCACTAAGGTAGGCCGGACACCATAAAACCAGAGATTCGTTCAAAAAAGCGGGTTCGGGAGTTTGTTACGCGTGGGGAAGGATTAGCACCCCATCACGCCCGAAAATCGGTACCAAAATATATGTTGCTTTTAATTGATGGAAATTATCGAAATTCAAATTGAATTTCATTAAACTGTTCGTAAATGAATTTAAACTTTAATTAAATGGGCTTGGTCAAATTGATAAATTCGAATTAATTAAGCATTTAATTAATAAGGGTGACGAAATTTCGGACCATAGATTAAACCGACATCGAATATACCTGATTGCCGTGTTAATTTATGGTTCGAACCTTGTTCATCACCTTTATGCATGATGTAAGCAGTTAATCATGATGAAATGGCTTATCACAATTTTAATCCGTTTTAAATGACCTTTAGACGATAAGAATTAATTCGAATATTTGGTCAACATCTAGTGAGCCATGACTGTTACGACACAAATATCAGAACTAATAAATATCTTCGTTTTATGATTTAAGTTGATTAATTACATGCAATGTCCAATTAAAATATTGGAGGTCTCATGAATGACAATTAAAATGCATGACATAGAAAGACACGAAATTAAAACCTAAGGCCCACTAAAGCCCTAACCTAACAGGCTCAAATTATTGGAAAAGACCAATTAGTGGTCTAATTATTAACTAGGTTAATCTAATATTAGCCCTAAATTGGTTAATTCCTAAAAAACTAGAAAGCCCTATCATTTTATTGGTTATCTTGAACCATCAATTCGATTAATTTTGAACTAGAATCCCAATAAGCCAAGGAAACTATCCAAAATCAATCGAATTAACTATTCATGACTTTAAATTAGGTGTTCTACATGAAATTCCAATTTTACCCCTAAAGATAATTAAGAATTGTTCAACCAATTTAATACATTTAACATTCACCCCAATGAGCCAAGGGCAAATTTAAATGCATTAATTTGATTCGAACCTATAGTCTAACTAAGGTTCTAACCCTAATCCTATATTTAATTTAATTAATTTAAAGTCTATGCCCCAATAAAACGACCACATAGTTTAAATTAATTAAATTGAATTAAATTCGAAACCCTAAACTAATCCTAAAGGGCCTTAACTAATCCTAAAAGGCTTACACTGAAAACAAAGTCTATCCTAATGACAAAGGATAATGAAAACTTGCAAATGAGGCATACGAATAAAAAGGATAAATAAATACATAGATAGCACAAATTTAAAGGCATTAAATAAACATGAAATGCAAAGAAAAAAAGCACAAATAAATCTAAAGGACCCAAATTAAAAAAACACAAATCTAGGAGCTTGAAAGGTAACTTGAACAAACATAATAGAATAACATAAGGTAATAATAGTAGTAATGTAATTAATAATATATACGAATATAATGAAAATAAGAAACTGTAGTAATAATAATAATAATAGCGATTAACAGTATTATATAATACTAACCGAAAACATTTTTGGTTTTTTTTAATAATTATAATATTAATTACTAATATTAATTAATATTTTTTTTCCTTTTTTTCCTTTTTTTTTGAATCATAACATAAAAAAATAATACCCTGATATAAACTTTTAACATAGAGACGTAATATGTTAACAATAGTAGTACATACTAGCTATAAAATAATAATAGTGTTTTTGTTTTGTTTGTTTTTTCTTCTTTTTATTATATATATTATATATTTTAACTAATAATTAATATATATAAAGTAACAACAATTAAGGACCATTATTCAAATATTTACAAAAATAAAAACGGATTAAAACCCTGGATAAAATTAGTGATTACAGGATTATGTATTAATTCCATCCCTCTAAGTTGGTTTAGTAGTGGTTTATAAAGTTAATCTTATGAGTTCCCATTTCCATTCAAGTGGATATTATTTTACTCTCCGCCTTATCTATATTAGTTTTTTTTTGTCTAATGTCATCTTTTATCCTCAAACATTTAAAAAATATCATTTTAGCTCAGTATTTTTGTTCAGATATTGTTGTTGAAAAAATGGCCGAAATGGGGTGCAAAATCAACTATTTGTTCGTCTAGGGATGTTCTTTACAGTGAGTGGCTAAAGTCGTCTTATCTTTCCGACAATATTAGAAAGTTGTCTTTATCTTCACGACGATATTTGAGGTAAGGATACTTAATATTCTACTTGCCAAAAATACTTATGTTGTCTCATTTTATATAAGTTCAAATTTCAACAGTTGCCTATGAGAATATAATATCACTTTATTTAATCAAAAAAATTCAATTTTAAATTACACTTTAGTGGTATTCCATTAATGTAAAGCGAGATACCCATGGGTAAAGTAGAAGTCTTTTATCGGCGAGATAAAAATTATAAATTTTTTAAATTAAAATTGAATTTTTTTAGCTCAAAAGATCAATCTGATTTAATTATATTCGATAGGGGATTAAAGTGAATTTCAACATTTTTTAGATTAATTCATATCGAGTTTTGCATAGACCATTAGGGTTAGGGATGGACATTTGACCCATATTTAATGGGTTTCGACCTGACCCGACCCTTCAGTGTAAGGTTTTTTTAAAGAAAATTTTAAGTTCGGGTTTGATTTTTTTAGGATAAGGTTGGGTCGGGTTTGAGTTTAAGATGAAAAATACCCGACCCGACCCGAAATAATAGTTTAATTTTAATCTAAATATTTCGGTATAATTGCTACAATTCCCCTCTCTTTATATATATATTTTAAATTATCTTCATATTTTGTCTAATAAAAATAGAATAATTATTATAACGCTCCCTCTTTATTTGTATTTTTTAATTAGCTCTCTATTTTATCGAATAATAATAAAAAATCATATTTTTTATTTATGTTGGGTCGGGTCGGGTCGGGTTGAGTTCGGGTTTTTACTCTAGAATTCGGGGTCGGGTTGGTAGAACATCATAAAATATCGGTCGTGTTTGGATGGAAGTGTTAAATTTTTGGGTCGGGTGCAGATCGGCTAAAAACTCGACCCATGGCCATCCCTAATTAGGGTGACCCTCTCAACCTAATTTTTTCCATTCACAAATTTAATATTCGAACCCCTAAGGGACATAGTGACTTATCCCACTAAATCAACTAATTATTGGTATTTTTTAATTATTCAACTGTTAAATATCATGGTGGTTAGCTTCTAGAAAACACTAACTTCCCCTCGGTTGTCGTTGTCATTAATGACAACTATAACCCATCATTGATCATTTCGTGACGAAACTGATACCAAAACAAATGATGATCAACGATTGATGGACAATTGAATGATCGCAAAACGAGACTGATTTCTGTTTTTTTTAAAACGAATTCTTCTCATAGTTGGATTTTTTTGGATTGACACATAAATCTCTCAAATTCGATGAAGATTCAAACCCCTCTAAAACTCAATTATTTGGGTTGAAGTTTTCGTGAGTTTTAAAGAGTTCATTGATGTTTAGAGTGACTAAAAAAATGTCAATGTTTAGAGAAATCTGCAAGATTGTCGTGGGGGTGTTAGTAAGGGTCCAATTAAGTGTAATTACACCTTTATTCATTACTAATTTACTACATATTAAACGTTCCAATACCAACAATAAAGCAAACATAAATCCTTAAATGCATGCATACATTGATAAAATGCAGATGATAATCTTAATGTTTAGTTGCAGAGAAGCTAAGCATCTCCTTCTCTCCCGAAGGTTTGACCAAAACTTCCGAATTAAACGTCTTCTTTTCTCCCTTGTCCGACGCTTCGATCTTTAGAATGTATTTGGTCCCTGCAACTATCTGTTTTGTGGCCTGCATCACCTGCGAAAACTCCAGCGGATTACCCTCGTTTCCCTTCTGCTTGTTGTACTCGTCCACCGTAAACTTTCCCAGTTCTTGCACCCCTTCGTCCGCCATCGCGTCGCTGATCCCTCCTAATATTGTCCCCTGACCATTAACCGCCGTCAATAACACTGCGAACACCGACGACAGTGCGAGGATTGCTAGCTCGGTTCTTGCCATTTTTATTTTATTATATTGTATTGTATGTTTTACTTTATAATGATGATATATAAATGTGTATATATAGATATGGGGGGAGGGAGAGGGAGAAAAAAACTGAAATGAAGAAAGAAGAGTGGTGTGCAATGAATTAAGAGAGTTATTGAGACGCAAATTAAGGTGGTGAAATGCGTTGCGACAAGCAAGGCTAACCAACAGCCTGTTTCAACAGCTCGAATCGAGTCTGAACGGTTTGATCTTAGTCTGGTGGAGTTAAAAGAAATTGTAAGAATATATTAGATTGTTTAGGTTGCGTACTCGATTGAATCCTATTTTATAACTTAAAATTTATAAAAAATGCTTATATAAATATTGTACCAACAACAATAAGAATTGCATTCCAATAACAATGGTACATACATACAGTACCATTACAAACATCAAACTCTTGCAGCAATGCTCATTATTCAAATACATACTATAAAACATTGACCTTCGAATTCCATGTCATCATCGTTCGAATAGGAGTTCAGTTGCAATCTAAGCCGGAGCCGATATAGCAAAACCCTACAAGGCACCCACAAGGCTTACTATAACAGCCCAAATTTCTTGAGTCAATATCCGAGCGTTGACCCGAGTTAGTAATGAATAAATTATTTTTAGATCGAGTTGTGTTGAGCTTAATTTAAAAGAATTTTGGACCTTTTTGTAAAAAAGTAAGAAGTTTAGGGGTTAGTGCGAAGAAGGTAAAAGATTGATTGCCTAAAGAGTAATTAAACCATTGTTCCAAAAAAAATCTACTCTCTCATTAATTGGAGAAATTATATCACGGGTCATTCCCGCCAAGTTATTTATGAGACCAACCAATAAAAATCACCCATTTCATTATTTTTTTCATGTCATATTTTTTACCAAGTGAATCTTCACTCATATTTACTGTAAATCAATTTTAAAAACAGTTTTTATCAAGTGAATAAAAATATAAAATGAAAAAAATAATGAGATAGGTGATTTTTATTGGTTGATCCCATGAATGACATGACGGGAATGACTCGTGATATAATTTCTCCATTGGGAAAGTATGGACGACAGCCTAGGAGCATGGCCGGTGGATTTAGAAGCATGGGCAATGTGATTTTGTCCCCCATTTTCCAATTTAAAAATATTTTATTTCTTTTCTCTATTTTATATCATTTTCTCTATTATTTCTACACATTTCTCCCACCACATTCTTCACTTTATTCACCCTTTCAAAACAACTATACGTAGAGTTGAGAAGAATAGAAAAAAAGTTTCATCGATTTCATACTTTTGCAAGCTTAAAAAGATGAGTTTTAAGTTTAGATTTAAGATTTTTCATGGCAAGATAAATGAATGGATATGAAAGCTTTTGGGGTTAAAAAGAGTTTTGATTCAAGAAAGCTTTTTCATGTTTTTATTATTTTCAAGTTTACATTATTTTTTTGCCTTCCATAAATATTATTGTGTTTCTTGATTAGTTCAAGAGGGTAGTGAATGTTCTAAAGCTAAAAGAATTGAGAAAGTGGTGGAGAGCTAGGAAAGAAGCTTTGTTGGTGTTCATCCATCAAGGTGGTACCCTCTAACTCTCCTATGCTTCTTACTAAGTCATAAATATAATGCTTGTGTGATAATGCATGCATGTTGTATATCTTTTTGTATGTCTTTGGGTGAAAATCATGTTTGGATGATTAAATGAGGCTAAAGGTTCAAGTCATAAAATCTGCCCATAAACAAATCTATGTATGAGCAGCAAGTTTGAAAATCCGTCATAAATTTCATAAAAATAATTTGGACGTGAGGTATACATCGTTAGAACCGTGAGTTTGTCTAGTTTCGTTTAGAACAAACGGAAATCGATTTTGATTTGTATTTTAGAATATATGAATTTTTTAGTGTTGGAAGGTCAAAAAATCTGGTAACAGAATTTTTAAAAAACTGTTTACGCAGTAACTTTGAAAAATCACCAAAAATTCCACAAGCTAAATCAGAAAGTGAACCTTATATTTTTATAACCGTGCGGAAGTCTAGTTTTTTTTTTAAACAAACGGTGCTCGATTTCGAGTTATATATTAGGAGATATTAATTTTTGAATGAGCAAAGATCAGAATGCAAGGCAGTAGTCTGTCTCCAAAAACAGCAGCGAGTGTGACTTCAAAAATTCACCATAAATAGTACGAGTTAAATTAGGAGGTAAAATTTATATGGTTGAAATATCGAGACTAGTTTCTTCTAGAACAAACGGAACATTATTTGGATATGTAAATTATTAGTTACATATTTTTCTTTAAAGGTAGCGCAAGATGCCATATTTCCATGATTAATATTTTAGTCACATTTTAAGGTCAATCGGTGGTTAAAAATCCCTTAACAATATTAGAAGTTTGAAAAGCTTAAAAGGGTTTTATAAAGTCTAAATGACTAACATATCCGATCAAGCATAATACACACTCTATTAAGTAAGTTAAAACGAGTATGAGATTTGAATGTCATTGTTGGATATATGTAATTATATATTTGATTGGATATTTGTGATTATATATTTGTTGTTATGTTTGTGCGCAGCCTTCGGGCTCTAATCTAACTAGCTGCCATGTGTGGCGCTTGGGAAAACAACTTAAGACACCTGAGATTATTTGACTAGCGGTCATAAGTGGGACTATCTGGATACCCGATATTTGAGCACATGTGCAATTTGACAAGTTTGACAATCTGACAAGTTTGATATGCAAATGATTTATTATGTTTATTGTGATGACTCATAATTTGATTATTCAATACTCATGTCATGCTTCTACGTATACATTTGATATGCATGCTTATATTTATGAGTTATTTGAAGTATGGTGGAATAGTTGTGTACCACTGAGCCCAAAAGCTCAGCTTTTTAAATTATCTTCATTTTCATATTAGTATATTTTGTTCGTGTCTGAGGAGCATCATCGACAAAGGACTTTCAGCATCCTATGCATAGAGTACAACACCTTATGTGTAGTGGGCATTGTATTCCTAGAGCCTTACTTGTGTTTCGTGGGTCTGTAATTCAGTTACCATTTTTTATTATTTTGACTATTTTGATATATGATGGAATTGGAGCTTTACCTATTTTGAACAAATGCTTTTATTATTGTTTTAATGTAAATTATTTAATGATATTTTCTCATATTTAAAAATATATTTTATCGATTTAAAAATATTTGAATTGTTTTTTTGTTTGCTCTGGTGATCCAATGTGACACTTTGGTCTTTGGGTACTATATATTCAGGATTTAGGGTGTTACACTTACAACAACCAAATATGTGGAACAAACAAAACTCACCTTTAGGGATGCAGTTGGTAGTTGGGGGGTTAACATCCAAAACCTTGGCCAAGGAGTTGCAGCCATTGGTCGCTTGATTATTATTCGCTTTGGCGGCAGATTCCATGGCCTCGTTACGAGCGGCTAATGTTGCTGGAGGCACCGTGGCTTGAAGAACCAGTGTCACGGCTGTAACCCCCTTGACCAGGCCTAGTCGCAAAGATCGAATCAAGGACGTCACATTAGGTTTGTCAAAGTAAACCCGAACTAATGAACGCCGAGCTAAGGTCGCAATAGTCGGTCCATATTTTTCTTTTTATCTTGCCTAGATGCTTAATTAACCCTAAGGTATGATGAACAACAACCGAAGACGAATCAAGCATTCGATTCGCAATACCTAACACTTTAGTGACCAAAATATAAATTCTATTAATTGAAGGACTAAATTATAAATTTATATTACCAACTTTCAATTAGGTTCATTATATGTCTCTGTGTGAGTTTGCATCAAATTTGGATCACAATACCATCATTAATTGAGCATTACAAAAACAGTGACCAATTTGCAAAGAATCTAGAAAATAGCATGAAAATACCAGAATTAACCAACCCCGTATCGATACGGGCTTGCACTATATCGGTACGAGTCAACGTGGCATACTCGTATCGGTACGGTTATTCGAGTATCGATCCCTATTGCATATTTCAAAATAAGATAATTCCAGTAACTAAAACTCGTACTGATACAGTACCCTGCGTATCAATCCCAGTATAAAATTCCTCAAGGGCGTACCGATACAGAGACTACTCGTACCGATACGCCTTTATTATTTTCCTCAAATTGAGTCGTATCAAACCTCGTATACCTATATGAGTATGTCACGTTGAAAATTATATTAATTAAAAATATATTAACAATTGTAAAAGCTTTTTGAAAATGATATTTTAAACTATTATTAAAAATATATCTCTAATGTAATTATTTAAAAGCAGGGCGTCCCTTGGCCAGGGCAATAGGGGCGCCCGCCCAGGGCCCCTACCCTGCCCAGGGCCCATATCCAAAAAATTAAAAATATAGTTTTTAATTTTTATATGTGGATGAAAAAAAAAAAACTCAGTGATAAAATATATATATATAGCTAGATAAGTTTCGAGGGCCTCAAAAACAAGTATTAAAAAAATTAAGTCGTAAGAGTATGCTCATATTAATAAATATTGGAGAGAAATCGAGGCCCTAATAATAAGTATTAAAAATAATTCAATTTTTATTATTTTTAAGAGTATGCCCGTAATAACAACTATTAAAATTAAATTTTTTTAATACTTATTATTAGGGATCTATTTTTCCCACTATTTATTATTGAGCATAATCTTAAAATTTATTTTTTTCAATACTTGTTATTATAGAAGTACTCTTAAAATTTATTTTTTTCAATACTTGATATTATAGACATGTACTTAGAGATATGTAACCGCAACAGAGATCGTTATATAGCGGTAGAGGCACCATCCAAAATCACAATACCTGCAACCCTTATGTCCACAATAGCATATGTTATTAAAAAATTTCACAACTGCGATACCCGCAGTGATAGAAATAACATTCGTTATGTTTGCAACTGTGATAAACACAACATGACCGAATATACGATCGCAACCACAATTCAAATCCCTAGTTTACGGCCCAATTTTAGATTCGCCCTAGGGCCATTAAAATCTCAGAAACGGCCTTGTTTAAAAGTCTATCCATTTGCAAGAACATAATAAAGTATTTGATTAATTAAATTAAAATAATAAAAGACAAGCATGTAAAATGAGAAACTAAAGTAAAATCAAGAAATAAGGACGGTTGAAGAGCAAAAGTTAAAACAACATAAGAAAAAAATAAAACTACTAAATAAATAGACGATTAACAGTTTAAATAAATAAATAAAAAGTAATAAAATTCAGAAGGAAAGTAAAGTAAAGAAAACAAAATACATTGTATTTTGGATCTTATCTTGTTATTATTGTACCTCTACTAATTATTGTTCCCATACAAGTTCCACGTGGGCTGTCACCTATTTTTTTGGGTATAACAATTAGGATTTAATTAGTTGATTAATTAATTTAAATCGAATTTTATAAAAATTTATTATGAGGATGATAATTTTAACTCAGTTTTATTCCTTCACAACACTAAGATTTAAATTTCTGAAATAAAACGAAAATAAATATATTACTCAAAACATAAAACTAGAAATTATAATAACAATATATGTGCTTAAGATTTAATTGAAAAATATCAAGTTTGGTATAACTCGTGTTAACGAGAGTACACAGTAGGAATGATGATGAACGGTGAAGAACAAAAAATATGGGAGAAGAATAAGGATTAAATTGATATGATTGTTAAATAAGAATGGTTAAATTTATATTACCAATTATGACTAAATTAATAGAATATATAAATTTTCAAACTAAAATTATTATTATACCGGAGAATGTTTGACGTCGTTTTAAGTTTTAACATAGAAGTGACTTGATTGTAACATAATTTTAATTGGATGATGAAATTGTAATTTTCTTTTAAAAAATGACTATTTGTAATTTGACTAATAATTGAGTGACCTGAAATATAGTTTACCCTTTGTTTTTGATTTTGTATTAGATAATTAGGTCATTGGCTCCTAGTTTTAAACTTTTGGTTCACTTTTAGGCAGGATGTTCTCTCAACTTAGCTTGTGGATTTCAATAACTCCATAGGAGATTTACATTATTGAGTTTTCTTATTTTATATATTTTCTAATTCTGTGCTTATTTATTGTGGATTTCAATATTATTTTTAATGCATCTTTTTTTTTAATTATACAATAATCTTTAATATCTAAGTAAATATAATTATTTATATATCAAATTTAAAAAAAAAACATTTGATGCAGTACCCGAAATTGATGCCATGAGTTAACTTAAGATATTTATAGAATGGAATTTAAAATCATCTCGTGTATCATTCATTTAATTATTTTCATATAATGATTAATATTATTTATCAGTTATATGTGAAATTTGGCATTTATAAATAAAGGGAACAAATTTTACTAGTATCATGATCACCAAAAATTCAATATTAATTTGATCTCTTAAATAAGAATTGTATTTTAAAAAATAAGAATTATAATTACGAACCCAATAAGTGGTCTCAGTGAAAAAGCGGATGATGTTCATCCTATGAGACTCTGGTTCAATCGCTCTGTCTACAAGGTGTGTGTACATTGTCAAATGATTAAGAATATGTATGAACATATACTACCATGTAATCACCTTTAGACTATTAAAAAATAATTGCAATTACGAATGGTACTTTATTAAAGTTAAATTAGACGGGAATTGAACACTCCGAATAATGATAATAGAAAAAGAAATGTTGTATGTAAAATATATTGTGAAAAAATAAACAGATACTATCACGAATCATACCACTAACGCAAGACAAATACATAAACTAAAACATTATTCATTAAACCCCGTTTGACCACTCTTGAGCCCAGGACAATCATGATCAATGTTAACATAAGAAGACCTAAAAAGTAATTGAATCCAAAAGATGAGGAGGACAAGACTTAATTTATTAGTTTCAAAACTTGAAAACCCTAAAAAGTAATTAAATCCTAATTTAAAAGACCATGAGTGTCCCCTCTTTTGTAATACAAATGTTTTTTTTTTTGATCCTTTTAATTTTAAAACTAGGTAAATTAAGCTTTGACCTATCATTTTTCAGTTTAAATACTTTTTAGCCCCTTTCAACTTTCAAAATTAAACAAATTAGATCTCAACCTCTTCATTTTTAATTTTAAATCAATGATTTAACAATTAGACTTTAACTATCATTTTATTTATGTTTATATTTTTTTCGCTCAATTAAAGAAAATTTTATTAACATTAAAACCTCTAACGAGTTTACCCTACAAAGAAACAAACTTACAACAACAAATGAAAGCTTAACCAAATACCATAAAGTTTCCTACTCATTTATATTTGAATTTGAATAATCCAATTCAAATAATTACTTGAAAGCTGTGAATTTTTAGTAATGTAAATTCCTACTCATTTGTTTGATATTTTAAGAATTTTTTTCAAGCTTTGTGTCAAGATCTACTACTACAATTTTATTTCATTTTTTCAAAAAAAAAAATCAGTGGAGAATATGTCGAAAGAACACGTTATAGATCTACATTTTCTCTATAAACATACATTTAAACATATGTATTTTGATAAATAAAATTACTATTAAAAATAATTTCTATAATTCCCCTTAAAATAAAATATCTAGTTTCGTCATTGATATTGGAAATTGCTGTTTGTTAGTATCGAAACCATGGCCAAAGGGTTTATGATGTTACTAACTTCATTACTTGGTTTAGCTTCGACATCGTAACTTAGAATAACTACGAGCGGCGAACGCCATTGGAGGCACTATGGCCAGAAGAACGAGCGCCACTACGACGATGAGAAGAGCAAGCTTCTTGTGGACATATGTGTTGAATTTACAAGGTATATTCATTGCTAAAGGTTCATATCAGAATAAATTTATGTTCTATATTTATTTTTATCAATATTAAAGGGTTCTGTTTGGTTTAAAGGAATCTCGTAATTGTTATTCTTCGGAAGAGGCAGGGACAATAATCTTACATCGAAAAAAAAGAGGTTTTGACATATAAATACGATGAAGTTGCACATATTATCAAACATATCTTTTAAGAAGAGGATAATAACCCGTGATATAATTCTTTTATTTGTATTAAAAGAGTAATTTCACTTGCAGACAGGAGTCTTCAAAAGAAATTTATGAATGTTTGCAATTTTTGTATTTCATATGCATCAACGATTAAGTTTTTTGTATGTCATATGCATAAAAGTTTTGAATGCACGTGGGTATGGATTGAAAGAAGTTGCATATATCAGTTTTATTTAAGGTTCAGTTTATTTTTTACATATTATATTTGATTAATATAATTATAGAACATATATTTGGTATTAAAGTATATTCGATAGGTTTGATCAATAATTTCAATTTTAATTGTTAGGTTATTATGGATATGTTAAAGTTTTATGTAATCATTATTGATTTCATTATTATGATACTCTGATGATGATTTCTGTATAATTAGTGATTATTTCAAATTTAACTTTTGGTGATTTATGAAGCTAAGGATTGAATGCATTTAGTTTGATGATTTATAAATCTTTTATTTAAGTTTATAGCTAAAATTTTGGTAAATACTTGCTTAAGAAATTTTTTGAGAAACAGTCAAAGATTTTAGGTTTTTTAATTTCTGATAGCTCTATTTAGACAACCTTGTTTTGGGTTATTTTAAAAACTATAGTGTGATCAGAAATTTCAACTTTGACTGTTATGAATATATTAAATTTGAATATTAGTATATTATTATATATTTTTGAAATAATTTAATTAAAACAATAAGTCATCAAAGTGATCTCTGTTGCGAAAATTATTTTATTTTAATATATAGTATGTTATGTGCATATAATTATTTGTTTATTCCTCGAAATAATGAGGCCTTTAAATGAACTCGCATTTATAAACGGATTTTAATTTAAATTTCACTGAACTCGCAAGTTCCTATATTAAGACAACACGTAATTGACTAGGTAACGATTTTTGGGCGTAGTGGGGGTGCGAAACCTTACCCACACATAATCGACGCTCGAACCATATTTTTGCTCTAGTTATCTTTTAGCGTTCAATTTACCTAAGGTAATTATTTCATATACTGGCGGTGGAGACTGAAAGTTTTCACAAGCGCCTTAGTTTTAGGGTTTAGGGTCTTAGTTTAGGGTGTAAGGTTATGGATTTAGGTGTAGGTGGTTAAAATTTAGGGCTTAGGGTTATAATTTAAGGTTTATAAGTTAAAACCTAAATCCTAACCATATTACCCTAAAAACTAAACCCCAACCTCTAAACCCTAAATTCTAACTATTGAATATAAATTCATTTACCTAACACAAATGATAGGTGACTAATTTTTTTTTTTTTCAAATTTTCAACATTCAAATCAGATTTTCAAATAAATTCTTATTTTAAAAATAGCCACTAGTACTACTCTAAAAACTTTGCGTCGCAATTTTTTCTTCTTTCGATTCTCTAGCCGACGGTTGACAATTAGTCTTAGTACCGGTTGTCGACCATAGATGTTCATTATATTTTTTATTCTTTTATGTTTTGTTTTCTTAATTTTAATAATAATTTTTACTTTTATGGCACGCGTTTCCTCTGCCTTTGTGGCATGCTTTTTATTGACTTTTGTGGTTCGTTTCATTTGTCGTTTGGCACGATTTCAACATACCTTAGCAGTCGTTTAGTGCTCGTATAGAGATCCTCAAAGCGCTAGTTTTCTTATTTGATTTTTTCGGTAGTCATAGAAAAGATTGATCCCTACTCTTTTGATGGTTTGTTGGCCGATGTAATCAGAACTGTGTAGCAGAGAAATATGCATGATAGCTTGTTCGCTCACCACTCGTTTTTCATCCCGTAAAGCGTCTCATTTGAAGATCCATGAAGGTTTTTGGATTTTGATGGTATGTTAATCTCCATGGAAGTGTTTGCTTTTTTTTTTTACATTTGTATGACAATTTTAGTGAACTAGTCCCCCTTTTCCCTCTCTTTTTGATATATTATATTTGTAATATCTTTCATAGGATTTAATAAAATCCATATGTCATTGTTTAAAAAAAATAGTTAACTAACTTTTCAACTTCTGTATTTTTTACTAAATAAATGAATCACATGCTCACTGAGCATTCATTTAAAATATATTTTTCTTATAAAACTGTTTATACTGGATTAATTGATTTATTAAATTAGATTAGATATTGTATATGACTATTAATATGGATTAATATGGGTTAATCCCCTAACTCAATTTGCTTAATTTGCTTATGGAATAAGGTATGGTATTGAGCAAGACTCGGATGAGGACGTTTGGAGGGTCATTGACAAATTTAAAGGAACGCAATGAATGAAAATCTTTATATGGATTGTTTGTTGCGATAAGATTATGACGAACTATGAAAGAATGCGGCGACATTTCACAAGTAATGCTCGTTGTGGACTTTGTGGCGCGGAGGTTAAGGATGTTGATCATGTTCTTCGGACATATCCGCATTCGTTCGTAGTTTGGAAGGAGCTTATAAGACCGGATAAAATGTCTGAGTTTATGTGTTGTGTTATTAAGTCCTGGGTGAAGATCAATTTAACGAAACCACATTTGTTTGCGAAGGATACGATCTATTGGGATCTTATGTTTGGTGGAACTTGTTGGTTTGTATGGTTGAATCGGAATGCTTCGATTTTTGATAATGGAAGTGATGAACCTAGACAATTCACTTTGTCTTGAGCGAGGGCATGGTTAGCGTCGGCCACAACTGCTGTTGGAGCTACGGAAATGACTATATCGTCCACTTTGGGGGCTGGCCGTGCGGTATGTACATGGTCACCTCCACTCGATTCATGGGTCAAAGTTAAATCGGACGCGGCGAAAGATAATAGTACGGGCTACATGAAGTGTGGGGGGTTAATTCAGGATCATGAAGGACGATGGATAGTGGGTTTCGGTAAATTTGTTGGAATATGCTCGGTATTGGAAGATGAATTATGGGGTGCCTATTTGGGATTGCATTGTGCTTGGGAGGGTCGTTTTCACCAAGTGATCTTCGAGATAGAGAGCCTTGAGGCGGTGGACATTCTCCGGATTGGATCACATTTGATTGGTAATTGTATGCTAGGGCATTATTTCTTAAAATTGTGTCAACGGGCGTGGACGGTTCGGTTGCAACGTAGTAGGCGTGATGGAAATTGTGTCGCAAATGCTTTGGCAAAGATGGTTGAATGTGAGTGTTTACATATGGTCGTATGAGGTAATCCACCTGCTAGCGTTATTTCTTTGTTGCATAAGGATGCTTTAGAACCCATGTAATAGTTTTTGTACTGTTAGCATATGTACTCTTTTTCCTCCATTTAGGATTAGAGAGGTTTTTTAATGAGGCATATGCTGATAGGTTAGGTGTTTGGTCTGATCAATGAAAACACACATCTTTTCATCAATAAATAAATAAATTATGGTTTATATTCTGATAATCAGCTAGAGGTAGAGACGGTGCTAGGATCAAACATGGGAAGGGGCGATAGTTTATAAGTTTTAAAGTTATGAGTGAAAAATATCTTATTTGACTAATATTTGAACTAAAGATGCCTTAAGAACCCAACAAGTGGTCCCAGTGAAAAAGCGGATGATGTTCATCCTAGGCGACCCAAGTTCAATCACCATGTCTGCAAGGTGTGTGCGCATTGTCAAACGGTTAAAATACTATTATACCACCAACAAGTGCTAGGTAGGACGCAAGTTTAAACTTCCAAGGAGAGGACGCAAGTTTAAACTTTAGACATGACATTGTTAAAAGAGACAGTCTCACACCCCGAATATAGACCGTAAAATAAATATACATATTACCAAAAAGATACTATTATACTAAAAAAATTGGGAGGGATACAACCCTCCCAGTCCCTACATAGGTCGGTATCTGGCTTAAAAGGTTTCCTAGGATAAGGGATTTGTGGACTTCAATACGTACTCATATTACTATTACACAAGATGAGAGGATAATGAATGTGGGTGTCGGTTTGTTTAAAAAAATGTGGATGTGAGTGAACAATATACCAAGGGCCTATAAATAGGTACATCCCACGTGAAACTTGCAGGGAGAAGTATAATTAATAGGGATATAAATATACCAGGGACCAACAGTTTAGTTTTGTCACGTGCGTCAAGGTAATGGTTTGATTTTTTCAACATCGGGTTGCACTAGCAGCTGGAGAATCAGTCCACCCACAGCCCACAGGGAAACTATTTCACATTCACTAAATAAATGAATCACATGGAGAATTAATGGTTTCATAAGATTATTTTTTTCATGTCATCAATTTAATTAAATGATAACTCTTAAAACATTGTTTTTTAAAATTTGATGTGAAAAAATATGAGAGAAGACTCGCTTGATAAGAAAATTGATACGAAATAAAAAGATAAAATAAATGATTTTTATTTATTGAAATTATAGATAACATGATGAGAAGTGTCTTATAATATATTTTTTCCACTTTTACATTAATTTAAGATTATTAAAGTGTCAGCAACCTCTAGAACAAATAGTTAAACCTCTAGAACCGTTAAAAAATTATTAGAATAATGTAAATTGATGAGATTTTACTCAGATTACTACTTCCACGCAAGTACGTCTCTCAACCCGCATCCTTCCTATATAAAGGGCCTCCACCTACAGACATTCCACACACAAACGAGAACAAAGAAATCAGTCTAGATTTAGTACTAGAAAAATGAAGTCCTGCAAGAAGCTCGCTTTTCTCATCGTTGCCATGGCTCTGATTCTTCAAGCCACGGTGCCTCCGACAGCGTTAGCCGCTCGTAACGAAGCTATGACATTTTCCGGTGAAGAGATGAATAATCAAGAGACTAACGGCGTCAACGTTTTGGCCATGGTTTTGGATGTTGATCCGCCTCGCAACTGCCTTGCTAAAGGTGAGTTTTGTGGGTTCATGATCAAGGGTTGCTGTAGGCCTTGGCGATGCCGTGTAGGGATTTGCGGATTATGAGCTCCAAGTCCATGGGATTCGAGGCTCAATGTTTTATTATTACATGTATGTGAATAATGAGCCTCCTGTTGTGTCCCTGTCAGGTTTTTCTATGTGTGCCATTGTTATAAGGGTTTGGTTTTTGTAATGCGTCTTGTTGCTGGTACAATGTTAAAAGTACGAATGACAATAATATTTAAGCCTGTTTTAATATATAATAAGATAAACTATACGGGAGATCACCGATCTTTAGGGTTAGTGTCGAAATGACCATCAATCTTTTAATTTTGTCAAAATGACCACTCAACTATTGATATGGTCTCAATATAGCCACCAGCCGTTGAAACCTAACGGAGAGGCTGACGTGGCAGTTAAAAGAAAATTGTATAATTATGCATTTAGTCCCCGTTATTTATACATTTAATCAATTTGGTCTTAATTTTAATTTAATAAAATAAATTAATTATTTAATTAGGTGGTGACACGTATCACCACTTTATTGGAGGGATTTATTTATTTTTATTTAATTTAATTAATTTATTTTTCTCCCCCAATCAAATGGTGACACGTGTCACCTAATTGGAGGGGGAAATGGAACCTAATTGGAGGGGGAAAATGGAATTAGAGGCTAGGGGGAATCAAACCAAGGACCTCTAAAGCAATGGGAGTATTGTATGCTTGCCATTGGGCCAAACCATTTTCGTGATATAAAATACAACTTTTTATATATGTTTTATACAGTTTTTATGCCCAGAAAAATGAAAGGGAAAATGGCATCAAGGGGATTTGAATACAAGACCTTGCTCTATAAGATAGTGTATGCTTGCCACTGAAACAAACATATTTTTATAATATAAAATACAATATTTAATATATATGGTATACATTTGTTAATGCCTGGAAAAAGAAGGAAATGTTGTTTTAGGAAACTTGAACATAACATACTTATGATACACAAAAACATCTAACACAATTAAATAAATCTAATAATTAAATTAAAATTAACAATATTTTGTATATATTTTAAATTATAGTTTAAAATTTTAATATAATTCGTGAATTTGTATTCGCTAAATGAAGATTAAATCTTGGCCTGCATTACAGGATTTGCAGCCATTGAAACTGTACTAGTTTTGTCACACCATACCTTGGGCGCATCATTCAACATTATGCCCATGTCTGATAGAACAGAATGTACCCAAAGAAGTTCAGATGTGACATCTGCCAAGCTTCGATATTCAGCTTTAGCAGTGGAACGTGAGACAGCTCGTTGTTTCTTTGAACACCAAGGAATCAGATGAGTTCCCAGCATAACACAATACCCAGTTGTTGATCTTCTATCATCAATATCATTTCCCCAGTCTGCATCGGAGAAGGCTGTGAGGAGTAATGAGTCAGGACTTTGAGTTTGAAACACAAGACCATAGTTAACAAAACCTTTGAGGTAGTGTAAAATTCTTTTCACAGCTTGCCAGTGAAGATCAGTAGGATTTTGCATGAATTGTGCCACCTTGTTAACAGCTAAGGCAACATCAGGCCGTGTATGGCATATATACTGTAAGGCTCCCACAGCACTTCGATGGCCTTGGACATCAAGAAGAGGTTCACCTTCATGTTTGCTTAGCTTAGGGTATGTCACCATAGGAGTTGCAACTGGTTTGTCTTCAAGTAACTCAGTTTTGTGAAGAAGTTCCATAATGTATTTTCGTTGACACAGAATCATTAATAACAGCTTTGATGTGTTCTTTACTGTTACCTGCGACGAGTATATCATCAACGTACACAACTAGATACGCCAGTGTTGATTTGTTATTGTAAACAAATAAGGAACTGTCAGCCGTGGAGGGACGAAATCCAAGATAATCAAGAAAAGGTTTTAGCTTGAGAAACCAATTTCTGGGTGCCTGACGTAGCCATACAAAGCTTTTTTAAGTTTACAAACCAAGGGTGTTCCATCTTCTTTGACTTGCACAAAACCAGCTGGTTGATGCATGTATACACAAGGAGATCACCTTTGAGGAGTGCATTGTTAACGTCCACTTGGTGTATCTTCCACTGATGTGTTACAGCAACAGAAATGAAGACATTAATTGTAAAATATCAAACCACAGGGCTGAATGTGTCTAAGAAATCTTGCCCTGGAATTTGTGAGAAACCTTTGGCCACTAGCCTTGCTTTGAAACGACTAATTGAACCATCTGAATTGTGCTCGACACGAAATAGCCACTTGCATCCTATAGCTTTCTTGCCCACTGGAAGTTCAACAAGATCCCATGTGTTGTTGTTCAAGTACGCATTGTGTTTTTCCTTAACTGCAACAGACCACTCAGGGTGAGACAATGCTTGTTGTACTGTAACTGGAGTTGTATCACATTGCAGAAGATAAAGTTTGGGATTGAAGACCCCAGCTTTGCTTCGAGTAACCATAGGATGGTCATTGACATGTGGAACTATGTAAGGTTGAGTTGAGGCATCGACAGGTGCAACTTCTTCAAAGACAGAGACAACAGATGGTTCAGCACGTGAGGCTGAAGAATCATGGGAATGTTCAATAGAATCATGTGAGTTGTCAACTGGATCGATGGAGGGTATATGTGAAGCTGGAGTAGAGTCTGGTGAAGCAGCCATGGCATCCGGAAACGTAGGTAAATGTTCTTGTTGAGTATTACAGGTCTCATTGACTTCTGATTGAGAAGGAGCAACAGGTGGATCAGATTGCATTTCAGCATGCACATGCATATCATCGTTTGCAGTAGTATCGAATGATGAGACTGGTGTGAACTTAGGTAGAGTAGGTACAGCCCTCGAACGTATCACCTGCTGAGGAATGGGATTAGTAGACACGTTTTGCACAAAAGGAAAAACATGTTCATTAAATTTAACGTGGCGCGATATGAAAATTCTTTCCTTTTCATTAGATTGTACAGCCCATTTTCCTGAGTTCCAGTGAGCAGAGTAGCTCCAGTTTTCTTATCCTTTACACAACAATAAGAGTCATAAAATTCCAAAAATACATCATTATCTCGAGTGAACTTTGAGACTGGCAACAGATTCCTTGTAATTTGAGGTACTTAAAGCAAGTGATTAAGCATTAAATAGCGTGAGGATGTAACAAGTGTAGATTGCCCAACATGCGATATAGACAATGTAGATCCATCTCCAATATAGACTTTACCGTTACCAGTATAGGAAGTACCAGACTGAAGAGGGCCAAAGTTGCTAGCCACATGGTGCATAGCACCTGAATCTGGATGCCATGTAACGTGATTCATGCCAGTGGTTGCTGCCACAAGGTTGACTTGAGCCTCTCCTGGAGCAGAATCAGTAGGGGGCTGAGGGGACCCTGCATTAGAGCTAAGAAAGGGATCATAAGCAATTTCAACAGGATCTTGGGAATAAAAGCATGCATTGGCTTAAGTGTCTGAGGAAGTAGGAGCTGGCTGAGTGGAGGTGCCCTTGAAATTTTGATCGAACCTGTGCCAACAGCGATCGACCAGATGCCCCAATTTACCACATAACTGACATTGAGGACGGGGTCTCCCTTTGTTTCTACCTCTAGTGTAACGATTGTCAGAACGATGATAAGTACACGAGCTTTGTGCATTGGACGTGGTGACTGATCCATCAACAAACTGAGTGTTATGGATACCAACAGGAACATGAAGTGGATCAGATATTCGAGATTCAGCATCAATGAGGATTGAGACAGCACCATCAACTGTATAGGGATCGCGGCTGGCAGAGATCACAGCAACAAATGGATCGTACTCTGGAGGAAGCCCATTCAAAATGGTAGCGATCTGTTCGACGGCCGAGACGGGACTCCCACACGAGGCTAAGAGATCACAGAACTCTTTGATCTGCATGGTATAAGTGCGCATGGACACGGCAGACTTCTTGATCGAACGAAGGCGACAGTGGAGATGCATAACCCTAGTTGTAGCAAGATAGCTCGCTTGCCTCATGGCTTCTCTCCACTGTCACCGAGAGAGATGCCAGACTCGCACCAACAGATGCAACGCCGTCACCCATGGATGGCATTAGAGGTGCGAAGATCCAGGAAGGAAATCACAGGAAAACAAACCAAGATTAAGAAATGGTCAGCTGATACCATGTTAAAACTACAACAAAACCAGGGAAATAAGAGATAAGAATAGAGAATGATTCAAAAGGGTTGCTCTTCCACTTCATGAACCTCTCAATCTATAGCAAATACATATGAATGGAAAAATCTAGACTGATAGGAAAAACCCTTCAGAAATCTGTTACAGCGGATAAGAATTCCCTCCAAAGTTTGTTAGGGCCATTTTTAACCAAATGCCAGCTAACTTGTTTGTTATTATAATCTTCAACATGTACTCTAAAAGAAGCAGTGCTAGAAAATTCTCGTCGATGTGCTCTTTTATCGCAAACTAAACCTACTAACCTCTGAACAAAATAATTTAGACGTTGAGCTTTACAAGCTCAACTACATATTTATACTATGCTATACTTCATGCATCTCATAAACATAAGTATGTAGTGCAAGCAGATAGCAGTAAGACATGAGTATAGCAAGCTATCTATGATCCAATATTACACATACTAGCAACTATAGATCAAGACAAATGATATTATGATCATGATCATCATCAACATGCTCAATATCATAATCAATCATAACAATACATATACGATACACGAGATCACAAAGCATTAGGTATACTGCAAACGAATCTTAAATCACATAGCACCAAGTTCCACACAACAGTAATTTAGGATCACATAGCATCGAATACTATACAACTCAAATGTACTCAGAATCATATAGCATCATGTACAACATATGGTACTCATATAAATATTTTCAAGATCGTACAGCATCCATTACAATATTCATATAGCATCATGTACAACATATGGTACTCATATAAGTGTTTTACTGAAAATTAGCTGCTGGAACATATGGTACTCATATGATGATCTATAGTTGCTGGAACAAAATAATTCAGACGTGGGTCAAAACCTTGAGCTTAGACTCACTCATTAAGGACTGAAAGCCCAAAAACTGAAGGTCCTCTATGGCCCTCGAAGAAATATGAACCATTTGGACTGCAGAGATTCCTATTACAAGTGGGTCAAAACCTTGTTCTAGATGCTTAGATACTACCTCCACCCAGCTGGAATCAACTCCCTTGTTGGTGCACTGCTGAACCACATCTGTTTTGCCTTCCCCAGACAAAATTACATGATTAATTGCGTTGTTTGGAGAGTTCATATTGAGCACGCAGCCCTTGACATCTAATTCCACCAAGTGCCTATCCAACTTCCTGCTAGCCGTCATTATAATCCTTTTCAACGTAAATTGCATTCAATGCAATCTCCTCCGCATCGGAAGTGGTCCGAGCAATACGTTCCGATGACAGATTCTTATTAGTTTCAGACGACGACTCCGATTGACTTTCAATCCCATGGTTCGCATTGCTCCCTCTATTATTCGTCTTCACCTCAACTGTCTAAAAATCCGATCAACTGTCCTTGAAACCAAACTCCACTACGCTAATTTCATGGACCATGCTGCCAACTTCAATTTCCACCACTTCTTCAATTTTCTTTGCTTGGATTGTTGACACCAAAATGGTAACCTTTTCGCAGTCCTTCGAACGCAACGCATTTTCACCAAGAGCTTCAAATGAACCCCAAAGCTCCGCCACCCTCTTGAAAGTATCATGGTTCCAACAATGGAGGGGCAGACCCGAAACCTCCAACCTGGTCGCTCTTTCCACTAGTTTTAAGGATTCCGACCATGGACAGACCTCCTTGAAAATTTCCTTCAAATACGACCAACCAAGATCCTCCAACATCGTATACAGTTCATCATCCTCAAAAGAAATTAAAAAGGTTTTGCCTCCAATTCTTTGGATTTTAATCTCCCCCAGACCCCACTCCTGCAATCTCGCTAAGATACTCTTGACATTGCAAATAGTTGCCATTTCCCCCACCAGGCACCTTCTCAATTTCCAAAAGTCTTCCATTTCAACGTGCCCTGAAATTCTTTTCCTCGCTATTACTTGCTGTTTACTTGTCTCTACATCCTCCTTGACTATACCGTGAGCCATAACCTTCTGCCATGTCTCATTCTTCAACGACGTTTGGGTCCCAACTTGACTGGTTTTCTCCTAGTGAGCATATCATGCTCTGAAATACGGTTCCAACTCGGGTTCTCCGTTCTCCAATACGATGTCCTCTCCTTGAACTTGGCAAACGCCACTGATAATCTATATCCATAGATTGCAGCGTTTCAATCGCTCTCAAAGCACCTAATCTTTTTTCAAATCTCACAAAACCGAACCTTCTCCCCCCTTTGCTCAATTTACCAGTTATAAACGCATCAATAACATCTCCATGTTTCCCTAATACATGCCACAAACCTTTCCAATACAATTCTTTCGGAAGATTTTAGTTCTTTTAATTCATCAACAGGTCAAATCCATCGTTAAAGTCACGATGGTAAGCAATTTGGTTTCGATTAAACAAGTCTCGAGTTCGAGGTATTGTATAGGAAAAAAATTCTCGTTGAGAGATTCACCCACCAAAACTAGATGTGCGATACAGGCCGGTCCGAATTAATCAGGGAAAAACCTTAAAAATCATAAGTGCAACAAAAAGTCATCATGATATGAAAGTGCTAGAAAGGCCAGTAGCACCCTTTTTTTAACAATAGCAATTGAATTTTATTAAGAAATCATGAAAGATATCATAAATACAACACATCCATAAGGAACAATAATGGGGACTAGTCCACTAAAATCTCGTACAAAAATCCAAAAGTGCAAAGAATAGTAAATACTTTCATAGATATTCGTATACCGTCAAAATCTAGAAGCCTTCCTGAATCTCTTGTCTCTATCCAAACGAGATGCATTACGGGGTAAAAAAGAAATGGTGAGCGAACCAAACTATAAGACAGATTGTTTCGCTACACAAGACTAATTATATCGGCAAACAACCATCAACCGGGTGGATCCCTGTATGAGCACCAAACGACCGCTAAAGTACATTGAAATCATGTCAAAATAACAAATAAAATAAAACCACAAAAAACAAACAAAACGCGTGCCACAAAACCAGAGGAAAAAGTGTGTCCCAAAGGTCGAGATTCTTATTAAAAATATAAAAAAATAAGAAAATAAAGAATTTGGTGGTCGACAACCAATACTAAGACTGGTTGCCGACCACCGGCTAAGGAAACAAAAGAAAAAAGGAGACTGTGACGTTAGGAATGGTGCAGAGATTTTTTTTTTAAATTCCCCTATAGTTAAAATATTTGTTTTCTATTTTATATATACAATCTAATTTCGCACCTCTAAAGTTTTATAATTTTGTATCTTTACATTTCTAATATAAATTTTTAATAGTTCTACAATATTAATTTAGCTTTTAAAATAATTTTAGAAAATATGAACTTAACATATAAAATAAATTAAATTCACTTATTGAACAAAACAAGTGAAACGTGTAAGACTTGTTCTTGCTATTGTACCGAAGGCGGCTATTGGCTTAATCATTAAACGGTGGTTAAGGAGTATTATTATTATTAATGAATTGTGTCGAGAAATTAATAAAATCGCTCTGATCACGGGAAAAAAATGCACATAGGCCAACAATGTAAAGAGTCAAGAAACCTTTGGTTTGGTTGAACTGAAAATCTGAGATAGTGAGTTATCCGGTGATAGACACTGACGAATTTAAGAAAATATTATTTTTTGGTTGCTCTGTTTTTTCTCACTTATTTATTATTTTTGAACTTTAATTGAATGATACAATGTGACACATTGCAGCTTATATAGCTGCTGATTTCTAGCATATTAAACACTATTTTAGCCTAATAAATACGTGTAGAAGTGTTAAAACTTAAAAACAGTGCATCACCATCAATTGTTGTTTTGGATTGTTCCAGCAGCTACTTTGAATCGAGTTTATGCTCAAGTTATTGTTGGCATGTTTATTATTTCTGGTGCGAGTGCAGTGTTTTGTTTTTTGTTTTCATTCATGTGTGCTGTGGTGTAATGTACCCGGGGCCAAGAGTTTGGTGAGGTTGCTTTGCAAGGTGAAGTGGTGTCTTTCATCACAAGAGGAGTGGTAGATTGTGCTGTTTAAGATGTGGCAGTTTGCTGACATTTTGTTTGGGTCGGACAGTTTGAATGATTGTTTGAGTGATGTTCTCTTGTTAGCATTGCAATAGTAGTATGGTTGAAGAATGTTTTTGGTTGGTTGTGTAGATATATTTGGTTACCATTCATGTATGTATTTATGTATGTGTTGTATTCGTTTTCCCCCTTAGGTTTAGGGAGGTTTTTAATGAAATTTTAATTGCCGAACAAAAAAAACTAAAATGAAATTGAATTAGTCTTTACTCTTTTGGTCAACGATTGAGGTTGACTGCAATGGAAGAAACTATCCAATTTCCCTTTAATCAAGGACGGATGCAGAATTTTATATTATAGGAGCGAACTTATAAAATTCTAAGAAGACAAACTTATAAAATTTTAAGAGTAGCAAAAATAAATTTTCAATGAAAAATACATAAAAATTTTCTAAAAAATAAATCATATATAATTTTTTAGGGGAAAAATTGCCCCCTCCAATGCCTCTCGATCCATCCCTGCCCCTAACCAACTTCGATGAAATGAATTATTTTCTTATTTTTCCTTACATTTGAAAGATATACGCATGTAATTCGAAACTTTTTTTATTAATTTAAATCTTGACTAAACTTGTTTTATTTTAATGTGTCTCATTTTTATTCAAATTATGTCATGTAAATTTAATTACATTTATACAAAAAATGATATACTGGCATAAGCAATCACTCATAAAAAAAATGGTTAACCTAAATTTTTCATGGCTTTGTCTTGATTATTCAAGACCGACTCGCGTTGCACACCTGATTTTGGTGGGTGAATTTTTTAACAGTAATTTTTTGCATACACAACACCTCGAACTCGAGACATGCTTAAGTGATATCAAACTGCTTACCACTTGAATCAACTTGTTAATTAGAATGTTTAATTTAATGATACAGTATAAAAATTATTCCCGGTCAAACGTATTCATAGTTCAAATTACGAATCGAAACTTTTAAATTTTCTAGTTAAACTCATTTTCGGTAAAATATGATTCCTATGTGGGAAAGTCTTAAGATCAAAGTTGGGAATAGGAAGTGATGGTTAGATCGATAAAATTTTATAAATTGATGAATATTTATAGAGGATAATATTAATTTGTATTTGGAATAATTAAATGATGTAACTTAGAAAATTAATAACAAAGTAGGTATCATAAAAAGTAGTGTAATAAAAATTTAAATGGAAAATCAGCCCCTTAATTTATGTATTTCTTTGCTTTAGTTCTTAAATTATTTTTTAGTTAAAATAAATATTTAAATTATTATTTTTTATTATTTTAAGTATCTATTTAAACTGTATTTTTTTCTTTTAATCCTTAAACTATCTTTTCGATCAGAATAAGTATCTAAATCTTTGCGACGTGTCAACGTCTAATTGGTCGAAATATTTTTTAACTTGAATAACAGTTGGACTTAAAGTGGCCAAAAATAATAATTACCAAAAAATAGTTTAGGGACTAAAAGCAAACAAATCACATAGTTTATGGGGTGAATTTTCATTTAAGGGTTATAATAAAGTAGAAAAGTCAATATGTATGACCAAAGAAATTGCCAATTGCCTTCCAAGAAGACAAGACCCGTTGTTTTCGTGTTTACTCGTCAAAGTTAGGCCCCGAGACCCGTAATCGTCACGCCCTATGGGAACAAGCTTTTCTCCTCTGATCTCATTGCTCTCTAAATCTATAAATAACTCTCAAAATCCAGCAATTCTCCATATCCAAACCACAATTTCCAGCAGCAAAACACGAAAATGGCGAATTCCACCATGAAAACAAGCTTCATCGCTGTTATACTAGCAGGAGTTCTTGCTGGAGTGGCGATGGCTCAATGTGGTAACACTTGTTCGCCGGACCAGTGTTGCAGTCGGTTCGGGTTCTGCAGCACGGGTCCGGATTACTGTGGAGTGAATTGCCGAGGTGGTCCTTGTGTTAACAACGGCGTCTCGATCGCCGACATCGTTACGCCGAATTTCTTCAACGGGATATTGAATCAGGCGGCGTCGAATTGCGTAGGAAGAAACTTCTACTCGAGAGAGGTCTTCCTCGATGCTCTCGGTTCTTTCACTCAGTTCGCAAGGACCGGCTCAGTTGAGGAGTCTAGGCGCGAAATTGCTGCTTTCTTTGCTCATGCTAGCCATGAAACTGGACGTAAATATCTCTTTTAGACATGCAACTGTTTACGGTACTATTTGAGCAGTTTACGGTTCACAATTTTAAAAAACAGAGTTATTCGAATTGAATTCTATTTTTTATTTTGTTTACAGGTTTCTGCCATATAGAAGAGGATGGTGGAGCCTCAAAGGACTACTGCGACGAGAGACGAACCGAGTATCCATGCAACCCTAGCAGAGGTTACTATGGACGTGGACCACTACAACTAACCTGGAATTATAACTACGGACAAGCCGGTTCTGATATTGGATTCAACGGCTTAGACGCACCAGAAACCGTGGCCAATGACCCTCTCATCTCGTTCAAGGCCGCTGTCTGGTATTGGATGAACAATGTGGCATCGGACATGAACAAAGGGTTCGGGGCAACTATTCGAGCCATTAACGGTGACCTTGAATGCGATGGTAAAGACACCTCTAAAGTTGAGTCTCGAGTTAGCTTATTCACTGAGTATTGTAGCCAACTCGGTGTCGCTCCCGGTGATAATCTCAGATGCTAGAGTTTTAATTAGTTTATATACTTGAATTTGCATCTTTAATTTTCCTGCAATAACTATCATTTTCTCGGTACGAGGGAAAATGAGATCTATTTGATGTGGTTTTTTTAAAAGAAGAATAAATGTAATAGCAATGAAAGTCTGGATTAATAATATACTTCGACAGCTACAATTGAAGAATTTTAATTTTCTATTATTTTCAATTCTTTTTATAAAAATCTTATGCATCAATTTACACTCATCCAATAATCTAAAATCAGTGTAAAACTAAAAAGTTATACATTGCATAATCGAATCCTATCTGATATATATAGGGTACTCTAATCTCAAGATGCAACGTGGTGTCCAATGATTATATGTGGTGTACAAAATAAATCGTAACCATTGACCAGTATAACCGTTAACGTTAAAGGATTTCACATCACGGCGTCACCGAAAATTAATAAACGAAAGTCAGTCGAACGCAAAATAGACGTTCGACTAGCACGATGTTTGTTGTTTTTTATGACACCATGTTGGGAGAAATGAACGGCTAGGTTCAGTGACCAAAGGATGTGCTCATGGGCGGCGATCGGTGGGGGAAGCGGCGGCAATTTGGGGGTTTGGATTTGGGAAAATTTAAGGATTTGGGGACTATTTTGTAAAAATTAGAGAATTTCGAGAATTTTTGAAAAAATAAAAAAATGGTTTTTTTCTTCAAAATTTTTTTTTAAAAAAAATCAAATTATTTCCACGTGTCAAGCATTGATTGGTTAACGGTTTTTTTAGCAGCAGTTAACTATCGGGCACTTAAAATTAAAACGGTGTAAATTTTAGGCACCTATTTTTAACAAAAAAATACTTTAAACACCTAAACTTTAAAAGATGTATAGTTTAGACACTTATTTTTTATTTAAGCTTTCAGAGTTCAGACACATTCATTTTGTAGTATGTTTTAAGTTTTTAAAGCTTTTGATTTGAGATCGAAGCTCGACTTTTGTTTTCATGTTTTCCTGTCGTTTTCCACTTCTTCCAAGCTGGTGATTTCAGGTTTTCATTTGATTATATGTTATATATATACTCCTACTTTTATTTATTATATGATGTTCATGTTCTAGTTATGATAGGAGTTGTCTAAATTCGGATTCGTATTTGGAGCTGTCAACGTTATCAATCTTGGGTTTTCTATATAACAACGAAATCTTCTCATAAGAGAATGAAATGCTAAAAATTATGCTTGGTTGATCAGAAAGATGGAGAAATATCGAGTCAAGAATCAAAATTTGGTGTCAGCCTAGATTTATTTATTTATTTGGAATTAAAGAATGTAGCTAGAAATAACAAATTATTGGTATTACAACTGTAGTGTAGTTCAGGCATGTAATGGGAAAGCTAAAACAGGAGCAATTGTCTGTTTGGTATTAACATGGTTGGGACTGTGTTTGAATTTTCGTCTTAGTGTCTGATAGCTTAGGGATTTTTATGTTCAGTTAGTTAAAGCTTTCAATCCAATTGCAGCTTGTCTATTTCAAAAGCATGATTATGATACACTGATTGAACTTTGAACTCTTATGTTACTCGGACTCTAGTGTTAGTGTTAAATACGAATATATGTCCGACATATGTATGTTTAACCTTCTTGAGTTTTTTTTTCCATGTATTTTCTGGTTATGGAGTTTCCTCTGACTTTTAATTTCTTAAACTTCACGCATCAGACATGGATACTAATATATGACCCTTGAAGAACCCTCTATATAAATATATGGAAAAACTTGAACATACCCGTCTGACACCTACCGATATCTGATACTCACACCCGAGTTCAAGTAACATTGGTTGTTTCCATCTAATTGAATTGCTCGATAGACGCATAACAATATCTGATACTCACACTGCAGTTGATATAAATGCAGCTCTGGATTTGTCGATGCAGAGAGATGGTGCAATGCTTCTATTTTTTATGATCATCCATTTTAGCATATTCCATCTGCAGCTCTGGATATTTTTGTTCAAGACATTGGATGATGTTTTGACTATGCAAATCTGTAATCGATCTCTTTTTATGATCTGGTCCATTTTAGCATTTCATTCCAGTCTGCAGAAAAACTCTCTAAAGTTTTGTTCAGACATTGAGCTTGATGTTTTGTGATTATTCCGAAATCTGGTAATCGATTCAGTCTTCTTAATTTATCACTCTATTTAACTGGTTCCTATAGTCATATTACATTTCTGTATTTTCACATAACATAATTTTAAATTAATATATTAAATAAATTTTAATAACAGTTTTGCAATTTTATTCTTGAAAATGTTAGTTTGCAATTTTATGGTGCTAAACTATTCTGCAGTTTGTTCTCATAGTTTAAGAAGAACTATTTAAAATAAAATTATAAACTTTATCATTCAAGTTTTTTCTCTTTTAGATTTTGCATTTGTATTAATTTTTCTTTAATGAAATTTACTCTTATTTTGGTTGTTCGGACTAAATCATAAATGAAGCTTTGCAATTATGTGTATTGACAAAGACTGTTTTTGGTTGACATTGCATCCACGTCATTTTCTCATTCTTTCTTTTTTTATTTTATCTTTTTCCCCAAAGATAAAAGTTTTAGTATTTCATTCATGTGCCGCATCGACGTTGAAATCACCATTCTTCAATATCTTTCTAACTACCAAAGACACCGACAAACTCACCTCATTGTCTATGTCACGACCCGCACCCTATAGTCCGAGCCCGGCCTCACCAGGCTGTCGAGACAACACTCCATCACATTTTGGGCCTGCCATCACCAATCCGAGCTAGCCCATCACTTGTGGTTAAAGAGCCAAGCACGTCGAATATGGCAAGTAGCTTATCCAAATCAGCATATTCCCTTTGAATACCTTCAGTATTCTTTGTAATCTTGTAACTATGGCATGTTAGACAACAATCCCTTGAATCAAGGGATAACATACCTTAGATTCGATCTCGACCATCGATGTACTCTCATCTTAACTGTTGGATGTAGGGAGTTCTAACTATAAATAGAGGTTTACCCCCACCTCACTTTCACACTTCCGATTTGAGTAATATATTGAGCATTCACCCAATCCCTCGTTTTTTTGTCTTTGTCGTTTCCTTTCTTTGTTCTATTGTTTTTGCAAGGATTGCTTCGATCATTTTCAGGCTTACTTAGGCGAGGTTTTTGTTCAAGCGCGTCTAAAGCCGCATGGTCCGAGACTTAAAGCTCTACGGATGTGACATCTACTACTACTTTAATTGTTTAGATTTTTTCAAAATCACTTTAAAACTCGTGAAATTAAACCCAAAATTATCGAAACTCCAAACCACTTTGATCTGCCATATTTGTCGTCCGATCAACATGAAACCATGATATACATTTTGCTTCCTCCTTCACCTTTTCCACTATTGTGATTTAGAATAATATGATTTATCGTTAAAACCTCGAAAGGATTATGAAACCATGAATTTTTCACAAAAATTAAAAAATGTCTGGAGTCATTTCATAATTTTTAAAAGACGAATATTCAGTAATAACGTCATTAAGTATTTAATGGCAGCTAAATTGAAAATTTAATGATTAAATTTAAAAAATTTAAACTTCAGTGACCAAAATAAAAATGAGAAAAAAATTTAATGATAAAATTTATATTACCCTTAGTTAAATTTTGACACTTTAATAATTTTTATTATATGATTTAAAACATTCGCATATCTAATGAAGATGAATTACTGATATTTTACTATTTTATCAATATTATATATTGTCACGCCTGAGAAGAGGCGGGGTCATTAATCCCACATCAAAAAGGAAAATAAAGGTCTTGGGATATAAATACGGTGGCGCTGCACATCCTATCAGACATGTCTTTTGGGAATAGGGTAATGGCCCCGTGACAAGTGGTATCAGAGCGACCCTTTGACTGCCCGATTTCACGCCGAGCGCCCATGAGTAGGGTAGGTAGGGTGGACAACTGTGACAAAGTGACCCATCACGAGAGCGGAAACTCGTGACGAGGGCGTCACGAGATTGAGTGGGGAGAATGTCACGCCTGAGAAGAGGCGGGGTCATTAATCTCACATCGGAAAGGAAAATGGAGGTCTTGGGATATAAATACGGTGGCGTTGCACATCCTATCAAACATGTCTTTTGGGAAGAGGGTAATGGCCTATCAGCCATGTCTTTTGGGAAGATGGTAATGACCCGTGACAATATCAATGCATGGTAGAAAAGATCCATATTTTATGGTTTATTGTACAAATTGGTAGAGCTTCACTTAGTCATTTTTCTCAATTTCACACTGAAACTGTTTTTTTAATCAAATTGGTATTTGAACTTGAAAGAAAACCGGTTTGAATATGACAAAAATTTTTATATTATTTTAAAATTTAACGTTTTAGTCTTTTGGTTATATACATGTTCGTCTTACGGTCTATGTTCGGTGTACGAGGCTGCCCCTCTCAACAAAGTCATCTCCAAAGTTTGAACTAACGTCCTCTCCTTAGGAGTGCAATGTGCCTTATCAATTCACCCAACACTTGTTGGTAACTTTTTAGTCTTTATATTTTTATGGGATCATCGGTTTTCTTATAAAAAATAATAATTTTCATTAAAAATAAATTTTAATAAATTTATTTTAAAAACTTTTAATTAAATAAAAATATGATACTCCACCCCTAAACAAAAACCCTTCCACAGAAAAGAAAAATCATTGATACTATATTAAAAAGTGAGCTTTTTAAAGATGCATAAATGTGTTTCAAATAAAAAAAGATTGCTAGAATCATATAATTTCTATATATGTAATAATTTCTTATACTTTCATTAAACAAGAATTTCCTTTTCTTTTTTATCATTCTCTTTAAAAACAAACCCTAATTAAGTTTCATTAAGACTTAAACTAGTTTAAATAGTTGTATATCGACAAGTCTAGACTACAAAGAAGAATAAAAAATAGACACCTTCACCGACCGATTAATATGTCAGGGTAAGTTTTTTTTTAATGGTCTAAAAGTGATTATAAGATAATCAGAGTAAAATTTTATTATTAATGTATATGGTGTGATTTTATATCTGGATTTTGATATTTAATGTTTAGTTTTTTAACTTTATTTGTTCTTACATCTTTTGATGAAATTTTGAAAACAGATTCAATGCATGCAAGGATCATTGGACTGGATGTATATATTTATTTGTTTTTGGGATATCTCTTGCCGGATTTATTCTTGGTTTGATGTGTTATTACTTCTTTCGTGAAAATTTATCAACTGATCAAAACGATTATTATCTTAAGTTTAAAGTCAACATCTAATATATCTTAAGTTTATCAAATTGCGATTAATATTTATTATCTTAAGTTTATTTGTTTTTGTTACGTTTTCTTTTTAGCTAAGGTTATTCATTGTCTCATCTTATATGGGTTCGAATCATGATATAAAAATATAATATTCTATATTTGATAAGTTTTCTTTTTTGTTATCTCTTTTTTTATATTTAAATATTAATAAAATAAAATTCTTTTGATATATTATAATGGTGATATGATGATTTATATTCAAATTATTTTAATGATTATATTAAGACAAATTAAGCCAATTTTCAAATTCAAACTTATTGGGCTGATATTTTTTATTCATACTATTGACTGAAGCGGCATCATCTAAGGCTCCCATTCAATGTCTTTACACTATAAAATTCAAATCCTAAAAATTTATAACTCTAACCCTAAAAAAACTCAAACCTTAGTTTTATACTCTAAATTCTAAACACTGACCTTAAATTCTAAATGCTACAACCTAAACCCCTAAATTTTAAACTCTAAAATAAAACCCTAGCCCCTAAAACTAAAAAGGCACGTACAAACTAAAGTTTACACGACCTGTGTGTCAAAGTTTTTTTCTTAAGTTATATAGGTGACATTTATCGATCAAAATGTCAATTTCATTAAATTTTATGGAACATAACCTAATTTATTGTTGAAATGTCACATTAACATCATATACTTATTTGATATTTTTTCAAATCAGATACCCATTTGAGATTTTTTTTCTAATTTTAAATACAAATTTGATAAGAAAAAAGGTCGTATTCCAAATTAATTTTTTTTGTCAAGCTCATATTGAATTTATAAAATAACTTTATTATTATTAGGTTTTGGTTGGAAAAATAATTTTAAAATAAATTATTGTCAAGTTGAATTTCAAATTAATTATTTCAGTGCTCAAACAAGTTTAGGTTTAATTGTTTAAATATCTTAATATTTGATTAAATATTTTACAGATTTAATTAAAGTTTTTGTATTGAAAAAATATCTCATGCACTAGCGGTAGAAACGAAAATTTTATACAATCGTCTTAGTTTAGGTTTAGGGACCCGTTTTAAGTATAGGAGCATAAAATTTAGAGTTTATGGTTAGAATTTAGGATTTATTGTTATAAATTAGGGTTTAGGGTTAGGGTTAATTTTATGGTAATATGGTTAGAGAATTAGGTTTTAACTTATAAACCTTAAATTTAATCCTAAACCCTAAATTCAAAACTCATATACTAAAACCCATAAACACTGAAACCAGAGTATAAAATAATTACTCTTTTGTATTATAAACAATTGAGTTTTGAACTTTAAAGAAATATGAAAATAAAAGCCTATTCTTATTAGATGATTTAAAATAATTAAATATTCTTTTTTTTTTCTTAAAACGGCTATAATGTACTCATTCTGTTCTTAAAATAATGTCTATTTTGTGTTTTAAAATTGTCTCACTTAAATTGTCTTTTTAAAAAACTCAACAACTTTTACTAAATACATTTCTTTTTTCTACCATCTTTTTAGTTTTTCAATAAAATAAATTTTAAACTTTTTAATAATAAAATTATCATTTTAATTATTTTACAACACAACTCTTACACAAATTTTTTTCTTTCTTAAAATTACGTAAAAAATCAACAAGATAAATTATTTTTGGGACGAAAAGAGTATAAAATTAAGATTCAATAGAATTTAAATTTCAGTTATATGGAGTCTATATTTATAATTGGAGAGACAGGATTCGAACTATGAATCGGGTAAAGACATCCCGAATTCGAATTCGAATCCGAAGAGAGAAAAATAAAAGGTGAAGTTAGACAGTCCCCTCTCAGCAGTAGCTACCCCATTTCTGACTCGCTTGCTCACTCAGTCGCTCAGTAAAAGAAATCCTTCCCCAAAATTTTAAAAGAAAATAAATAAATAATAATACTCATAAAATTCGGTCTTTTTTTCAACCACCGATTCAACCCTCCTTTTGATTTGATAACTTTTCCTATCAATTTTCTCCAGGATATGTTATGTGTTCCACATCTTCAGGTAACTTTTTATTTTCTTTTGTTTCGAGTGTTTGGTAGCTAAGAAAATGCTGGAAAAGAAAGGAAATTTTGGTGAATGTGGGACTTTTTGTTGTTTTTCGGGGTTTTGAGCTTACTAAGAAGTAAGGAAATTTGGGTGCGTTTGGTTTTGTCTTTTTTCTTCTTCTTTTGAGTGTTTTGAACTAACTCTTCTTTGTTTGGTAAGAGAAGAGTAAACTAGAAGTTCAAGCTCAGATTTTTTTTCTCCTTCTGTTTTTGTTCCCTTTTTTGGACGCTAAATCTGGTGGCTTGGTTTGCTTCAGTTATAATTTTTATTTTATTTGAGTTAATTGGTGATTTCGTCGTTGTACAGATGGTAAGATTTGAAGGGGGGTGATAGTTTGATTCATGTTTTAGTTTGTTTTCAGGGAAATTTGTTGGTTTTCTAAGATTGATGTGAGTATATGGTTTAATTTTGTTGTTTATGCTTAATATATCGCTTACTCTTTTGTTTGCTAATCTAAGAAATTGTATGAGGAAAGAATGGGAAAACGGGCATATCCCCCTTAGATTTAGGTTTCCTTAACAAAATCCTGTTAAAAAATGGAGATGGAAGTTGAAGTTTAGATGATCACCGCCTAGTTTAAACTTTTGCTATCCATTTTTACTTAGATTTTCATCTTTTTGTGTTAGCTGATGTGATGGAAGAAATCAAATATTGCTTCTGGTGTTCTAAATTAAGCTTAATTAATTGCTTGATTGAGTTGAGCTAGAGCTTCTGTTAAGATATGTCTAATCTGAAGTCTATCTTTTTTATTAAAAAAAATCTGAAGTCTATCTTCAGAAAACAAAGATGGTGATTTACTACAGTTGTGGGGCTATTTTGAGTGGGATTCTTTTGTTAAGAGTGTTGTAGCTAAAACTTTACTGAATGGCTTGACTGTTGAGTTAAGAGTCCTTGTTCTAATTACAGGCTTTAGAGGGAATGTTTATTGTGTGCATTAAATCGTAGTACGAGTTTAGTCTTTGAAGCTTGCTCAACCTTATGATTTTTTTGTGGTGCATAAAGAGTTGGAGGTAAAATGATGCTCACTAAGTCCATATTTTTGTAACTTGGGTAATGCATTGAATGATGAGAGGAACTGGCTGTTTTACCTACAATCATACAAAGCCTAAACCGGACAGGCCTAATCTATGATAAAATAAAAGATTTGACGCATGTGGTGCTAATTTTGTTTCAAGGATAAAGAGTTACGTTTTGTTTTACATTATTTTTTATGGGGCATTGATTCTTCTTTCACAAATTTGCTCTAACACTTGAAGCTGATATAGGCTTTACTGCATCACTGCAATCATTGTTAAGGTGTTTGAAGAGGGATTTCAGTTGCATGATTCAATGGTGGCAAAAGTCTAGAAGAGCTATGGACTACTTTCAGAGTGCTAGCCATGTTAAAGGTAAGTTGTTTGAATTGACTAATTGGATCTACTTAATTTTAGCTTTAGACATGGCATTGTGCTGTTAAAAAAGTGGCAGAGGTCTCCATAAATTTGATGTTATAATTTATAAAGGTTTCGAGTTGGCTTTTTTTTTTAATTTTAATAGACGCTGGCTTTGATTTGTTGGTGATATTATTTTATGATTGAGAGTCAATATTTCTGTGCATATTGGGCAAGGTTTTTATTGTTAGTTTGGATCTTGTATTTCTAAATTTGCTTGGGATGATAATTTTTTACTTGAACTTCACCCGTAAAGGGAATCTTAGGGGAGTCACTATGTAGAAATAATTATTAGAGTTTATATGATAGCATTTTCCTCAATTAATGGTTAGCCATCATTATATTTTATTAGAGTTTTGGCCTAGATATCTTAGTTTTGTTCTTTGCTTTTACCTTACTAGCAAAAAAACATACTTGGGGCTTTAGATTTAAACTTTACCATTCATTCTAGATATTACTCTATATCTTAAATATTTATCCACTTATGGCAGAATATGGCTTGTGTTTGGTTTCAGGTTCCTTATGCCAACAGTTATTATTCATTTTCTGGTTATCGAGTTTCCAAGATGTTGCCACATTGCAGACACTGCATGATCCTAGTCATATTTCTTCTACATCTGAGCTAGCTAATCCACCGAGTATTGCATCACTTGAACCTATAGAAATATCCGCTGCTGTCATTCCTCGATACCCTTATCCCGACGAATCTTCACCGCCCATGTATCCAAGTTTCTCCTCAACATATGAACCAAATTTAACTGGAAGGTGCCCTGTAAATTTTTCTGCTATGTCGAATATCATAGGGAAAACAGCATCTGATTGTTCTCTACCTCTGGCAGCACTTGTAGGAAATGTAATATGTTGTCCACAGCTTGGTAGTTTACTCCACATCTTCCAGGGTTACTACAATGTTGACTCTGATAAGTTGGTCTTGCGAAATGCTGTTGCTAATGATTGCTTTTCAGATATCATTAGTATCTTAGCTAGCAGAGGGGCCAACAGTACAATACCCACCGTATGTTCTGTAAAATCATCAAACCTCACAGGTGGTGCTTGTCCGGTGAAGGATGTTAACACCTTCGAGAAAATGGTGAATATGAGCAAGTTATTCGAGGCTTGCAGCACTGTTGATCCTTTAAAAGAGTGCTGCAGGCCAGTTTGCCAACCTGCAATTATGGAAGCTGCTTTACAGATATCTGGAACACAAATGATGCTCAATGATAATAAAAATGTTGTCGGGGAGACTAATCATATCGATGCCATCAGTGACTGTAAAGGGGTGGTATATTCATATCTTTCAAGGAAACTCTCGCCAGATGTGGCCAACACTGCGTTCAGAATACTATCTGCCTGTAAAGTCAACAAGGGTACCGATTCTATGTCTCTTTCATGATGGTTTTCAGTATTTTACGTTACATTTCTGGCTGTTTACATGCTACCCAAGTCTCTGCTGCGAACTTGCTTGGGTATGTATCTAACCTTGGGGAAGGTTCAAGTTGAGATGATATTGTACATGGCATGGTGCCATCATTTGGTGAAAGAATGAAAATGGAGGTGATGGGTAGTCTGAATGGATGGTAGATTATGATATGCTACTCTGACATCATTTTTCTTAAATTACATGTATTTGACATCCGGACATGAGCATTTGGGATTATGGCCTCCAAATACATAGAAAAAATTAAACATATTTGTGTCAGAGGCGTGATATTTTACGACATGCCAGCCCAAGTACACGTAACATAGGATTTATGTTTAAATTATTTGTTTCTTGCATGTTTTATCTTTTTCTTCTTTAATGTTGGAATTCCCCCACATTTTGTTTCTACTACATTACTTTTATATTGGGTAGAAATATCAAATATGAAAGACGAGGTCAAATTACAACTTCAGTTTCCAATATTAGACTGAGGCTGTCTTGGCCAAGAAAGTAGAATTTAAATATGTTAATTTGAGCTTCTCGGACTTCCATAACAGGATAAGGTCAAGTAAATGCCGAGTCTTCTAATGAGCTTGAGGTTCATTAGTCATTATCTCTTATCTTTTTAATTCCCACTGTCAGTTCACATAGTTTCTTTCCATTTGTATTACATGATACCGTAGCATTTGTTTCAATTATTTTTTGAGTTTTATGTTTTGTCTACAATGGGATTTTTTTTTGAATATGCAGTTTGCCCTTTGGAATTTAGCCAGCCGTCAGAAGTAATTAAGGGATGTCGTAATGTAGCTGCTCCAAGTCCTTCCTGTTGTAGCTCATTAAATACATACATTGCAGGGATACAGAAGCAAATGTTAATTACAAACAAGCAAGCCATTGTTTGTGCAACAATGTTTGGGTCAATATTAAGAAAAGGCGGAGTTCTCACAAATGTTTATGAGCTTTGTGATGTCGACTTAAAAGATTTTAGTATCCAAGGTAGTGTTCTGTTTGATGCTGTTCTTCTAAAACATTGCCCATTTTGCTCTGCTGTTTTATCTGATGTTGAGGTTTTCTTCTTTTCTTTCTGCCTGTTGAATTTCTATGGGCGGTTGCCACAGCAGCATATGGACAACAAGGTTCGTCATGTTTCCTACTCTCTTTCAATCCACCACATTTGCACAATCATTGGTTAAAAATGTAAATGTTGTATGTATCATGTATGACCTTGTTTGTTTTTTTATTTATGCCGGTGTATTTTTGTGGTGTATGGACAACAAAGTTTGATGTGTTATATATGCACATCGGTGAAGTTGTTTGATGCATACTTGTATCCAACAAATTTGTACTTGAGGATCTTGTTCGTACCAAAGTCGGATGCATACTCGTATCCAACACACATTCGAGTCCGAGTGACATAGGTCTTAATTAGTTAGATGATTATGCACTAAAACTCGAAAGAAATTAAAAAGTATCATGCAGACTGATTTTTTTTTTTTTTCTACATATCTAGGATGCCTACTACGAAGCTTGCCAGCAGATGTGGTATTTGACAATTCGACTGGCTTCAGCATTACATGCGACTTGACCGACAACATCGGTGCTCCGTGGCCTTCATCATTGTCAATGTCATCCTTGTCTCTGTGTGCTCCAGGTAATTATTCGGTTTTCTCTTAGAAGAGAATTGAAGAGTGGATTCAATAGAGGAGCATAATTTCCTTGTGTGCTTCATTTTATATCCTAATGGCTATTGCCTGATGTTGCAGAAATGTCATTGCCCGCCTTACCAACGTCCGAGACACTGAAAAATCCTGGTGCGTAACAGTTCTTGTTCGTATCTATCGAGGAACATAGATAGATAGGCTTGGTTTAAGTAACACATATATGTATGTATATATATATATATATGTATCTGAAATTCTCGAGGAATTTGATTTTGTTGATGCAGGCTGCCATGGATGCACACTGGAAATGATGGTACCCATTTTTTCATTTTTTGTTTTCAGTGCATTTTTGTACTGAAGAGAATTTGTAGTTTGCAGGTTGAGCTGTGGGTTTTATAAAAAAGACTGTATCCATTGTTTGTTTTCAGTAGGCTTTTTCTTCAGCAGCCTTATATAGCAAGTAATTCATTCTCTTCATTTTCACTTCTCTCGGGATGTACTCGGTTAGGTTTGGTTTTCGGATAAAAGTTGCTATCGGTTTATAGTATTTTTTTAAATTGAGAAATAAACCTGAACCGAATTGAATTCTCTAATTGGTTTGAAACAATATGAAAACTTGTACCTCTTTCTTCATTTAAAACGTAAATGTTGTTTTTATATTATAAATAATAAAAGAATAATAATTAAAATTATGAATTCTAATTTTCAAATTATGAATCTAAAATTAAATTCAACCAAAATAAAAAGAAATCAATTTTATTTCCAGTTTTCTTGATTCTTTTATCCTTCTTGAGAACTTTTTTGTTTGACTCCCCTTTCCCTTCAAGAGAGGGAAAAAAAAAAAAAAAAGGGAAAATAGATGCTTTTCAAAAGTAAAGTCTAAAAAGAAAGGTACTTTCTCAAAGCTATATATATATATATATATATATATATATATATATATATATATATATATATATGTAAAAGGACCATCATTTTAAAGTAAATCCGTTTTAAGGGTCATATTTTTCATGTTTAAACGGTTTGGCTTAGATTTTTTAGTATAACTATCTATATTCAACCTAATAATTGAATAATCTAGATCAGGCATTGCACAAACTCATAATAGGCCGTTTTAATTTGCTCTATTTACAATATCAATATATGAATTTTTGATTTTGTTTAAAGAATTTAATGTCTATCTTACTAGACCAATTAATTGTTGGTGGCTCGAGTTGGATTAATATAATAAAATCAAGTATTACGAAATACAATCAATTGAAAAAAATTGGTTGTCCTTTCTATTTCCGGTAGGTGTGAGAATCGGGTGGGGTGGGGACGATTTTGCATTTCCCACTTCGTTCCTAACATTTGCGGTTACGATTTTAGAAAATATCATTAGATATTTTGGGGAATTTTTTATCCCAAATTCTTTGCGATTTTCGGGGAATCTCCATTCAAAAAATAAACAAAATTATTATTTTATTAATTAAAATAAATGACCAATTTAGTTTAAAATATAAAGTTTGGATATTTCGATTGGAAGCAATTACGAAATGATGAAGATTGAAAGAGTGTTGTGTTGGGGAAGATTTAGACGAAAGTTTTAGCTTATGTCTAAAAACTAAGATATAATCGCTTGAAAAAAACTAAGATAAAAACTTGTTAAGAAACTTGAGTGTGGCTAGGTTTGAGAGAAAGTTAAAGTGATAATAATGTAATAAAAATACTTTGATACACACAAGCCTTTTAATTTTATGGTAGGGTTTAATGTTAGGGTTTAGGGTTTAGTGTGTAGGGTGTATAATTTAAGGTTTATGGTTATAATTTAGAGTTTATGGTTTGAGGTTTAGGTTTTAGGGTGCTAGGGTTTGAGATTTAGGTTTTAAATTTTATAGAAGGGTTGTGTAGAATTTTTTATACAGCTTGTGTATCAAAATATAACCCTGTGGGTGAAGATTTCGATTATTTCTCATCCTTGTCGGTCCGGACCCTACAATTTCGAATATTCCCCACCTAATTCCCACCCTTAATTTTCAGGCTTACCCTTGACTAATATGGACCGACCCGCATCACACACTTGTCTTTGGTGGGTGAGTCTTACAACGGAAATTTTTTTGCATACCCAACGCTTCAAACTCAAGACATGCTTAAACGATATCAATATGCTTACCACTTAGACCAATCCTCATTGGTACAATCAATTGAAAAATTATAATATATATATATATGAAAAATATTTTGATACACAAGCTTTTATAAACTTTAGTTTACACAAACTTTTCAATTTTAGGGTTTAGAGTTTTAGGTTAGGGTTTAGGGATTTAGTGTGTAGGTGTATAATTTAAAATTTATAGTTAAAATAGAGTTTAGAGTTTATAATTTAAGGTTTAGATTTTAGGGTGCTAGGGTTTGAGATTTAGGTTTTAAATTTTATAGAAGGGTTGTGCAATTTTTTTTACACAGCTTGTATATTAAAATATAATTATATATATAATTGTATAATAATATTTCTGTGCAAAATTAATAGAACTCGAAAATGTGTCGAAAATTCTTAAGATCTTTACTAGGTTTCGTTGACTCGAACTTAGATTTTTATCATAATGTTAATTAGTATTCAATTAATTGAATTGGTACATATTAGCAATATACTTGAGGGTAAATTAAATATTATACTAAAAAATTAAAAATAAATATTATTTTAGGACGAAAATTTTTAACTCCTAAACGACTCGAAAAATGCTAAAATAATTAAAAAAACCTTAGGAATTGATTTTTTTATTCTTAATGAAAATTTAAAAGCCCACAGGCAGATTATTAAGATATATAAAACATAAAAAAAATAATTAAAAAACATGTGCTAATTCAATGATTTTATTTCTAAATTAGAATTAATTCAATTTCCATATTTGGAATAATTATTTATTTAGAATTGGAAGTTTTAATCATTGCTCTAATAAAAAGATGTTATTGATTTTAGAGGGGCAAAACAGTCATCTGGTCAGAGTTTATGTAGTTCCAAAAGTCGGCTAATATAAAAACATCAAAAGCTGCCAAATGGATATAAAATGAAAATCGAAAAAACATATAAAATTTGAAGGGAAAAGTAATAACAAAGGAAATATTTGAACTTTTGAACTATGTAACTTCATATCAGAAAGCAACCTTTGATTCAGAAATCAAATTCGATTATGATTTGATTTCTACACTTTCCCATATCAGAATCTCTATTTGTATCCCTCTTTGAATCCCTTTCTCTCTCAATTTCCTGCTTTTTTTTCTCTCTTTTATGTGCTGAGATAATTTCATATCAGAACAGCTCCCTTCAATCTAAAATCCCCATATTTGAATTCTGTTTTATTGTTCATAATCTTTGAAAGTTCTTTCCTTTATGTTTTTTAACCTGGGTTTTTTTCTTTTATTGGCGGGAACGCTTCAGCTGGCGGGAAGAAACCGATTCTCTCCTCTCTGACATTTGTCACAATTCTGGGTTTTTATTTGTAACGTTTGATTCCCATTCTAGTTTATGTAAAACCTAAAAAAGGGGGAGGGTGAAAATCGGGGTTCTTTTTTGAAGCTAAATTTGATGGCGAATCCATTGGGGAACTATCACCGAGCAGCGAATCACCCGTCGTCTTCTTTCAATGGTGTACACTTGAACAACGGGAATCCTGCACCCGGCACCTTGGGTTTGGGTTTGAAGCATAACCCCGGTATTACAGTGGATTGGACTTTAGAGGAGCAAGCTATACTCGAAGAAGGGTTAAAACAGTGAGTCATTTTTTTGTCTTTTTTGTTTCTTTCTTTTAGTTGCATAGAATTTTGGGGTTTTGCTGGAATTCTCCTTTGTAAATCTTTAATGTAGATTTTGAATTTTTAAATAATAGAAATGCGAATTTCGTTGTTGGGTTCTTGTTTGAATTGTGGTTTCTTAGAACTAATTGCAAATGATAAATAAAGCCAGTAGTCTGTAAATATTACTGTGTTTAAGTTTTATAAAGGCCAGGGAAAAGTTAGTAGCTGATATGCATGGGAGCGACATATTTATATCTATCACTGTTCCTTCACAGAATGCCATTTCCATTCAATGGTCTGAGATGTGTTTTTTTTTCTATTCCCAACTTGTTTATAATAGTTGCAATCTGAGTATTCAAATGGTTGTAAGCTGATTTGCTCGGACTGAGAGTAAGTGTCTGTATCCAACATGGTTATGGTTAGATCTTTTTTTCTATGGTTTTTCATGTATTTGAAGGACTCTTGGAGGTCATATCCCATATCTATGAATCAGACAGAAGTACCGGACAACAAGTACTTCAAAAAATATGAAAGAGCCTGAGCAACACAGGCTGTAAGTGAGGTGTTTTAAGTGCTGTTTATGAATCTTATGCTTGTTATTGTAGCTTTTGTGGTACCAAGATACTGAAGGTAAAATGAAATATTGTTCTTGGAAGTGGGTATCACTGACCTCGTAGACATTATATTTCTATCCAGAAGCATTTGAATAATTTCTATTCCCTAACATTTGGGGTTAACTTTTGGCTTCAATTATATCAAAACTTATTGAATCACCTGTCTTTGAAACTTGCAATGTGTTGGTTCCATAATTCGAAGTATAACATTTTTCTGTATGTTTTGCATCTTAGTGTCTGGACATCTAATCAAGTGGCTTACATATCTAAAGCTTCTTACTTCCTCTAACTATTGTTCTTGTATTTGGTAATCATGGTATTCAAACTTTATCTGATCTGCTCATAAGAATGTGGTTCTCTTAAACTTCCATTTTTTCTGCATTTCTTTTCTTAATAGGACAAAATTTAGTTACTGTCATATGCTCAAATTGGGATTTTTCTTCGAAATTATGGATATTTAGTTGCAATTAGTAAGGCCAAAAGCTTTACTTCACTAATTTAGATTTTTTTATATAAATATCATAAAAATCAAATTTTCTCTTGTGATTTTCCATCCTTTTCAATTTTTGTTCATTTTGCTTATCATGTCTCCTTTATATTTTGTGTTCTTTTCCCATATCAAAGTTTCAAGACTGAAGTTTACTAGTGCTGCTCATGTTTGAACCATTAATTATTTCTTTATATGTTTTTGTGTTTGCTCGATATGGCTTTGTTTAGTCTTTTTTTTGTGGATAAAATCTTTATTTGGGTAAGCTTCCCCCTAATTTGTAGATAACTGTATGGTTTCGTGCAATATAGTATGTCATTTCTTTCATGTCAAAAGAAGTAAATGAAACATCAGGTGACTTTATCTTGTTAAGTGATCTAAAAGTTTGGTGCACTACATGTAATGGATGATACACATGCTCTAATTGGTGTCATCGACTTATTTCTAATTTTCCTTACGTATTGTGCTTAATTCAGTGGTAACTGAGAGTTACGTCCCTAGCTGGTAGGCTTGTGAGGTAGAAGTTTACGTATCATTTCCGAATGAATTTTGACATATCACTATGTACCTCTATATGGAAAGAAAATGAATGATTTCCTTATTAAGGTTTCTTTTATTCAGTATTTTATCTCTCAGAAAACTAGATAAATAATATCATGATCTTTTAATCTCTTCAAACTGGCATTTGAGGAAAAAGAACTCGAACCTAGATCAATAAATCTGTTTATTGAGGAAAACTCGTTCCTTCCTCTAAGCCACAATAGTATGAGAAGTTTTATCGACTGATTTTCCTTAATCAAATATCTAATTAGATGAGAAAAAAAATTAGATTCGTCTAAAACAAAAAGAAAAGAAACTGAAGAGATCATCTATAGAAATGTTTCTTAATAATTTGGTAGACAACTAGTGAGGTGAACAAGAACAAGCAAGAAGAGCTGTTCATAAATGTAAAGAGAGAATATTAAAAGATATTTCTTTAGATATACATAAGGAGGCAGAGGACAATCCTCTTGGGCCTTGTGTTATAGAAGGGTAGTGTCGGAGTTGGTGGGTTATAACTTCATGCTTTATATAGTAATAAGAGAGAGAGATTGCAAATATGCATCTGGAAGCTTAAACAATAACTGGATTGGGTCCAAAGTGAAGCCTTCTACCCATTTTATCAGTAATAAATTCTAGACATTGTTGCTGCAAAGAACGTATATTTCTCAAGTAACGCATAAGAAGGGGGTACCTCACCTTGAATCATCTGCTGAAGTTCTTACTTAAGTAGTTGGAAAATGTCCATCCAGTTCGTTACACTTGTTAGGAAATGATTGCAGACTTGATTGGACCCTTCTTATGCGTTTCTTGTTAGGAAAATGTCCATCCAGTTCATTACACTTGTTAGGAAATTAAAATTGGATTCCTTATTTAAATGCATGTAGTTTGTTGCAACAAAAAGCGTTTACTTTATGTAACGCATAAGGGGTAGCATGCAATAAGACTTCTGCTGAAGTTCATAAGAAGGGGAAGGGGATAGGGGTTCCAAACATTGAAGTTTGAACCCGAGACTGGTGTCAAATGAAGACTTGATAACAAGTCTTTTGCCACTTCACTTGTGATCCAGTCGACATAAAACTCTTAATGCAGGTAGTTTGTTGTGGGAAAGGAAACTTATTGTTTTAGTAACGCATAAGAAGGGGTATCGCTTGATAGGGAAAATTGAAATTCGTTGCCTTATTTATATGCCTGTAGTTTGTTGCTGCGAAGAACGTTTATTTCTTAAGTAACGCTTAAGAGGGGGTGTCATGCATTAAGGCATCTACTGAAGTTCTTAGGTAGGTAGTTGGCAATTGCCCATCCAGTTTGTTGCGCGTGTTAGGCAATGACTGGAAAGAACCGATTCTCTCCTTCAACCGTTTCATTTGGGCACTATAAAATGCTGGTATTTGGTGTTGAGAATTGCAATGGGTTCCTTGTTCATATACATGTAGTTTGTTCTATTCCATCCTTGGAGTCTCCAATTGTTTTTCTAGTCTGGTAAGTCACTAGGATTGGTAGAAATACAATATATGGTAGGATTTCTTTGAGTCAATTATTAGAAAGAAATCGGTGAGTGATTTAATATGTTTAGATGTCACTGATGTTTTCGTTTTACAAAATGTATTCATTATAATCTAATCATTTTCCTTTTCTGTTTTTTTAGTGAATAAGTTGATTATGTTCCTTCACTTCGGTTAATTATAGAATCAAAGAAACATTTTTACTGAGTTTTTTAAATGACCATGCCTGGAGGAGGTATTACCGGTGAGATGGGTATCCAAGTTTCTGGATGGCGAGAAACAGATGGAGAGACAATAGTCCCTTTCTTCCCTCCCTTTCATTTTTTTCGTATTTTGTATATATTAACTAATACTGGATGAACATTTTTTCTTCCGTTAACCGATTTGTCTTGTATTCTTTTTCTTTTATGCCAATTAATTGAGCTACTTTGCTTTCACGGTTAACAAACTGAATTGTTTTTCTTTTGCCCCCTTGAATTGAGTTCTTCAATTTAATTTTCACTGCGGCGTCTTGGTATTTCTTGCAGATTTGCATCAGATCTGACTATAACTCGTTACGCGAAGATAGCCATGCAGTTAAATAACAAGACAGTACGAGATGTGGCTTTGCGCTGCAGATGGATGAATGTAAGTTTTTTTCTTTCGTCTCCTTTTAAACCCAACAGTTACTTTTTGCCAGAATCGCATGCCGCTTCAATGATACAGGATGTAATCATTGTACTCAATTCATCTTAAATCTACTTTAGAAGATGAAACATTTATGATTGTTCAAGAGGATATTTACTCTGCTTTTACAGAGTAAAATGTTGTTTATGCATGTATTCGTGTATCATAAGAGCATGATTTGATTTATGCTTTATGCAGAAGAAGGAAACTAGCAAAAGAAGGAAGGAAGAGCATAGTCATGCCAGGAAAGGCAAAGACAAAAAGGTATGATTTATTGGCGAAAGTTGCACTAATTTGTGGTCTGATTGCTCCTAAGAGCCTTCTTTAGTTGGTTACTTCTTAGAATTGATAAAATTGGACAAACTAAAAGTAAATTATCTTTGTGAAACTGACATGCAGAAGTTCTCTGTTTGTCCATCTAACTCCTCTTCCAACCAGGCACATCTGAAGAGAGGTGAATGATTGCTTTCATTCACACTCGAAACTTTCTTATACATGTGAGGTAGTGCAGAGAAACTCCTCGACCTCAGGAGAGTTAGTGAGTAATTGTTTATGTTTTTCTTAGTAGAGATGTTGGATTGAGATTGAATTTGTTCCTGCTGCTAAGCAGCAATTTCTTTGGTGGAATTTTGCTCGATTACCTTAGCTTCATAGGCATCGCTTATCCTTGATAACATGTTATGGGTGCATTATTATCCGCAATCATTCACATCTCTTCAGATGTGCCTCCTCGGAATGGTCATTGGTCTGCTGATAAGTTCACAACTTTAGTTGATAATATTTTGTTGGTATGATGAGAAATAAGGCAATATTTTTATTTTATGATAATTTTTTGGACCAATAGGTACTTAGCAATAATTTTTGTTTTTCTTTCAGGAAAGAGTTGTTGATCCTTCAGAAAAGCCTATTCATTTTGCTGGTCAATCTTGTATTACCCCATGTCCAACTCCAATGATTCCTATGGACCCTAATGATGGTATTCCATTCGGAGGTTAGATTTTATCTTTGACAATTTTTATGTCTCTCGTAAGTAGTAATAGCTAAGTTTTTGTTGATTCTTACTTGCAAGTTTTATACTTTATTAAAATACACCTATTACCATGCAATTTTAATTAAATTTATCAGTTGTTTACCTTTTCATCTAGATATATTTAATATTATATTAAAAGAAGTTTTATATACATGGTCTTGAAATAGAGATCGAGTTTTAGTGTTCCATATTTTGTTGCTTCAATAGTTGCTCCGAATTTTTGGTGCTTTCTCTATATTAATCAAATGCCTTTTCTGTTCTTGATTATTGGTTTTGCAAGTGATGAAGCTTGAATTTAGTTTTTGGTTGCCGAAGTTCTCTAAGCATGAAAAAACCCTTGGTCTTTTCTATGCTGTTATTGTTGAAAAATTTGATCGAAAAACTACATTGATGCCGTTTCACAGCTATCGGTGGGGTGACAGGAGAACTTCTGGAGCAGAACGCTCAAGCCTTGAATCAAATATCTGAAAATCTTGCGTCTTTTCAGGTAAAGTAGTCATGCTATGAGTAGATCAATTTTACTGTGTTAATCTCACGTGTTTATGCCAATGTACGGTGCATATTCAGACATGAGCATGGGGTTGGGACCTCCCAGATATCTGTTAGATACATAGAAAAACTGAGAGTTTTGAACATACCTGAGTCCAAGTAGTTTAGCCTCAATTCTGTCTATTATTATAGTAAATATTTGAATTCTCCTCTTAATATCTGCCATTACCAGGATGGTAATGTTTTAAGTTAGCATATTTATGAACGTAGTCGCAATACAGAAAATGTAAAATCGAATAGAATTTCTGTCTGTTGGTGTGGATGAACCCAAATTTCTGTGTTGTTCAGCCTTGGCCGGTCTCTAATGGATCTCGTCTCCTTTACCCTTTTTCCAGATACAGGAAAATATCGGCCTCCTCAGCCAAACTCGTGACAACCTTCTCAAACTCATGAATGAGTAAGTTCCAGTTTTTGTTAAACGTTCCTTTCTGTAGTAATTGAAATCTTAATTCATTTGTCATAAAAGAAGAATCGAGTTCTTTAAAACTACCCCTGTTCATCATTGCACTCGAAGTATATCTGAACATGAGTATCAGGAGGATCCTTATGTGCTTCTATTGATTTCCATTTGCAGGATGAATGACTTGTCGGATATGCCAGATATAATGAAGCGGATGCCGCCACTTCCTGTGAAACTGAACCTTGACCTCGCCAACACCATCCTTCCTCCTCCGCCCCCTCCTATGTAACCGTGATCCTCCTTCCAGCTCATCAAACTTATCTATTTAGTTTCCCCTTAAAGACAGTGCGGTGTGCGGCTCTGCTGAACGGGAAAATGATTGCCCGTCGAGGCCGTCTCACCTTTAGCGTTTAAGAAATTGATAAGGCTTAGTGCCATGTTTTATTTTGCTTCTGAACTCTCAATAGTTTGTTTCTTAGTTTCATGTAGTAGGTGGCTTAAGGGCTTGCGTAGGGTGTTTTATGCATAAAGCAAGAGTTAAAACATTAATCTTAATTATCTGCTTTAAATTTAGTTTTTTAAAATTTCCCATTAGCTTTGTTGGTTTATATATATGTGTACTAGTACATTAATGGCCTCTAAACTATAAAAAAAAATGGCCGTTTTGATCATTGACCTTTGAAATTTTTTAGAGTCATAAAATATCATTAAATTTAGGAAAAACTTATCTAAATAGTACCTCAGTTATTGGCGCGTTATTGTTTTGGTACTCTAGTTTTTTTGACAAAATAGTACTTAACGTTACGTTTTCAAAATGATACATCCGCCGTTTAAAATTAACGGTAAAGTTGATGTGGATTTTTTTATTATCTATTTTTTAATTTTTGTCATCTTCTATCTTCTAGTCAGCATATCACATGTTATTTTTAATAATTTTATTTGTCCAATCAAAAGATGACACGTGTCGCCTTTTGATTGACTTGAAAAAAAACAAAAGAAATAATATGTATCTTATGTTGTTGGTGGGATTTGAACTAGGGACGGATAAATAAAAAGGCAGGCGCTCAACTATTGAGCCAAGCAACTAGTTGTAATTAAAACTAAATAAAGAAATATTTAACTTAATAAACGTTATTGCCTCAAAATAAAACAAAATTACTACTATAAAGAATTGGACTTGAATACCTTGTAAAATGGATATTGTGCAAAGTCATTAAACTAAGTTAATTATACATTTAGAATTTATCAAAACTAATATTTAAGTTAAATTTCACTACCACTAAATAAAAAAATAAATATTTATTTTTGTTATAAAACTAATATTAAAACATTTCTAAAAAATTAAATTTATAATCTTTATTTGGATTAAAATATAAATTTATTTTTTTGTAAAATTATTTATTTTTAAATTTATTATTTTAATTTTTACATTATCTAATATAATATTATAAAAATATTTATTTTTATTTAATTTTAAAAAAAAAATAATTTATTACTTTAATTTTTACATTATCTAATATAATATTATGAAAATAAATACATAGTTATTTTATTAGTTTTTAATTTTCAAACAAAATGAAAAATAATTTATTATTTTATATTTTATATTATCTAATATAATATAATAATTGATTCTAAATAATTTTGTAAATAATTTAACTTTTATATTTTACACCAAATAAAGATTATAAATTTATTTTTTTATGAATGTTTTAATAATAGTTTTATAACAAAAATATTTATTTATTTATTTAGTTTAGTGGTAGCGAAATTTAACTTCAATATTAGTTCTGATGAATTCAAAAGGTATCATTAACTTAGTTTAATTGCTTTGCACAATATTCATTTTACAGGGAGTCCTAAGTTCGATTCTTTATAGTAGCAATTTTGTTTTATTTTGAGGTAGTAACTTTGGTTAAGTTAAATATTTCTTTGCTTGGTTCTAATCATTACTAGTTGCATGGCTCAATGGTTGAGCGCCTAATCTTTTATCTATGAAGTCCTCGTCACGAGTCAAACACGCTCGTGATGGGCCAATTGTCACAGTTGTCCACCTTGCATATTCCACTCATGGATGCTTGGTGTGAAATCAAATAGTCAAAAGGTCGCTCTCGACCACTGTCACGAGCCATTACCCTCTTCTCAAAAAACATATCTGACAGGATGTGCAAGATGATCATTTTGCCAAAAAAAAAATAGTTAAGGTACCACAACGATAACGCACCAATAGCTAGGGTACTATTTAGGTAGTTTTTCCTAAAATTTATCGAAACTGTTATAAAATGATCATTGGATGTTATATAATGATTAATTTAATGATTATTTTGTAATAATTTGACAAAATTAAATGGTCATTTTATAACTATTTGATAAATTTAATAATCATTTTGTAACTTTTGAAAAGTCAGTGACGAAAATAACATTTTTTCATAATTTAGTGATATTGTTGTATTTTACCAATTATAAAAAATGACCTATTTATAATCTCCCACATTCTAGAGAAATTATATTATGGGTCATTCTCGCCACGCCATCCATGTGACCAACTAATAAAAATTACCTATTTTATTATTTTTTTCATGTCATATTTTTTACCAAGAGAATCTTCACTCATATTTATTGTAAATTAATTTCAAAAATAATTTTTCATAATTTAGTGATATTGGTGTATAAAAAATGACCTACTTATAATCTCCCACGTTCTAGAGAAATTATATCAAGGGTCATTCCCGCCACGTTATCTATGAGACCAACTTATAAAAATTACCCATCTCATTATTTTTTTCCATGTCATATTTTTTACCAAGTGAATCTTCACTCATATTTACTATAAATTAATATTAAAAATAATTTTTACCAAGTGAATATTCATTTGGTAAAAATATAATATAAAAAAAATAATGAGATAGGTAATTTTTATTGGTTAATATCATAGATGACGTGGTGGAAATGACCCATGATATAATTTATTCACATTCTAGTTTCTTTAAGAAAAATAAAATATTAAATATACAATAATACAAATACGTTTCATAAATAAATTAAAATACTTTTATTATTAAATAATAATTCGAGTCGATTGACCAAGGCCAAAACGGGCAATACAAGGGAAAATTTTCCCTAGGGTTTTGTCGCGAGCGTATATAAATTACTCAATATAACGAAAACTAGGGTTTGAAGCGTGCTTTGTTGTCTGGGTTTCAAGCAGCTTCAATCTAAAATGGTTAAAACTTAGAACCCATTTCTATCTTCAATTATCTCTTTAGATTTATGAACCTAATATTGATTTAATGATCATTTCCTCCTTTTTTACGTTTAACGTTGATTTTATATATGTATGTGGCTTCCTTATTGCCGTTTCTTTTCTAATCAACGGAAATGGAGTTTATCAAGATAGACAATGGGTTGCTTCTGTTTGTGATAATTAGTGCTTTCAATTGATGGGTTTTTCTTGTTTAGCAACATTTGTTTGGTTTGCTTAATATTGCTTCCATGTGTGATTGTGAAATATTTAGTATCATTAGTTAACATAGGTGTTTAGTTCAGTTGGAGTGAAATTCAGGTGCTTAATGTGATAATTAAGATGTTTGTGTATTTGAAGCCCCCGTTGATTCAAGATTCTGAATGTGATAGGTAGATTTTTGTATTGGAAAACTTCAATAATCATTGCTCAAGTTGGGATCAATGATGTTTGTATGCCATTTTAAAGTATCTGACCATATTGTTATTGTTAAAGGGTGTGTTAAATATTCTAATCTTTTAGTATCAATTTGTGTTTTTTGCATTCTTCTTTGTGTTGTTTATTTGCTTGTTAGCATCAACTAATGTTTTACTTGGACTCGGGTGTAAGTTGAATATAGGGTTTTTTCCTGGCATGGATATATTCAAAATTTTCCCAGATTTTCATGTATTTACTGTCATATTTCAATGCACATGTTTGGATATATAGAGTACATTGATAATTTTAGAAAATGAAGAGTCAGTAGATGTCACCATTCTGCGTTTGTGGTTATGATCTCTGATTTACATGTTATATGATGCACAGCCTAAGCAAATTCATGAGATCAAAGACTTCCTTCTCACCGCCAGAAGGAAAGATGCATGCTCGGTGAAGATCAAGAAGAGCAGAGATGTAGTTAAGTTCAAGGTCCGTTGCTCCAAGTACTTGTACACACTATGTGTGTCTGATGCCGAGAAGGCTGACAAGTTGAAGCAGTCCCTTCCTCCAGGTAGATTGATATGCGTGAATAGAGTAGCCTCTTCTTTTCTTTGGTTTGATTGAACCAGCATGTTATCGAGTTGTAGATAAAATGAATTATTGTTTCCATTGCCAGAAACATTACAATAGATCCTTTTGTTCTTTCTTATTGTGTTGGTAATAGTAGTTTTCATTGCTGTTGTGTATATCAGCAGCATCACAATTGATCTTTGTGTTGTTGTGTGTCATGTTGGTAACATCCAAATGTTCAGACATGAGTTTTTTTGCCATTACCAATCATTCTTTTCATGTTGCAGGTTTGAGTGTCCAAGACCTGTGAAAAAAGGGCTGCACCAAGTCTATCAATCTACTATTTGGCTTGGAAACTAGATCTTTTATTTTTAGTTTATTGTATTTGGTGTCATTTTAATCCCAAACTCAACAAATTTCTGTAATGGGTTTATATTTGGTGTTTAGAGTATGATAAGTGCACCTTTTGATGGTTAATGAAATAATTGTGTTTTTCTAACAATAAACCATATTTTATTAAAATAAGTAATGGTACAACAAATCACAACTCAAAACATGAAAGAGAAACTCGACAATTATGTTCCCTAAGAAATCTCAAAAAACAAAACATGAAAATCCAAAGGATGTTACAAGAACAAGCCAAAACTTTCCCAAGTATTGATGTAAGAGAAGTGATCAATAAATTTAATCTTTCAGATTAGTCTGCTGCTACATTCCAATAAAAACCATATGTGTTCTCATGTTTGTTGATGTTAGTACAGAATCAAATAAGCTTCTTTTGTTTATCTTTTGATGTTAGACGTTACGATAACATCCACTGCTTTGAGTTGAAGTAGAGAGTGAATAAAATGAACTGAGAGAAGCAGATGAGCATGATTACTGCTTCGAAAAGGAAAGGATTACTCGGAGGACGCATGGTTAGATAAATAACATGCAGAATCAGAGATGCAGAATCAGAGAGCACAAACTGAGAAAGCCCATTACAAGCGGGTGGAAAGCAATGGAAGAAATGAGTCATATGCCTCTCTTGGTCAGTTGGCTATGATCGAGAGTCTTGCTGCTGTTACGTCTCCCACCTCGCCCACCAGGTGCAAAATAGACAAGGATGAAGAGAGCATAAAGAGCCATGTACGCTAGAATCAGTTTGTCCCGATGAAAAAGTGGAAGCATGGAGACCATTGCAAAGTGTGTTAACCAGAGTAAGCATGGAGACCATTGCAAAGTGTGTTAACCAGAGTAACGAGCGACCCTCTTCCAAAGCTAACAGGGTAAGAGGCAGAAGCAGAATAGACTTCTCATGCACTGCATATTTCAACGACAAGAAATGATGCCGAGAACTGTTACGGGAAAATAAATAAGGCCAGAAGGATGAAGGATGAAGAATGAAAGGAGATACAAACCTTGGAATGAGAAAGGTAGAACGAGAAAGAACTATTAAGCAATGCATAGAGAAAGCCTTACTACTCGGAGCAAGGAATTGTTGAATCATTGAGGGCAGACATGTTAAAAGGGTTGCGGCAAGGCTAAAAATCCTTGATGATTGCGTGGTATATAATTTTTTCCATTTCACGAGCACTGAATTGGTGCACCAAAAATTAGCCACGTAATCCTCGTAAATCCCTCTCTCAAATGGAGCAAGACGAGATAGAACCTGCAACAAGCACCCAAATTATTTTCATTTTGAAAGAACCAATATGAAAATTTTCTTTCAACAAGATGGTAACTTGGTACTCAATCTATAAGCATGAATTCCGCATATATAAGACAAACATACAAGGAAGATGAAAACTGGAAAAGAGAAGTTCTATAAAAATTAATACGAGCAAACCAAGAACAGAAAGCTAATTAGGGAGTAAAGAAATTTAGAGGGAAAGAGAGAGAGAAAGAGAAGGATTTCATTCTGCCACTTACAGCCAAAGCAGCCACTTTTGACTGAAGATATGGCCACCAGACAACAGCAAACGTTCCTATAACCATCAATCCCAGCTTTGTCACCTCGAGCAGTGGATTTTTATTCTTCAGGCATTTGCCCAACAGATGGCTAAAAAAAGGCAGGTGCAAAATATGCACTCATCTGGAAAACATAAAAACATAGGAAGAACCATATTAAAATTCTAATCATGAATAAATCAACTAATAAACATCTTACATAGAACAAATAACATATAAATTTTAAATGGATGTATTGGTTTTTCATGTTGATTTATTTGATACAGTTGGATTCCTCAGCTGTACTTTTTCATTTGTTAGTGTATCCTCTGTTAGCTTCTTAACTGAAATATAGCCCTCATGCTAGTACATCCAAAGAGTTTCACTGAGGCACTTCTTGATACTAAGGAAATGGATATGAAAAAATGTTTAGTTTAATGGTTGAGCTAGAAATAGGAAAGTGACTATGAAATCTATCCACTAAAATACCTCTTTCTATCTTTCCTACCAAGCAATGCCTAGGAAATACATACAACCAGACGAAAGCCATATAATTATTCTAGAAAAGGATCAAATCACCCAATACTCAAATTAGACTACTAGTTATTATAAAGCTAGCTGGTTTTTCAAGATTCCAACAGATATGCACATGTACCGGTGACGGTGATACAACTATAGACCTAAAAGGACCTTCTTCATCACCAGAGCTAAAGCATAATTATAATCAGCAAAGTTTCTTTTCATGGATCTATAATCAAAGGTTGCAGGAACAAGGATGGTCATGCTCTAAATAACTTATATCATCATGGAAGGGAAAGTATCTCCAATGTGTATGTAACCTGCGAATAGTTTGTAATAATAAAATCTCTCATACAGTTAACAGCTTGATCATGTCCGGAAGTTAAAACATCTATAAAAGGGTAATCGTTCTACAAGGCCACACGTTGTGGTATTTAACACATGTTCTTAAAGCATTGAAGGTTTCCATGCAACATGGTTACAATTAAAAGGTATACTGAAACCTTGTCCCGCTATCATATCTACATGTTTCCTTCTTTTTCATTTTCTTTTATCATCACCTAATTATTCCCCAATGTTGTTTAAATTATCAAATCAAAGAGAACATCACAAAACTTCATTTATCAGTGACCTCAATAAAAATAGCCATACATCACTCTTTCATAAAAATGAAGTTAAAATCTCTTGAAAAGTTATCTTTGATGTGGTACCTCACAAATGATCTACATTTCTTTTATGTTCCATCAAACATTTATCAACCATCCAGAATTATATGACATCACAAAGTTGTTGTTAAGATATGTAACGGAGAACACGGATTCGCAGCAAAACAAAAGCTAAATCATAAGCCACCTGTTTATGGTTGAGAGCAAGACAATATAGCACAGAAGCCACAAGGTCCTTCTGAGAGAGTGCTGCAGCAATGGTAAGACCCAAGCTGATACAGTTATACAGCAAAAGGAACCAAACAAATGTCAATTCCCAATACAATCTTTCATAATTTAGTAGAAATGGAATCAAGAAAGGCTCGAAAATACCTGAAAATGACTGCGGTCAATTAAGATCAGGCATGGGATCAGCAGAATCATTGAAATGTGCCAAGCTACATCACTGTTTCGGCCCGTGCCAAGCCCCATCGAACGGTACACAAAGACGAAATACACAACTGCCGGGAAGAACATCAGCGCATCGGAAGATAAAACAGTCCACCTCATTAGCAATTTCCTGCCATTTTGTGCCCCCAAAACCTCTGAAGCACGGGGACGTCGACATAAGGGCGTTTCAAGTACGTCATGCAAGTAAGACTAGCAGGGGTGGGTTCTGTTCATTTTTTTACTTATTTAAGTTGTGATCATGGGATTTAGGGTCAGATTTGGTTGTGGGAACAAAGTTTGTTTATGAATTTTATTTTTTTAATTTATTATAAAGTATGAATTTTTATGAATATTTATAATTTTTTGCATCTATATATTATTTTAAATTTATTTTATATATCATACTTTTTAATTTTAAAAATTGTTATTTTTCGTTTTGTTTTCATCCTCCTATTGGTTTTTTGTATCTGTATCAGTACAATATAGTCAAAAAAAAAAAAATGCAAAATATCTCGAAAATTAAACATCCAAAAGAAGAAACAATGAAACCCCAACCAACAAAAAAAAAACACCCACCCAAGATAAGATTCATAGCCTCATGAAGTGAAAAGTGCAACGGAATCAGGATCGAAGGATTTAAGCAAAACCCCATGAATGTAACTCTGGTAAGCAGTTAATGGCGGATAATCAAGGCCCCAATAAGAAAGATCGTTAACACTACTGTAGCGATACCAGTCTTTTGCAGGAAGATTAAGAGTAATCTCCATCCAATGCCTTTGCGCCTCGTAATCGCTGAACTTGGGTGGAGTATCGGCACCGGAATATGGATGAAGCCCGACGGCCACACGAACCAACAACGCGAATACTGATATACAACGGAACGAGGGTTTGATCCCGTTTTGAACCAGCCACCACCAAGGATCATCGTCATCAGGGACGGACAGCTCCACCCCTAAAAATTTTAAGATCCCTCCAAACTCTTGTAATTTTATACCCCTACTTTTTTAATATTGTTTCCTGATAATATACACTCCTTCCATAAAATTATGGACCCGTCCCTAATCGTCATCATGTTCACCATTGTCGACCTTATCTTCCACCTTTTGAACCTTTTTCACTTCTCCTTTCTTCTTCATCCTTGGACTCCTATGTTGTAAAGTTCATTTCTTTAGTAAAAGCTCACCCGCAGGCGGTGAGTAGAGATCTGGACCCCATGAGAGAATTGGGATTCAGTGTTTAAGTGTATATATACAAAATCTCAATGAGCTCGGAAAGCGCCTATTTTGTATGTGTTTGCATATATAATCAAAATTTTGCATGAGAAAGTCGATTATCAACGTGTTGTTTGCAGATACCGACTATGTTAAAGATGGAGAAGGCATGCAATCCGTTCCTTTGGACGTTGAATAATCGTCAAATTTGAAATGAAGAATTTTTACGGTCGATTTTGTAGAGGTTTAAATGAAATAGAAGTCGGTCGAGCAAAGGATAATTTTTAAGATTATTTATAGAGTTAGATATGAAAATTGGTCATGAACCTTAATCGATCATGGCTAAAATAAAATTTTATCATTGTTTTAGTTTATAATTATATAAAAAAATTATAAAGGGACTAAACTAAAAGCTTATAACTTTGGGATGGTAAAATACAAATTTACAATTATCTCAGCTTTTAAACTTAAATTTTTAAGGGATTAAAGTAACAATTTTATCAGTTAGGGTAGCATGTCCCCTGCCTCCCCCTGATTATAAGTTAATACAGAATAAAAATACATTTACCCCTAAAATGATAAAATTATAATTTAATGTTTTTAGAAGTAATTAACGAGCGTAATACTATGGCGAAATTACATTTTACCTTACATAAAAAAATAATTATTCGATTTCAGCTCTCTAGAAAAAATTTATGTCACTTTAGTATTTTTAAATATGAAAGTTTAAGTTTATTGAATTATTTCGAATTAGGATTAAATTAATAGAATGTATAAGTTTTGAGACTAAAATTGTGATTATATCAAATTATTGTTTTAATTTCAACGATAGAGTGATTTGTTTGTCATAAAATTTTAATTGAGTGACTTAATCGTAACTTTACTATAATTGAATGACCTTAAATGTAGTTTACCCAAGATAGAAGCACATACGGTCAGCCACGACATCTCCGACATTATTTTCCATCCATTTCCGACAATACGATTTCCTTCATTTGATTCTATCCTCCAGTGTTCGATTTTCCTGTCCCTGAAAACCCATTCCATTTTCCCGGAAAATCTTCTTCCTTTTCCATTATTTTCCATTTTCTTCATTCAGGTTTTACTTTCTATGTAATTCCTTTGTGCTTGTCTTGTCCGTAAGATCTTTGATGTCCCTGTGTTTTTTTTTTACGTAATTCCCTTGTGAAACTCGTTTCCGTTTCTGGGTTTTATTCTTTTTGAATTTTCGAGTTATATATATGAAAATGGAGAAGGATAAATCTCCAGGCTTTCCGCCAACGGCCGGTCGAGTGCCGGGATTATCATCTACCGTAAATGCTGCGAACACATCAATTGCGAAACCCGAAACTGCAAATTCCGGTCAAACCTGGGATTCGAATTGTTTCAGTCACGATATAAGCAAAATGCCTGATAATCCACTGAAGAAATTAGGCCACCGCCGTGCCCATTCCGAAATCATAGCTCTCCCGGATGATCTTAACTTCAGTGATCTCGGCATTGTTGGGGCAACCGCAACCGACGGGCCTTCGTCCGACGAAACGGAGGAGGAAGTGTTGTATGCGTATCTAGATATAAATAAGTTCAATTCTTCTTCTATCAAGGCATCGTCTCAGGTCGGTGAGTCATTGGCAACGGCTACTCTGCCTACTGATCCGTCGGCTGCGGCGAGTACGGGAGGAGGAAGTGTTGGGTCTTGTATGAAGCCTAGAGCTAGGCACCAACATAGCCTGTCAATGGATGGGTCGACAAGTATTATGCCAGAAATGCTTATGCCTGGTTCGGAAGAGGCTTGGCCTGCCGGTTCTAAGAAAGCAATGTCAGCTGCTAAGCTTGCTCTTGTCGATCCCAAACGTGCTAAGAGGTATTTTTTTATTGTCGACTCGAATAACTTGAACTTTTAGTTATCAATGGATTGGTTTTCAAGTTCAAGTAGAGTCCCTCGTATACGAAATATGAAGAAATGTACATGTGTATGGTTATAGAAAGTCCTTTAAATTGGAACTAGTTAGCAACATAACATTATAAATGTTTACAATTAAATTTGAACAGAAACTCGTACAAATCAACTTGACCGACACATTCGAATGCTCACCCCTATGTCTTACCATGTTTTAGAAGGAAACTTTGTCGGGTTTGGCAATTAGTGGATTAGAATTGTTTTTCCTTTCAACTCTTGTTGACTTAATGTAGTGTTAATATTGGATGTGTTACTTGTTATGGAAGCAATTGTACTCCATGTAATTTTAACTTTTTCGTAGTCTGATTAAACCCCTGGTCCCCAGCATTAAGCATTTTGATTTTGCGTCTGGTTGAAACCAGTTCGATAACAATGTGGTAGCAGAGAGTCCATGAAACTATGTTTTAACTTGAAGCTAGTGAAAATGCCTATGTTATCAATGGTTTCAATTATCTCCCGACTCCCCATGTTTGTGTCTTGTGATAGTTCCCTTTCCACTCCTTTTCTCGCCCTCTCATTTAAGGCATCTTCATCTTTCCATCGGATTTCATCTTTTCCATAACAGGAATGTATGTTGTTACCATGATATATATATATATATATATAGACACCACATTTCTTGTCTTTGTTATGTTTAAGATCTGGGCAAATAGGCAGTCCGCTGCGAGGTCAAAGGAAAGAAAGATGCGATATATAGTTGAGCTTGAACGGAAAATACAGACATTGCAAACAGAAACAACATCACTCTCTGCTCAGCTGACTCTATTACAGATATTTGCATTGGCTCTGCACCTCACTTCGTATGTATATATTCCATCGAACCTTCATTTTCTTTTATTTTGTACTTCTATGTTTGTGTTCTTTTTTGTTTAGATCTAATGGTTCATTTGACTCATCCCATGGTAACTCATGAGCAGAGAAACTCCACTGGCCTGACTGCTGAAAATAGTAAGTAGAAACTGCGGTTGCAAGCAATGGAGCAACAGGTTTACTTGCAAGATTGTGAGCACCTCTTGATATATTTCATTCGAATACCGATAGCTTTGCCTTATTGCCTTTTCTTGTTGTTTTTGTGTAAAAAGATATTATTCCAACGTAATTGAATGGTTCTTAAAGTAGGTTTTCAATTTTTGGCTTGCATGTTAGCTGGGAATAAAATGCTTCTTGTTCTACCATGAGCACCTCACAAAAGCTTGATCTGCTTTTATTGTCCCCTATTAATGATGATTTCTCTCTTCCTTTTTCTTGGTTATCTGATAGCATTAAATGATGCACTGAAAGAAGAAATCAAGCATATGAAAGTGCTGACTTCTCGATCCATGCCAAATGGTGGACCAATGATGAACTTTGCATCTTTCGGAGCTAGTCAGCAATACCAGCCGAATAATCATGCTAAGAAGGCGCTTCTAATGGCACAGCAATTCCAGCAACTTCAGCTTCAGTCTCAGAAGCATCAGCATCAGCTCCTACCACATCAACTGCATCAACTTCAGCAGACGGGGGAGATGAGAGTTAGAGCATCCATGTCTTCTTCGAACAGGAAAGACTGTCCATCTTCATCCGATGTCAGCTCAACCACATCAAATGATTGAGGAGTTAATAGGGCCAGGTATTGATGGACCTTTCGCTTCCGGTTCAAAAAATTTTGGGTGCAATCCATTGTTAGATAGATCAACATTTCTTCATTCCATTTGTTCTTTCACATCTCTTTATCTCTTTGGGCATTCCTATATAACATTTATTTCTACGTATATATAGTCATATGGTGTATATCTTTTACGGAACTGTCCAATTTTGCTCGGTTGCATTTTCTTTGACTGTCTTGAAGGACTGAACCATTGAGGCACTAGATAGGTATGAGCTTTCCATGCGAGTTTTATTCGCTTGAGATGCATTCTAATTTCCCATACGAATGTTGCCAGGCACGATGTTTTTGTTTATACGACTATGATAGAATTGTGCTTAAGCTTTTCTTGTAAGTGTTTTGACAACGTAGTTTACATCTAACCGGTTTGGTCTTTAGTCCGGTTTTCTCAACAATGCGGGAAATTCATTGATTAACTAGAGGAAAAACAAGGATAAAAAGTTCATAATCAAAGGAAAGATAGTTGAACAAAACATGATAATATAGAGAAAGTGAAGCTAAATGAGATGAAAGATTTTCAAGGGTAAGATAGAGTGGCAATGTGATTATGAGCCACAGTTCCAATCCACAGTTTACCTTCAATTTCTCTAACTTCACTCACTAACTTCATCACCATGCCTTTTCGATCTTCGAGAACTTTGACGATTTGGCCTTTTTCGTCGAAGAGCGAGATCACCGTGTACATCTTCATTCCCATGATTCTGGCTAAAATCTTCATCTTGATGGGTAATCTGAAGTATAAGCTCCTCATCCATGGATTGTGAACCAGAATCTCTTGTGCTTGAGTTCTGCAACAATCTATGGCTACCCAGAATTGGCCCTTGTCGTTTATTCTTACATTGTCCGGAAAACCAGGTAAATGAGCCACCAATTCTGTTGTCCCGGCTCTCGGACCTTCAAGCCAGTATTTCATTAGCCTGTCACCATGGCAAAAATCAGTATCAAAATGCAGAATAAGTTTCTGGTGCAAGTGTCCGGTTCATGTATGTGCCCGAAACCAATAACATCAACCTCAGGCTTAGCCAGTTGGTTCATGCAAGCAGACTCGGGATTCAAATCCCGATATCTGTAATTGTTATGTTATTCTTAGATTACGGTCTCCTTTGTATTGAAAATAGACTTTGAAGAGCAAAAAGAATGAGATGGAATTGCCTGCAATTGCTAGTCTCAGTGAATAAAAGGAAACTCTGGTCCAAAGATAACTGAATTCCATTTGGAAAAGCTAAGCCATCCAACACTACATGAGTCATCTTCGTCGGAGGATCATATCTGAGAATCCTTCCGGTCGTTTCGCCTTCCAACAATATGAAGAAATGATACCTGCTCAACATTCTTCTGTAAGTAACCCTTCATTGTATGTATATATATATATATATATATATCAGATTTGAGAAAAATAATGTGATGTTTTAAGTATTATTATTGACTTACACTCTATTGTACTTTCTGCTGGTGTCTGTGAAAAAGATTGAACCGTTTTTATGGATGTCCAGATCATTTGCAAACAGTATTTGCTTCCCTTCAACATGAGTCGCTAACGGTGTGGCTAGTCCGCCGCTCGGTCCGACCACGAGGAGTCCGTAATAGGCATCCGCGATATACAAATCTCCACTGTCTTTGTTGAACCTTAGCCCGAGTGGTCGACCACACCATTTCTCATGTTTCCATTGCTTTGATGTTGTTGAGTCCACACCTCTGGCACATAGCTTCTCTGACCTTTATTTTATGTACATTTCCACTACAAATTAGCATAAGGTTTATGTCTGTCAACTCCTATGTTGCTCGGACTCTAAAAATAAAGAATCCGAACAACAAAGGTATGATATTATTAAACACATAAAAAATGCTCACCAGTTTGATGTAACAACGGCGAATGTCTCCCATCCGATACCCTCGCCCATCCATCGAACAACGCGGCCATCAGCTAATCCGGTGTAAGGACCATGGCCGAAACCATCAAACTCCAACGATTCAGGGCCGAAAACTTCATCGACAAACTCGAGTTTCCCGTTCCCCAACCGGCTCTCATTGTCTCTAGGCCAACTTCCCATCACTTCCTTGTATGGTGCAATGTCATGTTTCACCGGCCTGAACTTGATCCCTCCAACCGGACCTATCTCGAAAGGGTCCATCAAAACGAACCCGAAAACTAGAACAGCGATGAACAAAACCGGGTGCTGCAGAAAAGCTTCCTCCTTATGCTTGCCTTTCTTCTCCATTGATGGTTATTTTTGGTTTCTCTGAAAGATGAATCCAATCAAATCTGTGGTATGATGGTTGAGTAGGAATTCATTGGTTGAGAACATGCATGTGATGTGATATATACAAACAATATTGTGATATAATGATGAAAGCAGGTTGCTTATTGTTGGTCATGTTTGTTTTATGAGAAAGATCATCAAATTGAAGTTTCACTCAAATTGTAAATTGAAATCTCTTCAACTCCTACATGGAAATTTGCCTTGTTTTCTTGTTAAAGAAGTATGTTGCATCTTTGACATGAATGCAAATGTATGCACTTGAATCTTTATAATATGGCCTAGCTTATGTGGACCTTTTGTTTTTATTCTTAAATATGTGAAAATTTTGAAGAAAAAAAATTAATCATTTATGTTTAAGATACATATTTATATTTGAGATCAATTAATCGGCTTAATAGTCATGGATGTTCATTCGCTTTACCCTTGTGTGGGTTGAAATCACAACCTTTATCTTGAGAATATTATTGTAACACAACTTAATCAAAAAGATATATATTTACATTTAGTACCCGAACTTTATTTTCATCCACAATTTTGGTTCTTTTATTAATAGTTTTAGTCTCAAAACTTATACATCATATCAATTTGGTCATAATTCGAAATAATTCAAAAAACTTAACCCTTTATATTTAAAAATCCTATTTAGTCGTTTTTAGTAATACTATCGAATCAAGCAAATCAATCCGATCAAAGTAACAGTTGGATGACTGTATTCTATGATAACACAACAATAAGTTACTATTAAACTTTTATTATACCAGGAAAGTAATATAAAATTTATGAGAGAAGAACAAGAGGGAAATTGATAGAATTTGTAAATATAGATGGTTAAATTTATTGAATTGTTTTGAATTAAGACGAAATTGATATAATGTATAAGTTTCGATTCAACTTGAGAAAGATGCCTAGTTCATGTATCAATTTGGGAGCAAAAATTCTTTTGGTACCAATTTGGGAAAAGATTACTAATTTAGATACCAAATATATATTTAAATTTTATACTTAACATTCACTCTTATCCGAGTGACATAAAATATCATGATACAATGATAATTACGTGTTTTTAGCCCATATCCAAATGGTCCATTTGCAAGCTTATATTACACATGAACGATATGCACGTTAAATCAAGAACAATTGAATTTAAATGAAAGAAAGATTTGAAAATTAATTTAATAACTTCTGATTACTAAAGAATGAGACAAATTGTGGAGGGTCAAAAGAGTAAATAACCCATTGATTCAAAAACTTATACAAGGCTCCTAACTGAGTTGAGCAGCTCACCAGTAGTTTGATCTTGATTCGATTAAAATTTAGTCAACGTTCGATTTGAGTTGACTAATCTCGAATTCGAACTCAACTCAAGATCTTAACGAGTTGAGTCAAATAAAGCCCAACTCGACTCGATAAGTTCGCGAGCAGCTCGTTAGTTTTTTTTTATATATATATAAATGTTAGTTTAATGTATTTGTGAATTGTTACTTTAAAGTTTAAAATTTGAAATTATTTTACACACTATTTTGATATCTTTTTATTTTTTTAATTTATATTTGTATTAAGCTTTATATAATGTAAAAATTCTAACAAGCTTAACGAGTCGATTCGAACAACAATTTTTTAACGAGCACGACTCAAATAAAATTTTATTAAGTCGAGTCAAAAATAAATCAACAATTTTCAAATCGAGTCAAACACTATTCAGCTCGTGATCGACTCGCTCGATAAACACCCATACTCTCGTCTCCCGCACTCTCTATAACTCAAAAACTTTCTTTTTTCTTGAGTTAAAAACATCATCTTTGAATGATTTGAAAGTTTTAAAATGAGGTTTTTGAGGGATTTAAGCTCGATAATGGCAAAGCTCACGTTTTGCTATCTATGATACTCATTGTGTTGACTTTTTTAAATCTTTTATGCGAGTTATTTGTGGTTCTTGACCCTTTTGCATGTTTGTGATATTTGAACTCCAAAATTAAAAGAAATATTAAGATTTTACGTGAAAAATTTGTCGTAATAGGGGTTTTACCCTCTTACAAAAAATAGCATGTTTTAAAATATGGTGTGTTTTATGGAGTCAAAGAAAACGTCACCTGTAGACTGGAATGACGCTCCCAGCAGAACACCGCAAATAAAAAAAAGGTGGAAATATGAAAAAAGGGTGGGAAATATGAAGAATAGGATGGAGTCGCCACCAACCACTTTAGTAGGTCGGTCACCGTTAAATGGTAACTAGAGATTCTAAAACGTTTAGGTTCGGGAGTCGGTTACGCGTGAGGAATGATTAACACCCCCACAAACGCCCAAAATTAGTACCGCGTTGATTTGGTGTTGTCATTGCAAGAAAGTAAAAATTTAATTTTTAATTTAAAATTTAATCCCAAAAAGTGGTCTAAGGAGAACATTTACTTATTTACGAAACCGAGGAAGATGACACCTGAATGAATCAGGATGTCACTTCTTAGCCGGTATCCGAAATAAAATGGAAAATATTCCCTTAAAATATGCCAAGTTTAAAGAAAAATATATCCGAAAAAAAGTAAGCAAAAAAAATATACACAAGTTTAATAATATAATATACATAAGGAAATATTTAAAATTTAAAACTAATTTATTATCACTTTACATATATATAATAGTTTAAAAGTATACCTTACATATATTTTACATATATATAAATATATTAAAACTTTACATATATATATATATATATTAAAAACCTTACATATATATATATACACGCATAAGAAAATAAATTATACTAAATATACATAATATTAAATATAATAATAATAGGTTATATAATATATAAATATATTGTACATATAAAATAAATACTGTAAATAATGCTAATAATAATAATAATATACAAAGCATATACATAATATAATAAATATACTATATAGAATGCTATATAATATACATATATAATAAAAAACAAATAATAATAAAAGTAGTAACAATAATAATAATAGTAATAATATATAAACATGATAATAAAAAACATAAAATGACTAAGACAAAAAGAAACTGAAAAAGATGAAATTGAAAAGAAATTGAAAGTTATAGGGACTCAAAATGTAATAAAACCATACGGCAAGTTCATTTCAAAAATATATCTGGAGAGGGGGACTGGTTATGTAATTTTTCCATTGAAAATTTTATTAAATCAGAGTCAGTGACTGAATTGAAAAACTTCAGGGACCTATAGTTCAAAATTACCATGGGGCAGACAAATTTAAAAAAAAAACGGTGGCAAGGAGGGATTTATGATGTAATTTCCCCTTAATATTACCCTAGTATATAAGTTAACTTTTGAAAAAAAATATTATATCAATGTTTTTAAAAAAAATCAGCCCTTGAGCTCTCCCTTTTCCTCTGTCGGCAGCTGGGCGCCAGCCTAATTGTCGCCGCGTACCACCGCTAGCCGACGACGGAGCGCCGCTACTATCGACGGTCGGAGACACCCCAAAAGCCTCAAAGTATGTCTTTTTACCCCTTGATTTTATTTTTACAGTTAACTTTTCTAAAAAAATTCCCCAAATCTTGTAGATTTGAGTTTATTCGAAATCTTTTTATGTATTTTTTAAATAAAATAAAAATATTACCTCTATTTTCTTTGCTCGATCGGATGCTAGGAACTAAGATTTGGCTCGAATATTTTTTGTTCGAACTGTTTTCTTGTTTTTTTAATTTCGAAAATAATCCCCTTTTAATTTGATAGATTCGAACCCCCAAAAAACCTTCCTTTTACAAGTGATTTTTGGGGTTTAAATACTCGATTTAATACATGCATGAACATAAAAAAATTACAACTTAGTCTGAATTCTTTGCAGGTTTGGACGGTGGAGGACGGTGGCCAGCGCGCGTGTCGGCCACGTACGCGGAGATTGGGCAAGGGGCGGCGGCGGTTGGTGACTACTTTAGGCTAGGGTTTTATTTTTTTAGGATATTTTAAGGTTAGTGGCAATTTTGTAATTAGGGTATTTTTTGGTTTTGGGTTAATTGCATTTGGATATTGGATTTTGTGGGTCAAAGTGGGTATTGGGCAGATGGATTTGATTGGTATTTAGGTCTGGCCCGGTCAAAATATGGGTGCTACAGCTGCCCCTCTTTGCTCATTGATGTGTAACAAAAATAAAGCAAAGACAAGAGAGCAACCATTTTTGTTCGGTCGTCAGGGTTCCTTCTTCGGCCACCGTTTACTCTCTGATCGCCACTTCTTCTCAGGCTTCTCTTGATCTTCTTGGCCGCTCATGTAAGCAAAATTTTCAATATGGAGGGTCTGTTGGGGAAGACAAAATTCAGGGTGATCTGTTGGAGGAGAGAAAATGAGCTCGTCTTGCTACGACTCTAACGACGATGCAATGCCTGGAGAAAATTTGACCTAGCTGCAACACTGACGAAGAGGCAAGGTCTGCAAAACTTGATCCAGTTGCAACATTGACGAGGACACGGGATCGATAGATGAAGATTTGGTCCAGCTATAACACCGACGAGGAGGCAGGACCGAAAGTTGGTAAATTTTGATGTGGAGTTTCTTTTCCATTTTTCCCAAATGCACAGGAATCAACGATTTTGAGTTGCCTTTACCGGTAGCCGTTTGCTCCGGGCTAGTTGTACCATTCCCCTGGGTACAATCAGTTTATACCAATCGTGGCATTGGATTTTTCAAATGATTTATTTTCCCTCGACCATTCGTGAAAATAGATTTTCGATGGACATTTGAATTATCCATTGTCTTAAACTTTACCGTGTTTAAGCACGTTGTGCCAACATTTCTGTTGGACTTGTCAAAAACTTTGACCAGCTTGAGCCCAGCCACACCATCAATGGAGGGACAAGATCAAATATCAGCAACTTGGATTCTACCACACCATCAATGGAGAAGCAGAATCGAACAACTCAAACCTTACTACACCATCAATGGAGGAGCATGAATGAACAACAACTTGGACCTTACTACGCCCTCAACGACGGAGTAAGAACGATCAACAACTTAAGTCTGGCCACACCATCAACAGAGGGGCAGGATCGAATAACTTAGACTCTACCACACCATCAACGGAGAAGCAGAATCTGGGTAACAGCAGCTCAAACCTTGCTACACCATCAACGGAGGAGCAGGAATGAACAACAACTTTGACCTTACTATGCCCTCAACAGTAGAGGAAGAACGAACGGTAACTTGAACCCAGCCACACCATCAACGGAGGGGCCAACTCTAGAAACTTGGATTCTACCACGCCATCAACGGCGGAGCAAAATCTGGACAATAGCACCTCAAACCTTACTACACCATCAACAAAGGAGTAGGAATGAACAACGACTTGGACCTACTACGCCCTCAAAGACGGAGTAAGAATGATCAATAACTTGGACCTAGCCACACCATCAACAGAATGACAAGATCGGATAACTTGGACTCAACCTCTCTATCAACGCAAGAGGTGAAATTGGATATCTAAAATTTGGACCTTGTTACGCCATCACCGGAGGAACAAGACCAAATGAAAATAGCTTGGACACAACCACTCCATCAACGCAAGAGGCTGGACCAAACAGCTTCGATTTGTACCTAACCTCTCCATCAACGCAAGAGGTAGGATTGGATGTCTGCAATTTGGACCTTGTTATGCCATCAACAGAGGAACAAGACCGGATGAAAGTAACTTGAACCCACCACTCCATCAACGCAAGGGGCGGATCGAACATTTGCGACTTGTGTCTAACCTCTCCATCAAAGCAAGAGGCATTATTGGATTTTTGCAATTTGAACCTTGTTACACCATCAACAGAGGAACAAGATCGAATGAGGGCAAGTTGGACCCACCACTCCATCAACGCAAGGGGCGGATCGAACAGCTGCAACTTGTACTCAACCTCCCCATCAACGCAAGAAGTGATATTGGATATCTGCAATTTGAACCTTGTTACGCCATCAACAGAGGAACAAGACTGGATGAAAGTAACTTGGACCTACCACTCCATCAATGTAAGGGGCGTATCGAACAGCTGCGACTTGTACTTAACCTCTCCATCAATGCAAGAGGCATGATTGGATATCTGTAACTTGGACCTTGTTACACCATCAACGGAGAAACAAGACCGGATGAAAGAAACTTGGATCTGGCTACACCATCAACGGAAGAACCAAATCGGATGGTAATAACTTGGACCTAACCACTCCATCAATGGAGGGGCAAGATCAGATGATGGAGCTTTGATAATTTTTTTATTTTTGAATTTTCTTGATTTTTTTTTATTTTTTATTTTTTATTTTTTGATTTTTGATTTTTTCCTTTTTTTGATTCTTTGTTTTTTTTTTTTTTTTGATTTTTTGATTTTGTGTTTTTTTGCTTTTTTATCTACAACTACAAGGAAGATATAATATCCGAGGAAGAAGTTTGGTCTAGCTGCGACACCGATGAAGAAGCAAGACTTGGATAGGGTTGGATATGCTACACCACTGACGGGGAGGTAAAATCTGGAAACACTAGGATCCACTACATCACCGGTAATGAGTCGAGATCCAGAGAAAACTTTAATCTGTTGCACCATCAACGGTAGCGCAAGATCTGAAAATGAAGGAGAACATTAATTAGTAATTATTCAAAATTTTGCCATTGAGCTGGATGTTTGAGCTTTTCTGCATATTCGGGGCTAAAAGTTGATTATCATGTTGTTGCCCCTGTGATTGGGGTTCTTCGGTCTCCTTTCTGGACCTGTTTATGTGTTTTAGCCAAAAAATGAATGCATTGTGGACGCTCCTAACTTTATGCCTAATGCATGTTTGATGCATGTTGACTCGTATGAATGTATGATGTATGCACTTGATACCAAATGATCTTAATGAATGTGCGAATGACTTTTTTGCCCCTAAAAGGGATGCCCCTAACTTCATGTTTGGTCGATTTTGAGTTCTCGGTCTTGTTTTGTGAGGATGTCCCCTTGGCTTTGATTATCTTTCTGTATCTTCCTAGGTGCATGTCCCAAAATTATTTTCATTGAACTTTGTCTAGAATGAAGCGAATTCGAAGTCTGAAGTATGTTTTCCCTTTTCTTGAATGATGAATGCGATATGCTAACCCCCAGTCAGACTTTTAGAACTCGTCTGAAAATGCCCCCTAGACGTAGGGTCTGGTAGAGGCATGGTATCTGTATGAATGTGAAAAAATACCCTTGAACCAGGCTCTTGCATAAGTTCGTTGAAGTGCTGGATTTCACTTTATCTGGTATTGTTGGCATGAGACATCCCGGGGACCAGTTTCAAAATTGTGAATGTATGCATGTAAATGCAAGGTGTATGCCCTAGATGCGGAGGTACTGATTAAAAAATGGTTTCTGTGGCTTAACTTTCGAACTCACGGGATTTATTCGCAACTTTGAACGTTGCATTTGATATATACTAGATTTTCTCCCCGATAATGAATTTTTCAAATTAGGAACTAGTCGTGAATCAATACTTCATGTCGGTGAAAAAAATTAAAATGATGGTGTCAAGCAATTAATGCAAAATGAGTGAATTCAATATAATGCGATCAAAACAAGGAAATAAGGTTAGTTCAAAAAATAATCAAATAAACAAAATAAGGGAAAAATAAAACAGATAAAAAACTGTACATAAAAACAAATAAAGACACCAAAGCCTAAAAAGGGTGACCGCTAAACGGGCAAAGTTTCGCATGGCTTAAAAGGTTGGCTCCTACGACTCATTATATGTGGCTCAGATCTAAAGGATAGGGTACCCAAACTATCGCGAGGACATCGATTCGAGGGAATACGACCTTATGCCATACGGGGGTGAAAATCCCACGAAATATAAGGACCAATACTCCAGGAGCATGTTACAACACTACGGAGGTGAAGACCCCACGAAACGAAGTAATCTCTCCCACTTAAGGGTTGAGGAGCCCGGGTAGAAAGCTCATGCATGAATGCCAAGAGATTAAAAATTAAATCAAATCAAAATTTTGAATTTCTTGCAAGACAACACAAAATCAACATTGGCCTAACTCTTTAAAAAATGTCCCAAGCGGAGTCGCCATCTATCGTAATAGGGGTTTTACCCTCTTATGAAAAATAGCATGTTTTAAAATGTGGTGTGTTTTACGGAGTCAAAGGACACGTCACCCGGAGACCGGGATGACGCTCCCAGCAGAACACCGCAAATAAAAAATGGTGAAAAATATGAAAAAAAAGGTGGGAAATATGAAGAATAGGATGGAGTCGCCACCGGCTACTTTGGTAGGTCGGACGCCGTTAAATGGTAACCAAAGATTCTAAAACGTTTGGGTTCGGGAGTCGGTTACGCGTGGGGAAGGATTAGCACCCCACAACGCCCAAACTGGTGCCACGTTGATTTGGTGTTGTCATTGCAAGAAAGTAAAAATTCAATTTTTAATTTAAAATTTAATCCCAAAAAGCGGTCTAAGGAGAACATTTCCTTATTTATAAAACCGAGGAAGATGACACCTGAATGAGTCAGGATGTCACTTCCTAGCCGGTATCCGAAATAAAATGAAAACTATTTCCTTAATATATACCGAGCTTAAAGAAAAATATATCCGAAATAAAGTAAGCAAAAAAATACACAAGTTTAATAATATAATATACATAAGGAAATATTTAAAATTTAAAACTAATTTATTATCACTTTACATATATATAATAGTTTAAAATTATACCTTACATATATTTTACATATATATAAATGTATTAAAACTTTACATATATATATTAAAAACCTTACATATATATACACGCATAAGAAAATAAATTATACTAAATATACATAATATTAAATATAATAATAATAGGTTATATAATATATAAATATACTGTACGTATAAAATAAATATTGTAAATAATGCTAATAATAATAACAATATCTATTTGGGTTTAAGAATTTGGTGGTAGTCTTGCACTTAGCATTGATTATGAAAATTGCGGTGGAAAAGTGATTTTAAAAAGTGTGGTAGAAAAATGATTTTGAAAAGTTGGGTTTAAGAATTTGGTGTTTATTTGGTATTGTTGTCTAAAAGTGTTGTTGGAAAGATAAAATATCTATTTTAGACATGTTGCCAAAAAGTGCTCTTGAAAAAAATAAAAGTTGGATTTAAGAATTAACAAGGGTTAAACTTGTCATTTTAAATTCAAACGAGATTTTTAACCCCAAAAGCTAGAAAATATAACTTTTGAGTTTAGGTCAATAATCACTTTTCAAAAGTGATTTTTCTATCAAAATTCAAGTGTTTTTCATTGATTATTAGGTGGAGAAGTGATTTTGACCCTCCAAACTCAATAAAAAAAACATGGCCTTCGATGAAAACAAGTGTCCTTAAAGTATGTATAAAAATTAAAAAAAAACTAAATATGACACTTGTAATAGTCTTAAGATCACTTGTGAAAATATTTTTCACTCACAGTGTACTGAATAATAATTCATACGCTATAAATAAATTAGGATAAAGTATACAAATGGTCACTAAACTATCTCAAAAAAATATAAAATAGTCATTAAACTTTCAAAAGTTACATAATGGACATTAAACTTTAGTTTTTGTTATAAAATGATCATTGAGCCATTAATTGTTGTTAACTAGGTGACATGTCAGTTACGAAAATTTGTATAACAACACATTTAATCCTCAATATTTACACATTCAATCAATTTAGACACCAATAATGACGGTTAAATTAGGACTAAATTAATTGAATGTATAAATATGAAGGACTAAATGTGTTATTATTAAAATTTTTGTATCTGTCACGTCATTAACTTAACGATAATTAACTGCTCAGTGACCATTTTGTAAAAAAAAACTAAAGTTTAATGCTCATTATGTAATTCTTAAAAATTTGGTGACCATTTTGTATTTTTAGGATAGTTTAGTGACTATTTTGTATTTTACCCAATAAATAAACGTTGTCATGAATTTAAATATCTAATCTTAAATTTAAAATATGACATTTTAATAACTCGATTTAAAAATTAGAATGCAATTAATAATACATATTCAAACTTAATAGAATTCAATTAACATTGTCATGAATTGAACTTTAGTTTTCAAATTATACGAGGGATTGAATTCTTGGAATAAAGAATAGGGACTAAATTTTAAAACTAAAAAGGATAGAGGGACTAAAGGCAAAAGAATACCAAATATAAAAGAATACCGCAGAATCAGAACTCCAATAAAATATCCAACAAAACTGGTGACCACAAAACACATTGCAGTGTTCGTAGCCACACAAATCCATGAACATGGAGGACTCACTAACCCCACCAATTGCATCGTTGTAATCACTAAATTCCTCGATTTTGATTTCACAAAATCTCTAATCCCCTTATCTCCATTTCAATTCTCTCCCTTCCATTGATTCTCCACCATTCATTCTTCCATATTGTATCTTCCATTGTTTTCTCTCTTCATATCTTCTCTTAAAGTCCATATTTTCCCCAGATTATTTTCTTTTTCCTCCCCCTTTTCTCAGGAAAAAAGTAGAAAGGAAACTTTTTAAGGTATACCCAGATCTTGTTCCCTTATTGGCTTCTGTGTTTCTCTTGACTTTCTGAATAACCTCTGTTCTATTACTTGGGTCTTTGTTTCTCAGGAAAAAAAAGGAACTTTTTTACTTACTGGGGCTTCAGTTTTTCATCATTTTCTCAAGGTTTTGAGCTATGGGTTTCTCTTGAATTTCTGAAACAAGGGGAAATATTTGGTTTTGAGAGTGATTTGAATCAAAAGTTCCAAGCTTTACTAAAAAACAAAAAAAAATGAAAATCCAGTGTGATGTTTGTGAGAGAGCACCAGCAACAGTGATATGTTGTGCAGATGAGGCTGCACTTTGTGCTAAATGTGATATTGAAGTTCATGCAGCTAACAAGCTTGCAAGCAAACACCAAAGGCTTCTCCTTCAGTGCCTTTCAAACAAGCTTCCTCCTTGTGATATTTGCCAGGTGGAAATTCACTTTTCTGGTTTATTTCAATTTTTTTTCATACAGTATCTTGTAACTTATATATCAGTGTATCACTAGCATTAATAGATCCGAATCCTTATCGAATATATCCGTATTTGATACTCCCATCTGAATTCGAATATTGTAACATTGACTGAATCTTGAGGTAATATCTATTTTGTCTGTTGTTTTATCTTGTGCGTATATGTCAATACAGGAAAAAGCTGCTTTCATTTTTTGTGTTGAAGATAGAGCCCTCTTTTGCCGTGATTGCGACGAGCCGATCCATCCGGCCGGCAGCCTTGCCTCGAATCATCAAAGGTTCCTCGCGACCGGAATCCGAGTTGCCTTGAGTTCGAGTTGCAATAAAAAGACTGAAAACAATGTGTTGGAGCCACCCAACAAGAGTGCACCTCAGACTTCAATGAAAATCCATCCACATGAACACTCAAGCTTTGCTTCCTCATGGGCTGTTGATGATCTGTTAGAACTTTCGGATATTCAATCTCTAAACAAGGCGAGAAACTGATATTTATCCCGATATCCAACACTTGTATTCGAGTTCGAATAATACATATATAAACTGTCACTTGAAATTAATTTGGTCTTCTTATAATGTTTTTCCTTGTTTTGTTGCAGAAAGAGCAGCCTGAGCTCGGAGAGTTTGAATGGCTAGCCGACATTGGTCTTTTTGGTGATCAATTGCCTCAGGAGGCTTTAGCACCGGCCGAAGTACCTCAACTTCCGATACCACAGGCGAGTAATCCGAACTTGTACCGACCTACCAAATATTCCATGCCTCTTAAGAAGCCTAGAATCGAGATCCCGGATGACGATGACGAGTACTTCGCAGTCCCTGATCTAGGATGATTTGGTCTAATTAGACTCGTGTGTGTCGGTAGTTCGATCAAACTATATGTTTATTGTTTCGTATGTACGCATACTTAAGCTCGTATGCATCTTATCATGCTTGACGATTATGTTGCCTTTGTTTTTCTTTAAATATATGATGCGTATTCAAACATGAAAATACATATATGATCTGATGTCGAGCATATTTGTTTTTGACACTCACATTCGAGTTCGAATAACTGAACTTCTTTCAATTCGAACCATAGACAAATCTAGTGACAGCCCCACTAGTTTAGCATGCTTCTTTCACCCATTTATAAAATTTTTGTATTATATTTGTTGAAGGAAAGTAGGTTGAAAGGAGTACAGATCAAATTCTCTGCCTAACTTTAAGAAACCAGTTCACTATCTTTCTACCTGATGTTCAGCTTCTTTACTTTATCATCTCATGGAAATTATACCATCTAATATAACTATTTATACCCTATTACGATTTGCTTACATTACTATCGAACGAAATCTTCAAAGACATGGATTCGATCTCATCGTCTTCTTCAAAAGCCGTTGTCGTTGCAATGGTTTTAGCTTCGTTCTTTGCGCTTGTTCATTCGATAACGTTAAGATCGGACACCGAAGCTCTTCAAGCACTGAGACGTTCCATCGATCCAAACATGATTCCGCCATCGTCCTACATCAGTTCGTGGGATTTCTCGGTGGATCCATGTGATAGTACCGGCGCGAAATTCCTGGGGATTTTGTGTTCGAACCCCGGAGACAATGTGACAAATCGGATTGTATCGATCGAGCTTGATAACGCGGGATATGACGGTTTTTTGACACATAATATAGGGAACCTCGCCGAGTTAACCTCGCTTGATCTCAGTAGGAACCAGTTTAGAGGGCCGTTGCCTGAAACTTTAAGGAATCTCAAGAAACTAACCATGCTTTCTCTTTCGGGAAATTTCTTTACAGGTGGTATTGCAGGATGGATCAATGGATTGAAGAACATCGAATCGATTGACTTATCAGAAAACCTCCTCTCTGGTCCGATACCGGCAAGAGTTTCCGAGTTAAGAAGATTGACATGTATAAGCTTAGCGAACAATGAATTCTCGGGGAGGATTCCGGACATTAATGGACTATGGAAATTGGATACATTAGACCTTGGATCCAACATGTTTGTGGGAAGCTTACCGAAGCTTCCGACAAAACTGAGATCTTTAACATTGTCCCATAATCAACTTGCAGGACATATTACAGAACTGGGATCACTTAAAGAACTCAGACATATTGATCTAAGTGACAACAAGTTTACAGGTTCGATTAGTCGGTCAATTCTCTCATTACCTTCCTTGAATCAACTCAATGTCTCCTTCAATCAGCTCACTTCGATTGAAGTGAACACTCATCTTGGAAGCGGTTCGCCGCTTCAAGTCCTGAATGCGCAAAGGAACCGGTTGCAGGGTCATTTGCCGGTGAGCCTGGTGAACTTTGAGAACTTGCAGGTGATCAACTTGGCCTACAATGGATTGACTGGTCGAATCCCACTGGCGTACGGACAACGGTTGGGAAGGCCATGGAGAAGCTTGTTCCTAGATGACAATTTCTTGTCGGGACGGATACCACGGCAGTTCAACAGCAGCGGCTCCAGGATCAGCGGCAACCTTGGAAACAATTGCCTGAGTTGCCCGGTGACGATCCCGATTTGCGGTGGGGGGCAGAGGCCTGCTTCAGCTTGCATCGGTGAAATTGGTAACCAGTGATTAAAACAGTGATCAGACGATGAAATAAACGGCAAGAAAAAGTACAATCTAAGCCTCTCTATAGTTTTAGATCTTACAATTTGTTTACACTGCAATCATTCTAAGATAAACACAATTATTGAACTTTCTCAGTAAATAAACATCGTTTTTATGAATATCTTGTAGACGTTGTTCACATAAAGACTTAACCTTTTGAATGCAATTCACATAAACTTTATCCTAATTTATTATCACAAAAGTATTTCCACCATTACACCCCAAGCACACGGGAAAACAAAGGTTGCATATGAAAAGTAAACAACATGAGAACTCGTTGAAATGTGGTGAAAAAGAAGAGAAAAACAATGTGAAAATGCAAATCTTGGAGGCGCCCCTAAGCTACATTGATTAAGGCAAGGACATCGGCTTCGGTTGGAAGTGCAGGGATGGCTCCCTTCTTGGTGGTGGTGATGGCTCCGCATGCATTTGCAAACTTCAATACTTCTCTTAATTTCGATTCATCCTCGAGAATGGACGGGTCATCGACGATCTTGCACAACAATGCACCAACGAAGGAGTCACCGGCGCCGGTTGTGTCCACTGTATTTACATGGAATGCATCCACTGCCCCATGGAATTTCTGGCATTTACAAAACAGACAAGAAATCAACCAACTACCTAAAAAATATCGAAAATATGACAACTGGGGACCATTTGCATTGTGAAATCAGATATAACCAAATACACACCAACCCGTTATAATAAAATTAATAAACAAATAACCCTCCAAGTTGCAGAATAAGGACCCAATGCTTCACTATGTAAATTGTTTTTAGCCGTTGTTATTACTCAAAGGACGTAAATTCCAATGAAACTAAGCATACCTTGGTGTAGTATAGGCTACCCTTTTCACCGAGGGTGACCAAGAGCAGGGTAAAGTTGGGGCGCCAGAGCTTCATGGCAGTTTCGTCGTCGACTTTGTCGCTGCCGGTGAGGAACTCAAGCTCGACATCGCTGACCTTGACAATATCAGCCTTGTCCCAGATGGACAAGATCTGCTTCCTAGCCTCGTCGGCTGAAGGCCAAAGCGGCAGGCGAAGGTTCGGATCGTAAGAGAGCAATGCACCTGCTTCTTTGGCCACTTCCATTGCCTTCAAATGAGCTGACCTGCATGGCTCCACGATCAAGCTAATCGATCCATAGTGAAACACTTTGGCCTGCAAGAAAAAAATTAAATATAAAACCACGCTTTCTGATATTTAATCAGATAATTGGATTTAAATTTGAACAAAATATAATTCAAATGTCACAAACATGTGACTCATTGCATATTTTAACACAAGCAAACAATTGTTAGGTGATAGTATCACATTTATTGACAAATTAATTCAAATTGAATATTGTAATATAAAAATAAACCTTTTAATCATGTCGTTTCATTCATATCATCAACATTCTATTAGTACATAAAGCTGAAATTTGTGTCATAAAAATAGAAAATGAATTAAATGTATTTCTTCACTTGTACTCCACTCTTCACCCACCAAATCCCATCCACCGACAGCGTCATACTCTATTTGTCTAAATAAAATTATTATTTTTATGTTTTAAAATTATTTTTATGTTTTAAAATTATTATTTTAAAAAATTCAACAATTTTTACTATAAATTTACTTTTCTATCTTTTATAGTTTCTTAAAAAAAGTAAAAATTAAAATTTTAAAGACAAAATTGTCATTTAAATTATTTTAAATGACATAATTTTTTTTTTTAAAAACTCTATAAAAAGTTAATATGTGAAGTACAAGTTGGACGAAGAGAGTATTAACTTTATAATTTCCAAAAATAATAGCAATTATGTCTAAAACTATAATTAGACACAAGAAACCAAAAAATCAACCCTTTATCAACAATAATTCCAAATTCATTTTTTTCATATATTTTTATACAATATATAAAATATTTAGTTTAAACATTCAAAGAATAATAATAAACAAAAAAATGAAAATTGAACCCAAATCTCTAGGGTTCTTTGTTTAGGTATAATCACCAAAATATGACCTATTTAATCTATTAAATTAATTCCAATATTACAAAATTTTAACACGAAATAACTCCCAAAATTTAAGTAATTAACCTTAATTAAAGAAACAAAGTGAAGCACGTGGTTTGGACAGCACTTTCCCAAATTATGACAGCAGATGACGATATAAAAAGCCAACTTTTTTTTTTGGAAAATACATCGAGAAAAAAGAGACAAATATTTTAGAGCTTAGATACTGTACGTGGGAGCCCTAAACAACAAAAGGATACGCTCACACTAAGGCGCGTGAGAAACACTGTTTTTTAAAGTCAACATCGAGGAAAGAACAAAAGAAAAACGCAGTAAATGCAAAGAAATCGACAGATTCGTCAATTTGAAGTAGAAATACGATAATATAACTTACAGATCTGATGAGATCGAGGTTCAGTTCCTCCGGCCTCAACAGCATATCGGCGCTGGGATTCCTGTAGAACATGAACTCCCGCTCTCCGTCGGAGCGTAGCGTGACGAACGCGAGAGCAGTCCTAGCGCCCTGGTCAAACAAGATCCCGTCGTCGGAGACTCCGTTTTGCTTGAGAATATCGGCCAGCATGCGACCGAACTCGTCGTCGCCGAGTTTCCCGACGAAGGACGCCTTCCCGCCGAGTCTAGATACGGCGATGGCGACGTTGGCAGGGGCTCCGCCGGGGGCTTTGAGAAAACCGGGAGCCTCGGCTAATGAAACGCCGGAGACGGTGGGGACAAAGTCGATCAGCATCTCGCCGAAGCTGACGATCAAACTCGAACCTGAAACAACGCCATTGGCTGCCATATCGAAAAAAACAGATTTTGATTTGAAACAGAGAAGCAAGAAAATGAAAATACGATATAAGATTGTGGTAGATGGAGATCAATCAAAGGGGGTTTATATAGGAGAAATAATGGAGAAAAAAAGCCGGAAATTCGATTTTTTTTATTTTGCAATTAAATTTAAAGTTTTTGTTTACAAAAATAATATTATTATATTTTTTGTGCTCTGATTTATCCAAATATCATTATCTAATAAAAGGTTAAAATATGTTGTAAGCCCTTATATTTTTCGCACATTTAAAATTCAATCCCTTGACTTATTTTCAATAATTTATTCTCTCAACTTTTCAGAATTAAAAATTCAAATTCAATTATTAATAGTGAGAGAACTCGATATTATTTAATATGATGGTCATTTAAAAAAATTAAATTTAAGTGGAACAATAATATCCTCTTTACTTTTAAAGACTACAAATTTATATAGAATTTAAGTGAATTTAGACTTGTAATATTCTAATCCGACAAGAAAATATATTAATCTCCTCTGCTCTGATTTATCTAAATATCCATATCATTAATTAATAAAGGTTAAATTATGTTGTAAGCCCTTATATGTTTCATACATTTCAAAATTCAATCCCTTGACTTTTATTTTCAAGAATCTCTCGGATTTTCTAAATTAAAAATTCAAGTTCAATTGTTCTATTAATGAATTCAACAAAAGAATTTTAATGTATTAATAATGAGATTTAAATATTTTAAATCTGGAAAGTAAAATATTAAAATCTTCAAAAATAGAAGGTTAAATTCTGAATATATAGGCATTGTTTGGTGAATATTATATGTTTAACCGGTCAAATTCGCTAATTTGAATATTTGGTGAATAGCGGATTGGAGTTAAATCTCTAATTTTGAAAAACCTGCTAATAGAAACTTTTTGAAATTAGATGTTTTGACATAAAAATTATAAAGAGCCTTTTACCTTTAACAATTATAAAAAATCTTCAAATAACCTAAATTTAACATTTTTTAATCTTCACCCTCACGTATTTATATTGTAATATTTGTAAATTAATACTTTTTATTTTTTTATTCTCACACATTTATATTTGTATTTAAATTTAATTATTAATTAAATTGTATTAAAAGAAATTATATAAATAATAAACTAATATATAGATCCTTCAAATATGCTTAGTAATGCAATATTAAAAAATAGTTTTTTCATAATTTAATTAATATTAATAGATACAAAATATTGATAACTAATAAACTATTTAAACAAGTATAGAATATAATCATGTCCTTATATGTCATTTTGCTTGTTTAAATAATCAAACAGCTATAAGCTATTAACTAATTTACCAAACACTTTTATACAATAAGCTAATACAATATGCTAGTCAAGTCAATAAACTATCAACTAATGTAATCCGCTATCAGCTATCCGCTAATTGCCAAACAGGGCCATAACCTTGTTTGGTAAATAACTCTTTGAGCCAAAATTAGATGTTTGACCAGTCAAATTCGCTAAATTAGATGTTTGGTAAATAAAGGATTTTAATAACGAATTGAGATGAAACATCTAATTTTGAAAAAAGCTCATTTTTGAGTTAGATGTTTGGATAAAAGACTTGTAAATACTATTTTGTCCTTGATAATTATAAAAAATTTCTCTGGATAATATAAATTTGAATAACTAATAAATTTTTAAAACAAAAATTATAAATAAGAAAATAATATATAAATCAACAAATACATATAAATTTAATATTTAATAAAATTATATTAAAAATATAATTTTATAAATAAGAAGTTGATATATACATCTAAATGTAATAATTATTAAAATTAGGTTTAAAAGATAATTTCATGAATAAAAAATTAATATATACATCTTTCATGTATGCTCAGTAATGATATTAAAAAATAATTTTTATAATCTAATTAATATTAAGAGATATAAAATGTTAATAATTAATAAATTATTTAAACAAGTATTGAATATAATCACATCTTTATATGTCATTTTGTTGTTTAAATAATCAAACAACTATCAGTTAATTTTACTAAACACTTTATATAATTAAGTTAATGCAATCCGCTAATTAAATCAGCTAATGCTATCATTTATCAACTATCAACTAATGTAATCCGCTATCAGATATCTATTAATTGTCAAACATAAAAAAACACATAAATTTAAAACATATTTTAACTGGTGATAAAAAGTTGATTGTTAATTTTTGATATATTATTATTAGTGCTGTTAAAGACTCGCAAAATATCTCTTTATTTAATAACTCGTAAAATAATAATCTATTAATTGAATTAGTGGTTAAAAATACTTATATTGTTCTATTTTATATGACTTAAATCCAATATAATAATATAATACATCTTTATTTTATTTTTATTTATATTAAAAAATAAGATGGATAATATTGAAAACAACTTTATAATTTAAAATAAAGTATAATATTTTTTTGAACAAACAAAATAAAGTATAATTGAAACTCATGCCTTGTTGTGTCATCTCCCAAGATCTCATGCGTAGAGTTAGGTAAGTAAATTTCCACTTAAAATAAAATTAACTGTTTCAAGTCAACTTGGTGCAATCGAATTTTTAAACTTGATTCAAAAAAATTTTAAATATAGCTTGAGTAATAAAATGAGATTTGTATAATTTTAAAAAAATATTAATTATTCAATTAATTTTTAAGTCAAGTTGAATCTCTCGACTCTACCTATATATATATATATATATATATATCGCATATGAAAAATTATATATGTATATCGTATATTGTTATAAAAATTCATTTAAATTGAAACTAATTAATATCTTAATATTATAGATATTTACAATTAAATTTGAACAGAAACTCGAACAACTCGACTCAATTTTCATAAACTCAACTCAAAATTTTTTTAAATAATGTTTGAGTTATAAAATAGGACTTGTCAAATCGACTAGCTCTATTTTTTTTACTCAACTCAATTAAATACTCACCTCGATATATAACCAATTATTTTATTCTAGTCAAAGTGAAGTAAAAAAAATAGGTTTAAGTATTCATACAAAATAAATTTATTTCTTCTACACTAATTATTTTTAGTGTATTTAGTGTCACAAGTTAACTTGGACACTATTGTTCGCACTCATACCGTACCTCAAATATTATAGTTGATAAAATCAACTTGAACTCGAATAAAATATTTCACTTATAATATTTGTTTACTGTTATATTTTCTTAGCTTAAATACAAAATAGGCCCTCATAATTGTATAAAAAAATCAACTAAGTCACTAGTTTGAACCTTTGATCAAATAAGTCCTTAAATTAAAAGTCACGATCAAATAAGCTCTCGGAATTGCATTGAACGTTAAAAAACAAAAATGATTGTTAATTCAGGTGATGTGTCAGCACTTGAATGGCTGAATGACAACTCTTTGAAATGTGGGGAAAAACAAGAGAAAAACAATGCGGAAATGCAGATCTTAGAGGCGCCTCTAAGCTCCATTGATTAAGGCAAGGGCATCGACTTCGGTCGGAAGTGCCGGGATGGCTCCCTTTTTGGTGGTGGTGATGGCGCCACATGCATTTGCAAACTTCAATACTTCTCTTAATTTCAATTCATCCTCGAGAATGGACGGGTCATCGACGATCTTGCACAGCAATGCACCAACGAAGGAGTCACCGGCGCCGGTTGTATCCACCGTATTTACATGGAATGCATCCACTGCCCCATGGAATTTCTGACATTTACAAAACAGATAAATCCATTTAGTTTGACAAGGCTAAGTTACATAATTTTATCAGAGGAATACATACATGTTATCTAATTTTAAAAACGAGTGTCAGATATAAAAACGTGCGAAAGATCATTAAAAGGTGATATCGCGGGATATGGAGAGGCTGAATTTATCATACCTTGGTGTAGTATCGGCTACCCTTTTCACCGAGGGTGACCAAGAGAAGGGTGAAGTTGGGGCGCCAGAGTTTCATGGCAGTTTCGTCGTCAACTTTGTCGCTGCCGGTGAGGAATTCAAGCTCGACGTCGCTGACCTTGACGATATCAGCCTTGTCCCAGATGGACAAGATCTGCTCCCTAGCCTCTTCGGCTGAAGGCCAAAGCGGCAGGCGAAGGTTCGGATCGTACGAGAGCAATGCACCTGATTCTTTGGCCACTTCCATTGCCTTCAAATGAGCTGACCTGCATGGCTCCACAATCAAGCTAATCGATCCATAGTGAAACACTTTGGCCTACAAGAAAAAAATAAATATAAAATCAAAAACTCAATTTAAAAATATTTACAAATTATATTAAAAACTCTTTCTAATATTCAATTCAAATTTAAATAATAAAATTTTATAATATTTAATCTAAATTAATTTTAGAAATTTTATCTTATAAAACACAAATTCTAAATTCTTAATCCTAAAACTCTAAAACATAAACTCTAATCCCTAATCTCTAATCATAAATTTTAAACTTTCCAAACCATGTAAATTTTTTACACTTTAATGAAAATATATTTTTCAGAGAAAATGTATTTCATATATTCATTTTTTTATGTATTTCGGAGCTTAGATACTGTATGTGGGTCCCATAAATAACAAAAGGATATTCCAATGTCAAAAGACCACGCTCACACTGCAGCGCGTGAGAAACATCGGTGTTTTTAAGTTACCATCGAAGAAGGAACAAAAGAAAAACACAGTAAAGCAAAGAAGAGAAGAAATCAACAGATTCGTCAATTTGAAGTGAAAACACGATAAGATCACTTACAGATCTGATAAGATCAAGATTCAATTCCTCCGGCTTCAACAGCATATCGGCGCTGGGATTCCTGTAGAACATAAACTCACGCTCCCCGTCAGCGCGTAGCGTAACGAAGGCAAGAGCAGTCCTAGCGCCCTGGTCAAACAAGATCCCGTCGTCGGAGACTCCGTTTTGCTTGAGAATATCAGCCAGCATACGACCGAACTCGTCATCGCCGAGTTTCCCGACAAAGGACGCCTTTCCGCCGAGTCTAGCGACGGCGATGGCAACGTTGGCAGGGGCTCCGCCGGGGGCTTTGAGGAAGCCGGGAGCCTCGGCAAGAGAGACGCCGGAGACGGTGGGGACAAAGTCGATCAGCATCTCGCCGAAGCTGACGATCAAGCTGGAACCTGAAACAACGCCATTGGCTGCCATATCGAAAAACAGAGATTTTGAATATAAAAACAGAGAAGAAGCAAGACAATGAGAATACAGTACAAATGGTAGCAGATGAAGGTGAATCAAGGGGGTTTATATAGGTAAAAATAATGGAGAAAATACCGGAAATTCAATTTTTTTTTAATTTTGTAATTAAATTTAAGATTTTGTTTACAATCTAATTATTCGGACCGATCTATAGATAAGGTGGCGTGGCATCTGGTTTTAGATAAATCTAACATTGATTATAATATAAAATATTTCTTATTTGTAATAATACTTTTAAATTAATGTAATATTTATATTTTTAATACATTTTTTAAAATTACAACTTACAATTATAATCGAAATCAAATTATTATACTAATTATGAAATTAACTTCTAAGTAGTGTTTATTCTGAATTCGTAATTTGTTAGTCATTAATGGTATTGATGTTAAACTCTTATGTTTTGCACTGCTTTTGTAGAATTAGGAGACTATTACTTATATTTTTGACTTATATTTTTGTACTTAAGTTGCATAAAAAATATTAAATAATATTTTTTAAAATTTAAATTTTAATTTTAAATTTTAATCTTAAATTCTATTGTTTAACACTACAACGTAAATTTTTAAATTCTAAATTTTATAAGCTTATATTAGCTAAAGTTAATATAAATTTATGTATCAAAATTTTCTCTAAACATATTCATATACTAGTGCTGGTAAAAACACATAGATAACATCAGAGACAAAACCATGTTAAAAGGTTTGAGGACAAAATAGAGTAAATTTATAATTAATTTAAGCTTTTAATATATATATATATATAATTGGTGTTATTAAGGTTTAAAACAATTATTTTTAGATGTTTGAGAATTCAGTTTAGGGTTTAGGGGTTTAAAATTTAAGGTTTATGGGGTTAGAATTCATGGTTTATTATTAGAATTTAAGGTTTAGATATTAGAGATTAAATTTATAGTAATATAATTAGGGGTTTAGTTTTAACCTATAAACCTTAAAATGTAATTTATAATCACACAATCTAAATTGTAAACCCATAAACATAAAACCCTAAATCAAATTCCTAATCCCCATAACTAAAGCAATCATGAAAACTTTTTCCGTCAATATAAAATAATTACCCATGATATAAAGGAAAATTATCCAATACACATGTTGTGTAGTTTAAAACCCTTTATGTTTTAGATGTTATAGTTTTAGTTTAGGGTTTAAGATTATTTGTAGGGTTTGAAATTTATGATTTATGGTTTCATGTTTAGGATTTATGGTTAATAGTTTAGATTTTAGTTTTTAAAATGCTTGTGTAAATTTTTTACACAATATGTATATAAAAGTTAATCATGAAAATTGGATTTAACTTTATGAGAAAAACTTTGATACACAAACTTGCATAAATTTAGTTTCCACATGCTTGTCGAGTTTAAGATTTAGGTTTAAGGGTTTAGATTGTAGTGTTTAGAATTTATGATTTAGGGTTAGAGTTTATAGTTTAGGGTTTAGGATGTTAGGATTAAAATTTTAAATTGTAAACTTTAAAGAAGGGTTGTCTAATTTTTTTACACAACTTGTGAATGTGTATCAAAATATAACCATTTATTTGAATGAAAATAATAAGTTATTTTATTTTGAATTATTTCCAAAATATATTGATATATTTATAAATACGTTTATATTTTTTTAAATACATTTTATGGTGTTTGAAAGTTGAAATAGATAAATGGAGTTTGAATAATTGAAATTATAAAGTATGATTTAAGTTTTCTAGAGGTTAGGGATTGGGACTTCTTACCCTACGTCTTAACTTTAAAGGAAAGATTGGTATTAGGTAAACACTTTAATTCCTCCTCTTTTGTCTTTTGAGATCCAACTAATATAGTCTCTCGTTATACATGTATGGGTGTAGGAAGGGTCAACGGTTTAAAACTTAATAATTTTTAATTCTCAATCTTAAAACTTTTTTTCTTAAGTAGGCCTAAAACTTAGGCTTCCTTTGTTATTGAGATTAGAAATCAGTGTTAGGAGCTAAACGATCGTTATGAAAGGTTAGAAAATTCATTTTTCATAAAATATCCGTTTGAAGGCTAAAAAATGAGAACAAACGCTTGTTGAGAATCAAACCAAAATTGTTTGGGATTGTTGTGGCCGGTAAACAGTTGTTTGCCACACCAACAACCACAAACCACAAACACAGCCTTAATCCTTATTTTATAAAGTATAATAATTATAATTTTAACTGGTTTTTGCTATATTCAGTACTAAGGGAGAGAAATTATATCACATGCCCGTCCCGCCACGTCATCTAATGGTCCCAACTAATAAAAATTATCGATTTCATTAATTTTTTTCATGTCATCTTTTTACCAAGTGAATCTTCACATGGTAAAATTTATTTTTTAAATTTGATTTACAGTAAATATGATGAAGATTCACTTGGTAAAAAGATGACATTGAAAAATTTAATAAAATGCATAGTTTTTATTAGTTGAGATCAAATATAACGTGACGCAGGACAGACTTATAATATAATTTCTCACTAAGGGCGGACAATAAGAACTAGTAAGATAATTTTATTAATGTTTAAATTGTATTACATTAATTAAGGGTGTTTAATGATTTTATGATTTTGGGTTCTAAAATTTAATTAGATTAAACACCTTAATTAATGGAATTCAATTTTTTAAAAATGTAATTAATTGTATTTAAATATTTTTTTGAAGAAAATTAATTATATTTTAATAAATTTCATGGAAAAGCAAAATATACATTAATAGTAGATATCTTGCTAGTTTTTATTGACAACCCTTAGGGTTGCATATAACAAAACCCACTAATAAGTAATACCAATAATCAAACTTCCTTTTTAAAAAAGTATATATTTTATATAATAAAAAATGTATATTTTGCATATATATATATATGTATATAGTATGAACCCCAAAGATCTTTATTCACCATCTTCATCATAACAAGAAACAATACGTTCCCAACATGAGTTACTTGAAGACAAATCCTCCTCATCACTCCCATGCAACCCAGACGAGCTTCCTTCATCGTCTTCATCAAGATATGAAACTTCGTAATTAGAATCCGATCCTCTCATCGATAAGTTGTCACTTTCTGAGTCATCTTCAGCTTCAGTTTCTGATAGTTCTTCATATATGGGATCAGCTTCTTTATCTGAAATACTCAGAGAGAAGCCCGTGGAAGTCAAATCATGGCCATCTCTTTCAAGCATTTGCGTTTCCTTGATTATTGGACTATCCAAGATTGAAATCGGATTCCGGCTATTCAGATCACCATAGAGCGCGACGTGTCTGTAGTACAACTCTAGTTCCTTCTCTGCAATAGTGATGAAACGTCTCACTGACTCAGTGATTGCTCGTATTTTGATTTTTCAAACGCCTACGAAGAAAAGATAATGATGGTTTAGTTGACGATTGCTATATACACCTCAATATGAAAAATTCATGAAAACCAAAATCGCCAACAATAGTTCAAACATATGCCAACAGAACCTTCTCCCTACCCTCCTATTCACAGCCTATCAAGAAGATGTAAGTCACGAACATCTTTGAGATATTCGAAATCTGTCATATCTTACATACAATTGTAAGATACTTTTAAGTTAAAAGGATTAAAGACAAAAACGATATGGAAAAAGAACGAAGTTATTCCATATTTTTAAGTTCTAAAGTTTTTCGAAAGGCTGATTAGATCCTCTATCGAGGAACCCTCTCAAAAGAGTGCATTCTCTGAAGGAAGCGAGCCAATAGGCTTTGGATATTAGCAACTTTTTAAGCACCGTAAACACCATGCAAAAGAACAAATTCTGGACCGATTTACTATGTTACTCGGACTCGAGTGCGAAAGTCAAATTCTGACATAGGTATGCTCAATTTCCCCCAAGATTTTCATGCATTTGGAGGGTTTAGGAGGATCATATCCCCATAACCATAAAACAAAAAAAAATAGTAACACATAACGCAATTAGTACAACACACACATAACGGCAATGGTATTCTCGGAACCTAAATCACTGTAAATGTCATCATAATGATGATATGGTAGACAGCATACCAAAATGATGGTACACACACCTAAAGAAAGTGAGAGGGAAACATTATGGAATCAGAAATTGAAAAGTCTATCCACTTTAAATACCGTTATAAGAGGATTGTTTCCAATTTACCCTTACCAAGAGTCCAATTTGCTGGAATTATTATCAGATAATGACCTTTTTTGCACGAGGATACAAAGTATTGGGCATTATGTTCTTGTTAAATTAATCAAAACTTAATTTGCAAATTATTTATGTATGTGCGCATGTGCAGGAGAACATATAGCTAATGATTTGAGAAGCAAAACTCACCCTTTTTTTGGACAATGTATCTACCGGAGACATAACTTCTGGCTGCACGTAATTTTTCCCTCGACAGAATACTATAGTGCCGTCACCAATTATCTGAACTGGGATTCCACCACTCAGTCTGGCAATCTCGCCTGCATACTCGTGTACTTGGCCAGGCTTACAAGGCTTGCAAATGATCTTAACGGTTTCATGTTTCTTCCAATGCATATGCATATTAAGAATAACCCCACCAAATATTCCCCTTCTCCCAATTGGCACATAGTTGGACCTTTTCTGAGCCATTTTTTTCATATAGAACCGTTCTTCACCCGTCAGAACATGAGGTTTAACCACAGGTCCCTGAGTTTTGGAAACTTCATAGCGCTTAAGCCTTTCAACAAGTAACGCTTCCTTTATTTTTGGCCTAGTGAAAATATCATAGAGACCCAAAAACCACATATTAAAGGTTTATAAGCACGGGAACTAACAAAGAAAGAAGACAATAATTCATAAAGACCAAATCTTGAAACTTAAACTAAGCTAACCGGTTTTCACATAACAGATTTTAACAAATGCAGTTGAATGACATCAATGAAGTTCTTTATAACGTCCAACACAGTTAAGATTTAATGTTTACAATTCACTACAATACTTGAACTCGAGTGTATGTGTTGGATATGTGTATGTATCAGACACGAGTATGCTCAACTTTTTCTAAGTCTTATATCCCTAAACGGTGATTGAATACGGGTCGAACGTTGGTGTTGAACACCGACACTGCAACAAAATGAAGAATCGAGCCTCAAAGATGCATATTTTGATATCAAGCACTCATTGAATAGACCCAGTTTTGCAAATTATTCATCACATGGTCCATCACTTCAGAACGTAACAAACACCAGTATGCTATTTAGTAAGCTTAAACCATTGTTACAAAAGGTATTGCTACGAAAAGGCTAACAAATCAAAGCATCAATCCTACAATTACAAGGCAAAAATTAAGTTCAGATACAGAAAACAATGGCAAAATTATCGATTACCTTCTCAAGCTTGTACTTAATCCTCTCCTCTGCATTAGCAAACTTCTTCTTTGGCTTCCTAGTGAGACCGAGACGACGTGGGTCTCTCCTATTCGCGGCTTTCCTCTTGTATTTCTCTCTTTCTTCTGCAACTTGAACCTTTTCTTATTCTTCCATTTCTCCTTCTTTGGTGGGTCGATTTGATGAGTTTCAAACTTGGGTTTCCCTTGCGATATCACCAAGTTTACGGTTCCATGGCTCAAATGCCTCGAAACCCACGGTGGGGTCGTCGGGTTTGGTGGAACGATGGGTTTCAGTGGACGGAAAATTGCTGCTTCGGGGATGAGGGAGGGGGAATGGCGAGGAATTGAATCGGAAAATCGAGAAGCTCTTCGCAGGCTACGAAATAGAGCTTTCGCCATTACTACTGTTGCTTCAAAAAAACAGAGAGTGAGAGGGGAAAAGATCATTAATTTGTTGATAAATCATAAACCCCACATCGTATAAAACCATAAACCGAAGTGCTTAAACCCCAGAAAAATGCTATGGCGGATTTGGATTTTCCGATTGGCAGTTCAGCCCGACCCTGATCAACATATATGGAGCAACCCGTACATTTTTATAAAAGGTAAACTACCTCCAAGGTCACTGAACTTTAGGTTCAATTCTATTTTAACCATTGAACTATTAATTTTGTCAATTAGACCACTAAATTATTAAAATGGTTTCAATAAAGCTACTTACCGTTAAACTTTGAACGGAATTAATGACATGACGCAATGAAGTAAATTTGTATAATTATACATCTAGTCTTTCTTATTTACACTTTTGTCTATTTTGGTATGGAACAATTCAAATCTGTGTAGAACTCTACTTTTCCCTTGCGTGTTCGTTGAAGAATAGGAAACTCAGTTTGAGTATAATTTTTCTACCCAAGTTTCCTTTGTAAGCAAGTAATTAATTCCTATAAAAAGATTCTAGGGGCTATGGTTTAGAAACAAGTCGAACAAACCCTCTTATAATCATTTTTTTGACATAGTGAAAATTCTCATATTCTCTCTTGATTTATCTATTTTTAGATTTTTCACGCAAATCTTGACATCTTACTTTAATGCTTTTACTTTCCGATCGTTCTCTTTTCGCCATTATCACTGTCTTGAGGTCCAATATGATCCCAAAGATCAATCAATATGTATGAAGGTAAATGGTTCATTCCATTGGGTAGTACTAATTGGAAGTGGTAAAGGGGTTTGTTTAGCCAAAGGACCAACATGGCAATGTGCTATAATGATTTATGGAAAGAAGTACAACCCAATTGACACATTTTATTCAAGTTTGACAATGATGCATGCCAAAGATATGATTTATCACTATTAGAAATGGAGACAAAAAGTGATAACAAGGAGAAAGAAGAAAGAAGAAACATTTGAATGTTGAGATTGGGACAAGGAGGAAGAATGGTACAAGCCCACCATTTTTCTATCAATCTCCTCCATCTTTCCACCTGAAAGCTCTTGTCGAATTAAAAGACTCCACTGTTACCGTACCGAATAATTACCATAATAGCACACATAGGGTTTATAGGTAGGAAAACCTCAATCAATTCATTACATCACATGTAAACATTACTGGTGACCAAATCTTAGACAGTACAATAAGCTTTAAGGTCAGATGCACGAGGTTGAGATCTACCAGCTGCTTGAGCAATTTGGGAAGAGTAAAACTTGGAAAACTCTTCGTAATCAAAGGGTTTGAAGAGCATGGGATTTGTGTCATCCACCAGTTCTGCCGGTGTCTTCACCAGGTAGCCCCTCCTCTCAGCTTTGCAAACAATCCCAGGCTATACCTGCCCGTGTTTCCCTTCAACGTGACCTTCAACGTCACTCTGAATTCTATATGTACCTGATGTTTACGTTTCCCTGAGGCCACAAAAAGGTAGTGAGTTGCTGTTCGATGTTTTCAGCAACATGAGCATCATCGGCCGATATACTTTCGAGCAATCCCGTTGGAGACCCAAAATAGCCACGAAAAGGTTTCTCCGAAACACAAAGCTGTTTGGTCAGTAAAGGCAAGTCGAAAAGTTCTTCCAAGGCTTCAAATATTGCTCCTCGGAGCACCTTCATTTCGTCGAACGAAGCCTTGAAACAACCGTACTCCTCCAGTGCTTCCCGAACCCGGAACTTCATCGAATCCCAATCGGGGCTGCCCGGTTTCAGGTCTTGCTTTGAGAAATCTATAACTGGAACCATACCCGGTGTTGTTCTTGAGCTCATTTCTGTCTTCTGTTTATACAACCAGGAATGCTTGATTTTTACCTGAATGGCGCCTTTATATGTACAAACTATTAGATTTAATATATATTATGATAAAAAAAATGAGATTTAATATTGCATTGAACGCACCATCGTGAAAGGTAAAATCATGATTATAACACAAATTAAAAATTCCTATGATGCATTACCGGCTGAGGTTTTGGACATGCACGATAGAGCGGCTGCACAATACCTTTGAGAGAAAAGAGTCTAAAAATAGAAAACTTAAGTTAATTAGTTGTAAAAAAATTATAAATTTGTATATATAATTATGTGTATATATGTAATAATTATCTAAAACTTTAAACATGCAAAAGAATGACACATTTTAAGTAAAAATGTTTAATTTTTAGATGTTTATAAATCAAATTTTTGTTGCTCAAGAGGATAATATAATAATATTTTTTAATAGGGTAATTTTTTGAAATAAAAAAATTATCTCTTACCGATTATAAATTAAGAGCCACCTTTTAAAAATTGCATAAGGCCCCAAAATCTCTGAACCGCCCATGTGCATTATACAAATCATTTAACAACAACCCGCTGGTTTAGTAATACACGTAATTAGATCCTTTAAATTAGATAATGAGTTTGAATCTTAATGTTGTGAATGAAACAAATTGAATTAAAAAATTTCGGCTTTATAATAAATCTCTATAATACTCAATCTAATTTATTAATCAACCATTAAATCAAATAAAATTATATTAAAATAAAATTATATTAAAATTATAATAAATAAGATAATGAGTTCGTTTACAAGTTCGATTACCCGATACAATTTCAGTAAGTTACTTGCTAGGTTTTAAAACTTGTTCTAATATTTTTAACCGACTTACCTATATCGGTACAGATACTCGAGAAGTTGTACAAGTACGACTGGCCGTTATTACCGTTGGGATTAAAGGTAGGTATCGGTACGGGCTAGGCCATATTGTTACGCTATTTAAAATATAAATTCCACTAGCGCTTTTATGTACCGATACGTGATGAACCGTATCGGTATCAGGCTTTTATGCATATGGGGATCGGTATGGTCCCCTCCGTACTGGTACCCCGTTCATTTTACAAATTTTAGTGACGAAAATTCGTACCGATACACATAAATCAGTATCGATACGCCTTTGCAATTTGATCCAATAATGCTCACTCGTACCGATACGCTATGTTTTGTAATGACAAATTTTATCTGGTTTTTAATAAATTTAAGCATCTAAACGATGGCCAAAGCCTGTGAAATTTTGCATATAATATTCTTATGGCATATTCTTGATATATGTCAAATTTTATAATGATACGAATCTGTTTGTTGAACTTAGTTTATCATGAGCTAATTTTACCATTTCAGGCAATATTTCAAGTCACCGTTTACCTATATTAGGCCTTATAAGTCAACATAACCACATACACTACTTTACACATCAAAATAACCTTTTAACACATGTTTTAGTATAATGCCACCATACTAGGAGATTAGAAACATAGAAGACATTACTTTAGTATAGCTTGTGACTTGCAAAAATTTGTTCTTTTTCCGATCCTCGACCTTTGTATCTTTTAACCTAAAATTTATATAAATGAGATTCATTAGGCTTATATAGCCTAGTGAGGTAATCAATAACAATGAAATGATAGTACAATGAATGTTGATAGATTCAATTTCAATACTTCAATGTAAATGCATCTCAACTATAAGCTATAACAATAACTTAACAATTTTAATCCTTGGATCTATATGAGATAGTGGATACTCAAATTCTCAACCAACATCGCCAATCAATGAACAGTCAAATCCTCCAACATCGCCAACAGACCAAATCATAACACGTCCATCCAACATCGCCAAATAGAGCCTTAGCTCAAAGACCGTAGTCCATTCCGTACCAATGAGCTCATAAATTTTATGGTATGCCAGTTGTATCCAACGACCACTCGAATCTAGGGTCCGGTGTTTTAAGCCAATACAATAACAATGTCAATATTGTTGACAATATCAATATCAATGACAATACCATGATTCAATGGGCAAATAATACAATGCAATTGACTTACCAAAGCTTACTAATATTATATTATACGAGGTTTCGATGCAATGGTACCTTATAACCATATTAGCAATGCAATAAACAATAAATAATAGAACCGAGAAGGCACCTAACCATTCCGTTGGGCTCGAATTCTTTAACCGTTTTGCTTGTCAAGTGGTGGAGAAGTGATAGTTGGGTGATTGGTGGTGGAACCAATGAAAAGAAATAAGAAAAAAAGATTTTAGAGTGGTTCGAGCTTCTAACCAAGCTCTACATCCACTACCTTAGCTTCCCCACTAAGGATTTCCAAATTCACTAAGAATTTTTTTCCTTTTTCCCGGGCTTAAGAGGCAACCCTTACAAACACAAGACTTATAACACAAAGACTTTTAAAACACTCTTTCACAAAAGAGAAAAGAAAGCAAACAAAGAAATCCTCACTAGGTAGATTGTTTGCACAATTAAGCTCTTACCCAAATCTAATACACTTGAGCACACATTGACAGTTTAGCTCACAAGTGTTTGTCTATGAAGAAAATGACAATTTAAGTACAAAGACACTTTTCTAAATCATTGGGATGTTGGCATTAAGACCATTAGTTGTTGCTGAAGCTTGAAGGTTTGTTTTATACTCCCAATTGAGTTCCTAGCCGTTGGAGACCGTTGGGATTAGATTGGAGTAGTTGGAGACAAATTTCCATGCTAAATTTACTTTTGTAGAGCCTTCAGTATCGATATGCGGGTGTGTGTATCGGTATGCTCCTTCTTATAGAAATAGCCGTTGTGCTCTGATCAGCCTGTGCGTATCGATACGTGTATATATCGAATCGGTACAACCCGTAATGGAAATAGCCGTTGGGGTAGTTAAAACACAGGGGTATCGGTACGCCTCAATGCGTATCGGTACGACCACCTCCGTATCGGTACGACTGAACCTGTACCGGTACAAGTTTTCAACACTGGAAAATTCCTATAGCAAAAACCCTAAGGTGTATTGGTACATCCAAGACTGTATCGGTACGGGCAATTTAGTTTTATAAGTTTTACTATTAAAAACGTTTTGAAGCCTTCCAAAACGTTTTGAAAAACACATCAAACATATTTTCAAGCTGTTTGGACTTAAAATTATTTTTGAAATCTTTTCAATTTAGTCCCAAACTATTTTTCAATTATTATATCAAAACAAATATCCTAACATATTTTCGAGAATCCGACTACACTCACCAAAACTTTCAAGGCTTTCAAGCTCCCGGGCGATGATTCCTTCGCTCTTTGATTTGTGAGAATCCGATGGAATAGGCAATCCCTCAAAAACTATATATACAAAATAATTAATTATAAATTAATCCTTATTATTAGTGACCAAAATAGAAAAAACCATAACATTAGTTTTGCCAAAAATAATAGTTCATTTTGTCAAACTATTGCTCTTTGTTTCTGTTTTGGTCATCAAACTATTGCTTTTTCGTGAGTTTTTAACAACAGGTGATTAAAATAGAAAAAAATATAAAGTTAGCAATGATTTTGCCAAAAAATAATAATTTGATGACCAAAACAGAAAAGCGAAAATAGTTTAGTGAGCAATGATGTTGTTTATTATTTTTGGAGGTTATGGAGTTTTTGTAAAGTATATTATTTATTCACGTTTATTAAAACAAAATTTTACTATTATGTTACTTTTTGTCTATGTTTTTGTCACCAAACTATTATTTTTCGGTGAAATTTTTAACGGCAGGTGACCAAAATAAGAAAAAAAACATAATATTAGTGATGATTTTACCAAAAATAATAGTTGATGACTAAAATAGAAAAGCAAAAATAATTTAGCGACTAATGGTGTTGTTTATTCACGCTTATTAAAATAAAATTTTAAGCTTGAAAGGAAAAAAACCTATGCTTTTGCCGGGAGTCGAACCCGGTCTATTGCTTGGAAGGCAATTATCCTAACCGTTGGACTACAAACGCTAGTCAAGGATGTGGTATGAATTATCTATTTTGTTTTATTAACAGTAGAGTAGACACCTAAAACGTAGCAACAAGCCAACAACTAGGTAGGATGCATAAGAGTGGTCAGGCTTTTCATTCATCACAATATATGCTATTGCTAAAAGACAGATATGAAATCCATGAGATCCCATCTATGTTCACATATTATATCATATAATGTAAACTAAAAGCTTATTGCCTAACAACATCGGATCCAAAATGCTTTTGAGGGTAGGCACAAGTCAAAATATTTTTAGGGTGGGCACAAGCCATAAAAACCTCAAAATTTCAAAGTAGGCACAAGTTATAGAATTTAAGGATTAATTTATAAAATTAAAAAAATTAAAGTCAAATGTATGAACTTTAAAAAATTTAGAACGAACACAAGCCCACCAAAAAATATACGTGGCTCCGCCACCGTGTCCAGACATATACATATAAAAATATCAATGATATGCGTTGAGATATTATTAATATTTTTTTGAAAAAAAAAAGTCTTGTTAAAAACCCCTAAGCAACATGATTCAAATGATTGAACACAGTTGCATCAGCCCAGGATTAAGATGAAACAACAGAGCGATACTGCTCTCTAAAATACAATGGATATTGATATTATTAATATTGTAAAATGATTATTGTTATCCCTCCTGAAAGTACAACATCTTATCATTCCAACAAATAATAATAAAAGTAGTAGTTTATTTATCATCAAATCCAACATTACATAAAAAGAATAAACTATCACAATTCTTTTCTTTTTTGAATTATTATTATTACAAATAGGCAACCAAGTAACCTAAGAACCCTCTTAAACCCAAAAAAAAAAAAAATCATGACATGGGTTCATTATACCTGGAAAATTTTGAGACTACAACTTCAAAAACATCACCATCAATACAAAAACCCTATAATACAATATATATTGGCAATATGATAAACATGGCAAGACAGCATAATAGACTATGGTGCAATCCACCCTCACGGGTCACGGCAGTGAATAAAGATCGGATTCCTCTGTCTGGGAACAACCGATAAGAGTGACCAAACATGTGAAGAAGCAAAAATAAACGGTGGAAAGGAGGGGAAGAGAAACAGTACAACTGACCGACCGACCGACTGCAACACGAAGTGGTTGAGGCTGGCATTTTCTGCCAAAAAGAATTGCCAGACTCAATAGACTTGACCAAAAAACACAACCCTGACTATGTGACAAACTCTTGAGTTCCCTAATAACGAATTTTGCTTATGGTCGAGAACCTGTACACACGCTAAGCTCCGCGTGATTGAACCTAAAAAACCCTTATTTGAGGTTCGATAAGGACCACATGAACCGATGAATGCTTTGAACGGACCAAAAACAACTCTTGGTTTTCATTGAAAACCATAATTGAATGGAACTATTAAATACCTCGTAGGGAAGAACAAACATTCAATCTGAATTCAACTCATGATGAAGCAGCAGCGGTTGATGCCTTCTCCATTTTATCCTTTTTGATCTCAGCTCTCCTCTGTTCAGCATGCTGGGCAACACCGTTTGCAAGAGATTGATAATGGGAATCCAGCGTCTGTGTAAGGTTCTGGAACCTCATGGGATCTGATGCTTGCAAAACTAGATTCAAAATTCGAGAAGGAAGAAAAGTTTCTTACTTCAGACGGCCTTGCAAAAATCAACAAAAGTAGAAGATGCATACAAAAAAACTGAAAAAGGCTGAACAAACATTTACCCTTGACAGTATCAACAAAGAAAACAAAAGGGTCTACTTCATCAATTGGTGACTGCAACTCTTCGTCGTCACTAAAGTCATCATCTGAGTAATCGTCATAGGGACGGAAAGCCTTAGCCTATAGGAAACAATGTCAGGTGGGGTAATATAGCATTTTTGAAAGTCCGGGATCATTTACATCGACATGTCCTAAAATTAAAGCTCATCCTTCCCATCCAGTAGCTAGACACTCCCTTATGGGCATAGGATTCATTCTCGGCACTTAAGATATTTTGCCTAAATAATAAACCTAAAGGATCAACATAATGAATACCTGAGCAGCTAATTTTCGAAGCCTGATGTTATCAGCTTCATCCTCGTCCTCTGCATCAACTCCCATTTCCTTGTCAGAACCATTAGCATCATCAGTCTGGAAACCATCCATATCATCATCTTCGGCCTCTTCCTCATTTGCAGCTTCTGTTCACAAGTAAATGCATGGGATATAATCCAGATATAACGGGAAAAGATGTGAGGATAAAACCTCCAAAAGACAGCAAGGGAAAAAAAAAGTGTAAGCAGATGCAAATTCACACAAGAGAAACCTGCAACTTGATCCTTGTATGCAACTAGCAGATCCAAGGTGGCCTTGAACACACGCCCAAGAGCCTCCCCAGCCAACTGTTCACCGGGAAGTGCAAGTAGTGACGTAAGGCCCAAGCAGCACACTTTCTTATCATGTTCCCTGTAGCGCCCATATCACTTACAAAGTCAACAAGACAATATCCAAGGCGAATAAATCATCATAAACTAATGATACACTGCTCAAGGCTTGCATGGAGCGTGAGGAAAAGAGGTCAAAGCAAATACAAAAATACCTACCGCTTAAAATTAGCCCGTTGACCACTCTTTTTAACTTGTTGCAACAAATGGAACCAAAGGTTGAACACTTCATTCGTAACACACAACTTATTTAATATGATGAGAGTCAATATTGCATTGTAATAAACCGAATTGGCAATCTGCGTAAAAAAATAAGGCCAGTTTTCTGTTAGAAAATAGCAGGTATGTGCATGCCTAGAAGAGTATATTAACATTTAAAACAGCATAAGCTGTCGTATTTACTAGCTACTTCACACCATAACTCAAATTTGTAACAGGAACCCAACAAAGAAAATCTAAGATGGACAAAAAGATGTTGAATTAACTTAAATTGTACAAAATGTATAAGTATCTCGAGTGGGTGCACATGAAGCATGACATCATATTGCAGAAAACAAAGGCAGGTCCGGACACCTTACCACTTGTACAAGAAGACATTTCAACCGCGATTTCTCCGTTCGACGCAATCGGTCAAGCGTGATTCTCAGATATGGCTCAACCCAATGATCCACCTGCCCTCTACAGTTTTGAAACACTACTTCTATCAGCTTTGGGGCAGGCTCAATATCATTGTCCTCTAAAGTTTTATCAGCCATAGCCTGCCGAAGTAAAAGAAAAATAGCATTGTCCATGTACCCGAATGGATGCCAACATAAAGTTAGACATTATGCAAAAAGATCACAAACTGAAGAATGTATAAATCATTTTCAATTCAATTTTCCCAAGAGTTTCCATCTACATACAACTTGTTACTAGAAAAGAACTCACAGATGAAATCATATTCCAAAGACTTTGCTGGTAATCTGGTTCTTTGCAACTGAGAAAATGTGCAGTTCCCCTGGATATATAATTGTCCAAAGGAACCAAAATATCTGCATGAAAATAGCTGCTACTTTGAAACAACACAATAAATAAATAAATTCAAAATAAATAATGATAAATTGAAATTGAATGAAGAAAGAGTGAAACTTTCCACATATATTGACCTTGACCTCATAGATAAAATAGAAATATCCACATTCTATCATAAACTAATCCAAACATCTACATTGCAATGGCAAACTGATCCCAAAAGTAGGGATTGTTGCCTTTAAAACTGTTCAGATCACGAAAATCTGAACCAATGAGGATTTTTCCCTTTTCTGGGGTGCAAATGTGTTAACTCTAAGATTTGAAAGGACATCATGTGCTTTACACAATTGATTCTACCAACAAATGCGACAACTGACAAGTTTTTCAAAGAGCTATAGTGTCAGTAAATAGAATCATACTTGGAAAGAAGTCTATAGCCCAATCAGCTAATGCTTCAATCATCAAAGGCCAAAGGCTCCACATTTCCAAGGATATAGTTGGAGAAAAGAATGTCATATACGACACAATCTCCAAGACTTCTTCAAAAACCTCTGCAGAAGAATAAAGAAAATGATAAAATAAAACATATACAAAGATACAAACCAAATACCATCTTATACAAGTCAAATTTGGCATATTCAGAATACAACAGCAAATATACTACTTGATAACTAAATTATTCAACTCAAATTTTTACATTTAATTCTGCAAAAATACAAAAGTCAAGTCCTTTTTAGTAAGTAATCACCATACTCGGATAATGATTTGAAGGTATGTTTACAACAGCAGATAGGCTTTCCTAGGGCAAGCCTTCAATTAGCCATTGTCAAGTTTTTTGGTTACTTTAGAAAATGTTTAATGTGTTTATCAGTATATTGGATTCTATAGAAACTGAGAAACTCCTCCCGACTCAAACCACATTTTCCACTGTTATTTATAGTTGGATACAGTTCTGAAGTCTAACTGATATGCAGCGTCTTTAGGAATAGAACAAAAGCTTTCCTTTCTCTTTGCATTGCATACTATGAAAATCAATGACCTAACAAAACTTGCAAGACTTAATAAAAACCGTAACACCTTAACTGTTCTCATTTCAATTTTTACATGTGAACTTTAGGTTCTTAAATCAACTTAATACTGTATACTCAATCCAGCCCCATTTTGTGAGGCTATCTCCCTTTTCTAGCTGGCTCAAAGTATGAATAACATTTGAGCATATAGAACAAACAAAAAGAATCATTGGAACAGGAGGGGAAAGGAAGAAAAATAGGACATACCTTGTCCATCAGTTGTCAACATTTTTCGCATGATTGGAAGCAAAGTGGGCTCAATCTGAACAAAGAGGTGAGGAAGCCTGCTAACTGATTCAAGTATTGTGCTTATGGCGCGCAAACAGCCGACTGCAGCCAAAGCACCAGGGTCATCGGCTTCGACATCAGCTTCTGAAGTGTTCATACACCTCGAAAACGCAGCTGCCTATAGTAGAGACACGAAAATAGTTTCAGGCATAGACAATTCGAAACATAATACCTTAAAAATAATAGAACATTCATTACCAAATTCTGACACAATCCAAGAGCATATGGTGCCATCTCCTCCCCAAATTTGTCAACTATAGTCTCCAGAGTAAAAACAAGGTCCTCATTCTCAACCTCATTCATAAGCTTAAAAATCTCTGGAAGAAAGAATTTGAAATATATTGGCTTACTCGACTTGGTAAAAAAGAGAAACTATGCATCATGTATATGATCCCAAACTTCAGAAGAAGAAAATAAGAAAATAGCAACAGTGCTCCTCAGAGCCAAGTTAACTTTTAGACAACCATCAGTTTGAAATACCACTTACCATCAAGTAGTTGAGGAAGAATTGGACGAATCTCATTTAAATCTGCATTTAAAACAATCTTTTCTCTGTTAAGCAGTCAATACTCCAATTAATAAAAGCAATGCAGAGGGAACAGTTACACAAGTAGTAACTAATTATCACAATCCTACAAATGCAGATTTAGTCCCAAGCTTGCTCGATCCAAATACAACTCATACAAAATATAAAATTAAGTTCAAAAGTACCAGCTATATACCTCTGCAAGCTTCAACAAACGATCTCAATGCAAAAACTGAATCAACACGAACAGGAAGTTCAGGATCACGCAACCCAGAAACAACACTATGAAGTGCTTGGCGTAAATTATTCTGGTCAGAGAAGTTTATATGGGCATACTGTCCCGCCACCCAAGCCGCCTAATATCGCAATCACAAAAGAATAAAATGAGAATATCTCATAAAAATGACTCCATATATTGAAGGTAAAAGGCAACGGAGGAGCGTTAGTATGTCCACCAGACAAAGAGAACGGAAAGAAAAATAAAACCTTGGCCCTAAGATGACCGACAGGACTGCGGAACTCAGGGAAAACATGTTGCATTAACATATGTTCCAACTCGGATTTATAGGGCTCAGTTTGTTTCAGCTTATCACAAAGTGCTCCAACAGCAAGGAGAGCACCATCCTTCTGTCTGTAAGGCTTATATTCTACTGATGCTTCCTCATATCTAGAACAAGAAAAGGACGTACCATGAATGTACCATAAAAAACGTCGAGAACAAAATCAATATTTCCCATATGCATTAGGCTTCAAAAGTGAAAGAATACCTCTTAAAAATGTCCACGATGAATTGAATAAACTTTTGAAGATTCTCTTTTCCACGTTTTCTGACTAACTCACTGACAAAGTCCATGGAAGTAGTCCTTGGACTGTATAAATCTTCAATTATATCTGCAATACAACAATAAGAAGCGTATGAGCCAGATTGCCTCATTCTAGGTTTACAACAGGCATACCCAGTTTGATAGCTTACCATAGCCCTTCCTTACATACTCATGTGGATCTTCCTCCCAAAGCTTTTGATCATTGTCATTGAAACACATGAGAGGGAAGACTATCTCAAAAAGAAGAGCATCTATTTGTGGCTGCAATAAAGTATACATGCTATTTTTCGAGATGCTGCATATAATTAAATGTTCCATTGTCAAAATCCATTATTAACACCTCTAAATTGAAATATATTTTGCAACACCACACAGGATGCAATGTCATCAATAAACTCGACATAAATGCAAAGGCAACAAATAAAAAATAGTAAACCAACAAAGCACAAGGTAGAAAAGTATAATTAGGTAGGATGGATTTTATTTGGTGACATTCTTAGTTTTAAAGGGCGCTAGGCGCTCCGAGGCGTAAAGGGTCCTTGGAGCCGAAGCGCTAGGCGAAAGCGCTCGCCTTTCGTAAGTGAGGCGCCCTTTTGTGCTAAAAATTATAAATCAATTCTAAAATATATTTTATACTTAAAAACATGATAATTATATTATAAATGTTAGAAGATCAAAATATTTCTATTAGATGTAAATTTCCAAGCTATTAAAAATAAATATTTTAAAATATTGATAAGTTTATATTATTTGAATATACAATTTTAGTATTTTACTTAAATTAATAAATATTTACAAATAAATTTTATTTTATTATATTAATTTACAAAAAAATTAATATTAAAATTATTTTTTTTGGTCTAGATTTATCAATATGACCACCCATTTTTAAAGTTAGTTGGATTTATTTTTGAGTTTGGGCCATTATTTTTAAACTAAATGTAATGGGCTTATTACCAACCCATTTTTTATTTTAGTTTTAAAAAAATTCAATTAAACCCTAGTATTTTTAAAATACTAGCAGCAGCCTCTCTTCCTAAACTCCCAATCCATTGCTGCCGCCGCTCAGAACATCTCACCATTTTTTCTGCTTCTCCAAGGTCATCCTTCATGAATCCTTCAACTTTCCTTTATTTTCTTCATTTCCCGTTCCGACCCAAAGCCCAACCACAACGGCTGCCTTGAACTTCGTCGTGGCTGTCCAGAAGGCGTCAGAAGCGCAGCGCCTTGCGCCTCTGCAAAAAGCACGCGCCTTGCACCGCCCAGCAGCGCCTCTCGTCCCTCGCCTCGCCTTTGCAGGTGAAGGCGTTTTTCACGTCTCCTCACTGCGCCTTGCGCGCGCCTAGGCGCGCTTTTTTAAACTAAGGTGACATTAAGGGAAAATGTTATACAGTATACAGAAAAAATAGTCCTATTGTTTCAGTCAACACTGTAAAGAATAACTTTAAAATAGCCCTATTGTTTCAGTCAAATGCAGAGCAACCTTTAGCCTCACAAATGAATGGTCCAGTTATCTTAAAAGAATGGAAGTTCTGACAAAAGCACAATTGACCATCTTACACTGAGTAAAGAAAATCAAAAGCACCAGTTATGCATAACCAAATAGCACACCTGCTGCTTAGATATTGAAGAATACGGTTGGTAACTCTATCAGGGAGATATCCACCAACACGAATCACACCCAATAAATTTAAGTGGCATTCCAAAATTTTTCCTGCATAATTCTTCTGAAACATTTGGGCAAAGGCTCTGTTTTCTGGATTCCGAAGCTTTAAATCTCCAAACCTATAAAAAGCCACCAAAATCACAAATGAACTTAGAAACACGAGGCTATACAGAATACCAGTTGCAAATTTAAAGCTTACCGAGTGTATAGCCTATTTAAAATATGAACTGTCCATTTTTTGACCTTCCACCACCCCCATGATTTCCTGAGCTCAGGAACTACAGGTTGGCCTTCCAGAGGAACAGGCCTCTCCAAAATATTTAAGAAAAGCATCATCCAAGCATTGAACACATTTGGGTCAAGTAACTGCTTTGGAATCTCCAACTGCGAAATAGAGACAACGAGCCAAAGATGGCATGTAAGTAGAACAAATCTTACCAGTTGACATAAAAACACTGTAGTATGAGTAGTTTTGATCAACATCTTTAGTACATGATTTATCCTCAAGCTCAAAACTCCAATAAAAAAATGCACTACTTGACTTCCAATTTTATTGATCATAAAGAACAAAACAATAGCACCATATAAGACCACAAATCTGCGTCCAAAAATCACTTTGATTACAAACATAGGCATAATTTCAAATAACAAATCCCTTTTATAAATATGTCCAAAGATTATCTAAACAGGAAATTAACAGAGAAAGAGGATAATTTTTTAAAAAAAATCCGACACATGTAAAAAACTAGCAGTTTAAAAACTTACATAGATGCTTTCAAAAAATACTTACATAGATAGATGACCAGAAAATTTTACAAATAAGTTTTATGTGTTCTGCTACTTCCAGCGCTGGTTTGTCTATCTGAACAAGTCTGCTGAATATATTGAGAAGATGAGGAAATGTCTCCTCGACAATGCGGTGAACTGGAGTTCTCTCCTCTTCAGATTTGAACCTAGAATGATAAAGAAAACGATGAAATCAGTAATGTAAATTGGAACAGACACAACACGAGCATACTATGCACCAAATCAAGAGAAACAATGAAAACCGAGTTTTTATTTAATTAAAACATCAACAATTCAAAGCGGACAAAGCTTCCATCTACATGAACGGCAATCAAGCATCAAAGCCAAGGAATATTCTAATTGGATTAATCAAATACTTCCCTTCACTTCAGCCGCAAACAGAAAAATATAGTTTATACTTACTCATATTTTCCAGCCAGAATGCGCAACACAAACAAAGCCCCATAAACTTGCTGATCTTGTAGATTATGTTTCACCCAGTCTAGAAGCCGAGGCCACTGCTCTGGGTAATCAGCATGTATAATGGTTTTGAGGCATTCACCCAACTGCACCCTGCAATAATACCGAATCTGATGACTTATTAATGCATAAAGAAACTTGATTGCATCATCTACAACTACAAGCACTACCAATGAATCAGAAAATAGTTCTAAACAAACAATTGATACCTCAACAAAGGAGGAACTTGAGTTACGAATACAAGAATATGATCGCGAACCATATCTTTATCGCTTTGCAAAATTTTCTGCGGCTCGTCTACATTTATTAAGAACAAAATAAATATGCATACTCATATTCATAAACACCCAGAAGTATTTTCTTAAGGGGGGAAAAGTGTAAAATTTGATTAAAACTTTGATACTTGAATCAAAAGGAGCCCAATTCTTAGCAATGAAGTTCTTGAAATGAATAGAAGCAACTTGACGAACCGCCATATCATAATTATTGTCAACGATGATCCGTAACAGTCTCACCAAATGCTGAGGCGTATACTGAAACTGAAACCAAACAAAATCCATTTAAAAAATCAATATTTTTATCTGAAAACAAAGAATCAAAACCAAATTGATAAAACAAAAACCTGATTAAGGCTTTGCTCGGCAGCTTTGCGTTCAGCTGGATTGGGATTAAGCGCAGCTTGAAGAACAACAACGAGACTTGGAAGATCCATATTTTTTTAAATCCAATGATTAAAGGTGGGATTTTTTTAAAAAATGTGAATCCGAACTGTTGAAATTCAGCTTAATCAGATGAGAACCGAGGGTTCTGAAAAGGGAAATTAGGATTAAACGAAGAGTGGATCGGGAGTAAGAGAGAGCTAGAGCTGGAGCTGGAGCTGGAAGGGAGTGTATTTAAATGATTAGGGTTTGCGGTTGTTTAACTAAACTAAACCACCCCCATTTACTCTCTCAGCAGCCACAAGTGCATGGCTCAAAAGCATGTAGTATTTCATTGTAATAATTAGGGAACAACATTCCATCAAGTTGAGTCGAGTAGAATAATAATTTTTAAGTTGAGTGAATTGATAATTCTTGTTTTACAACTCAATTTTTTTAAAAAAAATTTTAAGTCGAGTCGAATTGTTCGAATTTATATTCAAATTTAATTCTAAACAGTTAATATTATGGTACTAATTAATTTCAATTCAAACAGTTTCCTATAACCATGTTTGATATATATATATATATATATATATCATACATAATTAAGGATTCGGTTCGAACTTGAAAACTGACTCGCTAATTACTAAAAATTCTGAATTTTTTGAATTTAATTTATAAAATTACGAGCAGTATTTTTTTCGCATAGCGTCGAGTCAAAAATTTTGATTTTTTCTAGTCAAAATTTTGTTAACCTCTAATAATAGTGAAAATAAAAGATTTAATTTCAAATAATTAATTAGTGAAGTTTAATCTTCATTTATTTTAATAATTTATATATTTGGTTTTGGTCAGTGTATACTTGAATTGAATATGAAATTTATTTCATATACTTTAATTTTATATAATGTAATTATTTGTTTTTAAAATAATTAGTGATTTAATCAGATTAATTAGTAACATTAATCATTTAGATTAACTAATTGGAAAAGTAACGGGTTAAATTGCAAATTGTATTGTGTTAGGATCAAATTATGTTAAATTAAATGTAGATTTAATCCCCAAATGCAAGTATACTAGAGGGACCAAAATTACAATTTGACCTCAAAATTATTATTAAAATAATTAATTGAATAAGTATTTCAAGTTAAATCATATAAAATTAAACTTAATTTGAAATATTTTTGCTTGAATTTTGCCTATGTAAAATAGTATAGATCAATATTTCATTTTTAAAAAAGTGACAAAGAAATTAAAATCGTTCCTCTAATAATTATTTATTTTCCCCCAAAGTTAATAACCTCGAAAAATATAATATATATTTGAAATAATACATGTAACAAATTTAATTTTTTTTAAACATCTAGTGTGATCTCATAGTAGTATCTTTTCGTTCTTCAAATAAACTACTCGAATTTAAATTTTTAGAATAACAATATTTTCTTTTTCACTAAAATCACTTGGAAGATTCAACAAGTTTAAGATTTGAATCTAAACATTTATAACATTTTCTCCTTTCGTCTACAGCTACTCAGCTAGGCCTTAAACCAAAATAAAAAGTCCGAAAATCCAGTTATTACTTCCATTTCTATATCAATCTTACTTTTCAAAAATTCCCATGACCAGAATCATGGCTTCTCTCTTCTTTCTTGAAGTTTCGCCTCCGAATTCCTGGAATCGTCGATCATGTACCTGTTTGCTTGCTCCAAGAGAATCAAGACATGTGATGCCTCGTTGTACCCCATCGATTACGGACTAGACAAAGAACAAATCTCGACCTTTTACAACATAAACTCATCCCAGATCATCCTCATTTTCCATGGAAACAAACAAAGATTACCTTATATTATCCACGCCTTGTTCCTGCATTGCATACTTCTACGACACATCCTACACGGTTCAACCGTAAGATACATTTATAAATGTTTCAACTCAGGTATACAGTGGACGAGTGTTGAATATGGTAGTGACATGTACAGGAATATGGTATTGACATGTACAGTAGCAAGATGATACTTTATCAGATATTGCTTTGATGCTATCTGCTAATGTAAGTGACATACTGAAAATGAACAGAAATTTGATTCAAAACCCAGAAAACATCCCCCCCCCCCGAAGATTCCATTTATCCGATGCATCATATCCCCATACTGATGTTCAGACGTGAGTCAGACACGAGAATTAGATGAGTATTTCAAAATAAAAATGAAGAGTCAGAGTAACATACTCCAAGTTACTATGTTGCTTTCCTCCGTGCACTGCAATGCTTCAAATTGGATAACTGTAATTATAGAGATGAAGATGAAGAATACATAGCAAGATAACTAAAATGAAACTCGGAAGCAATACAAAAAATGCCTGACCCAAGCATATGCAGTAACTGATTTATCACTATTAGGTGTTAACAAACCACTTTCTTTAAGCTTTGATCATTCAAAATTAAAATGTAAATCCATTGTTAAAACTGAAAACTCATAGGATGCTTGGAGTAATTTTCCGAATAAAATTCAGGGATTCAGAATTCCCTTCAAGGGGGAGGTTTTTCATGTCTTCCTTTACAAGCATCTTAAGCTTCTGAAACTAAATGTAAGCCATGGTGAACTATAGAACAAACAGTTCCTTAGATAAAAACAACATCAGATGCTTTGTCGTGTATTCAATCCGAACCCCTTCCCAACCGATTGAAGAACTGCAATCATTAAAAATAGCAAATGTAACAACTTTGCTAACAGACAGTAATCATATCGGATAACTTCATGATGTTGAACTCATTATATGTGCATGCGTAAACACGAATCCATCCAAGTTCTCTTCTGATTAGCAAGAAGATGTTTATTGGACCATAGCAGCTTAATATAAATTGCAGATGTTTATTGGACCAGAAATAGACTGTATGTTTATTTCCATGAATTGAATAGTTTCTGCTTTCCAAGCAAAATTTGAAAAGTAACGCATTTTTGTCAAGCCATCATGCAAACAAAGAGTAAAATGAGGTGACCAGAAAAAAAAATCATCAACGTACCGAGATCGGGTACTGTAGAAACCATCCAACAACCGGAATGTGACAGAGGAACATACTGACTGACGGCCAAAAGCCACTGAAAGAAAAAAAAATGGAACAGAAGTTTAGGTGCAGCATAAGCAAGTTATCTTATCCAAAGCTTACAATGAAACACGGAACAAACCCAAAAAGACTAAGACAACCATATATTTCCAAGATAATACCAACTACTGGCCAACGAACGAATAAGAAAAAGAGCCCCAGAAGGAAAAAAACAGAACCCTGTGTAAGAAAGGAGAAAGTGATAAAATTACATCAGTTTACATCAATACTATGTATTTTCAAGTTTTCCATAATTTTTGAACATTTATGAATAAAAATACATAAAGCAACTTCTTACAGATATTGTTATGATATAACAAAAGCCATATAGGTTGATCCGAAAAAGTAGGACTACATACTTTTTATATGTGGTATGGATTTTCGTAAGTCCCCAAACATAGACCTCATGCTACTGAAGGTAACAATACCCTTTATGAATGATTTACTCCGGTGGATACACATCGGGAAATTAAAACCATAATAAGCATTATAGGATGAGTGAATTACCACAATTTTTGTATTTTGTACCTTGTAGTTTTTCCTGAAAAGCTGCAACGTAGAATACCAGCCCATCAAAACCACAACACCTGCTAACCACAAAATCTGGTTGCAAAATGTCAGAAAGTTAGAATATGGAAAAATGAATTATCATATTTTGCCGCATAATGTGCATGAAAAAAACATTCAGTATCTATAGAAAACCTTACATTTCCTAAAGCAAGCAGACCCCTGTCAAAGAAGAGAGTTACACCAAGAAATGCGAAGGCGATACCGAAACCAATAAGACCCAAGCCAACCTCTGCAAATTGAAACCAAAATTTCTCATGTTAAAGCCAAAAAATAAATAAACTTATTAAATATTTAGAGAATATATAAAAAGTTGAATTTCAAAGAAATCTTATGGGTGTTTGTCAACATAATGCAAGCCATTTGAGCTAGTACGCTTGTATTTATTTTAGAGATTTTATTCTTTATGTACATAAATTAATTTATGGATTCACTAAGGTGTAAAATGTACCTTAGTACATTAAATTCAACTCAAGAAATACAAATTCCTTGGAGCTCTCTGTATTTCAAAATGGTGTCCGAACGGACCGAACCATTGAAATGAGTTTTAATTTTGTAAACCGAAGTACAGCAAATAGAAAAAGACTTTACAGGAGGCAAATCAACAACATCCCAAGTACGTGTTATCTCTAAAGATTGAATTTCTTTACCCATGGCTTGTTGCCGGAGAGTCAGTTCTAGCTTCTCGAACATGTATTAGGTTCAAACAAGGAAGCAATGGCAGAATAACAATTATAACCACAAAGATACGAGTGAACCATTAATAACTAACATCAATAAGAGAATCAATCATATCACTCAGCAATCTCTACACAATAAATTTAAGATTGACATTTCAACTTTACACAAGAAAAATTATTAGGTTCAAACATTGAATCAACCGAAGAATAATAAAGATAATCATGCAGATACGAGCAAATTAGTAACTAGTAACATCAATGAGAGAATCAATGATATGATTCAACAATCTTAACACAAGAAATTTCAAACTTAATAGCTCAACTTTACATAAGAAGAATTGTGCTTAGTTTGTTGCTCAGTTATTTCATACACCATCTTGATATTCGAAGCCGCAGCCCGGATCAGATCAAAACTTGTAGAACTTCAACTAATCTACAACATAAGCGTAAGATCAAATGAGAATTGAAGCTTTAATATTTAGGAATTTCTACGTTTGCTGTAAAATAAAACCATGGTATGACAAATTTATGCATTAGTTTTTCAATTATATGTCAAATTTGATTATGTTAGTGAGCAAATCAAAATGCACAACAAATGAACAAATAACCCAAAAAAATAATAAACAAATACAAAGATTGCAGCCTTTACCATCACTTGGACAGAAAAAAAGAGATCATAAAGCAGATAAGGAGGGGCAATGTAGGAAGAAATTGGTTGAAGATAACAGAAAGGAAAATAAGAATCCAAACCCAGAAATTAAAATGACTGGATAGCTGAAAATCAATGGAAAAAGAGAGAGGTACCGGTAACTGAAGGCAAAGAATCGAAAGCTGGTCGCTATACTCCGATCCGACCCACTTGAGACGGTCCGATTGATGAACCATCAACATTGAAGGCTTGGGTTTCTGATTAGATCATCATTTCTCGATCAGTATTTTTTAGTCGAGAGTCCATGTCGGAGTCCATAAATCTGATTGTGATACTTAAATCCCGTGGTAAGTAGTTTGGCACAAGTTTAAGACATTCCATTTACAGAAAATTTCTTGTTAGAATAATTACTTACTAAAATTAGGTGTGCGATCGGTTTAGATTAGTCAGTGCAAAATTTTAGAGAACCGAAACAGCAACAAAAAAACATAAATTATCGAAATCTACTAATTAATCGAGTGATCAAAGATACTTTGTCTCATATTATCATATTGTATGAATTCGAATTTCACCATTTGTCTTGAAAAATGTAATGCTCTTTTTTAATAAAAAAACATATATCATCAAACGGTTAGATCAATTCCGACTTAATCAAAGCTTGAAAAATACAGCAACGTTAAATATTTGATCAGGAAACTTTATCACTCTTATAGATTTATTCGATTTGACAAAATTATATATATTTTTGGAATGTTAAACGAATATACAAGAGACACTCATATTTCAATGTTGCTAGAAAAAGAGAGATCCTTGTGAGCTGCAATTGTTCAGTTAACATGAAATGCGTTTAATTACAATATTTGGCGGGAACACAAAAGATGGCTGCTTGCAAAGGACCAAGGATGGAAGTTGACATCTTTGTTCTTATCAAACATGATGTGAAATGGAAAATTATAGTAGATTGCAAGAAATTTTCTTTTTTAGGTAATTGTATAGCTGTTGAATGGGACCTTTGTTAGTGGGATTCTTTCTGTTGGTTGTATAAGGTGGTCCTACCGAATGTTTTGTATTATCGGAGATTTTTAGATGAATAAAGCGTCATTTATCTAAAAATCAATTGATCTAACAGAATAAATAAATAATAAATAATTGATTTTACGGGATAAATAAAGTGTCGTTTATTGTTAAATTGTCTTATATGATGCATAATAAATAAATAAATTTAACTAAAAATCAATTGATCTAACAGGATAAGGCGTTAGGTCCCTTAAGCAATATCAGAAGTTCGAATTCTAGCATTGATCAGAAGTTCAAATCCTAACGTTATGAATGGAGAGTACTGGATTGAGAGGGCCATTCCCATATTGAGTCTTTGCAAAACTCAATCTAAATTAGTTGACCAACGAGTCGCATACCAGTGGTTAAACCCAAAAAATAATTTTATATTTTAAAACGAAGCAATATTTATAAATCGTAATTCTAAATATTGTAAAGATAGTCTTCACTAATTGAATCCCACGGTACAACTAATTATATGGATAAATTTTTAATACATCATTGTGATTATATGATAGTATTTGTTTATATTTTTTCTTTATCTTTTGACAACGCACACACGTACACATGTGTTTCAATATGAGTCTCTTAAAATAAACATTATATTTTTCCGCTGAAACCGCTAGTTGAATTCAATTATATGAACAAACTAAATGACTAAAGTGAAATAGAAAAAAAAAACAAAAAAAAAGATAAACTAACAAGCAATAAATAAAATACTAGCAAATATTTAATACATTGACAATATAAATTGTACACACAAATAATAAATTATATAATCACACATAATTAAAATTCAATTTAAATTAATTTAATTTTAAAATTTTGTGATGAGATCTCATAATTTAATTCAAATATATAAAATTATATACTATCTATGTATTAAATATTATTTTTAAAACGAAATATAAATCGACAAGAGCATGATAAACCATATATTATAAATGTTAATTACAAATAAAAATTAATAATCATATGGTTCAAATAAAATTAATTAATGTTATATAAAAATAATTGACCAAACATATTAAAAAAAATTGGATGCCATGCATGCATGTGAAAAATCGTGGCGGTGGTAGTAATCTTAATTGATTTTATGCTGATTTGATGGGCATTCAGGGCTAACAATATTAATTAACATATTATTTAATTATTAGTTATATTTTTAAGTAAAAAGAGAATAATATTTATTCTAAAATATATGGGTTTAATAAGCTTTGTCTGTAAAGTGTATATGTCTTTTTAAATAGTTAAAAAAATAAAGGTCTAATAGTCAGATCGGTGCCTAACGTTTTTTTGTCCACTTTGATGCTTAATGTTTTATTTCGTAACTCAGTTTGGGTTTTACCGTCACGGACGTTAGATTTTTGTTGTTAAGTACCACATGTCATCTTCTTAAAATTCTAGAATTATATTTAAAAATAAATAAAAATTAATACATCTGAAAAAACCTAAAATTATCCTAGAATTTTCAAATAACCCAAAATAGTCTCAAAATCCCTAAACCCCCAAATTCAGCCACTATTATCGGCGTTGGCCGCGTTTTCGACGACGGAATGAAGCACCCTCCTCTCGTCGAACAACCCACACATCGTTCATTGTCTGTTATGCCGTCGTTCGTCGTGAATTATTCGAATGAACTATTCGACATTTCACACAACGCCGGTTGATTTCCGTCGACAAGGTGATAGGTTAAATGGTCGTGATGGTCCGACGATAGATGTGATGGGCGGCGGTATGACAATCGACGGCGAAATCATCCCAAATTGGGGTTTGGGTATTAGGGATTTTAAATTTTTGGGCTATTTTATGAAATTTGGGATTATTTTTATTTTTTTATTAATTATTTATTTTTAAATATAATTTTGAAATTTTAAGAAGCTGACATGTGGCACTTAACAACAAAAATCTAACGTCTATGACGGTAAAATCCAAATTGAGTTACGAAATGTAACGTTAGGCACCAAAGTGAACAAAAAAAAACGTTAAGCACCAAACTGAAAAAGTGGGTATACGATGAACATCGATCTGATTATTAAGCCAAAAACAAATCTGAATCAAAAACTCACCTAAGATATTTATGTATTTTTATGAAACTCCAACTTGGACAATTAAGGTTGCAGAGTCTAGGGGAAAGAACTCTTTGATTATAACTGGCTTAACCAACCAGTCGATTAAATATAAAATTCATAGCTAAATTAGTATATATATGATTTTTTATTTTAAATATAAAATTAAAATATAATAAATAAATATATACAATTTAAAAAATAAGATTGGGTATCTAACTTAACCGATCAATGTTAAGTCGGTTCGGTTAAGTTAGATTAACTAAGTTGGTCGGTCGTTTTATTAATGTTATAGAATTTTTATTAAATTTGAAAAATCGACTGAACTGTCGAAAATATCAAATGCTGACCCATAAGAAGACCACCGTCTTACCAATACATTCAAGTTTTCATCACCAAAGAAATTATATTTATTAAATGTTGTACTAAATCTTGTCACACACATGATGTGGATGAATGAAAATCTTCTTTTTTGTAAAACAATATATTTATAAAAAGAAAATTTTCAATATACAAGTTGGGTAAACTTTATATAAACTTGTTAGTTTTAGGGATTTGGGGTTTGGTTTAGGGCTTTGAGTTTAAGGATTTAGGTTGTAGGATTGCAGGGTTTAGGATTTAGAATGTGGGGTTTAGCTTTTTAGGGTTTAGGTTTAATTTTGGTTTATAATATAAATAAGCAGACTTGCGTAAAATAAATTTTACACAACATGTGTAGCAAATTTAAACTCTTATAAAAATTAGTTTAACAAATGATTACATGCGAAGTGAAAAAAGATTTATACACAAATTTATTAATCTCGTGTTTGATCATAAAGTAATATTTTTTAGTTATTGTATTTAAATATTATATAAAGATGTGAAAATACAAATACACACATAATAATATTAACTATCGATTTAAAAAAGATTTTGAGTGTTTTCTCAACTATATTAATATCCAATTAACTCACGATGATAGTAGCTTAACCAGAGATTTTAAAACAGGTAGATATTATTAAGAAAAAACTTTGATACACAAGTTGTGTAAACTTTAGTTTACACGTGCTTTTTATTTTTAGGGGTTAGGGTTTTAGTTTAGGGTTTAAGGTTTAGGGGTTTAGGTTGTAGGGTTTAGAATTCAAGATTAGTGTTTAGAATTTTGTGTATGGGTTTAAGGTTTAGGGTTTAGTTTTTAAGGTTAGAGTTAGGAATTTAGGATTTGAGTTTTTATAGTGTAAATGCACAAGCTTGTGTAAAATTAATTTTACACAGTCTGTGTATCAAAGTTTTACTCATATTATTATTATTAAAAATATTGATTATTATTATTATTATGCTAATCAACATTTACCCGTTAATTTTGAAACTTGCAAATAAAGATATTAGCAAATTAATTAGTTAGTTATTAGAACAATTCCACTAAATCAGGCTCCTTAAATGTCTGCACATGCCTTAATTAAATTAAACAGGATTAACCTTCACAGAAAATTCTAAGACATCAAACCCTAAAAACAAGTTGACCCCAACATTATTCATAGATGCCAAGCCAATAATTTTTTTATCCACTACTACCTCCCTCTACCTTTAAAAATGCGCAATCTAGTCCCTATCATTACTCAACATCAACCTTGTCTTAAGGAATTCATAAATTAAAAAGGGTTTAATTCTAAAATTTATCCTTATATTTTGTAAAAATTGTAGGGGTTAGGGATCAAAACTCAAGGATAATCTACCATTTTTGAAACTATAGGGGTTTGAATACTTCCCCAAATTAAAAGTTTAAGGCATTTGAGTTTAATTAATGTATCGGATTCAAGACATTGAGAATGCAACAACATTAAATACACGATGAAAGCATGAGCGGAGGCAGTTAGGTAAATGGGGTGTCAGTTGACCCTCATAAATTTTGAGAAAAATTTTCAATATATATTTTTATGTAAAAATGAATATTGACACCATTTTAAAAAGAGATTGACATCGGCTTAAAAAATAATTGAGATCTTTAAAGGAAATTAACATCCATAATTTGATTTCAATACACTTTTAATAAAATATGAGTTAACACCCAAAATTCTGACACCGCAAATAAAATTTCCTGACTGTGCCCTTGGATGGAAGAAAGTTTTGTCGTTTTTGCAATCATATCCGGTTTGACAAAATTAATCTATGTTAACTTATAATTACTTTAAAACATATACAAATGATAATAAAATTATGGGTAAACTACACCAGTAGTCACCGAACTATGGTTTCTTTCCTATTTTGGTCACCGAACTTTTTTTGGCAAAAACATCACTAACGTTATGTTTCGGCCGTTAAAAACTTAACGGTTTTGCTTATGTGGAATTTTATTTTATTTTTTAATTTTCCATGTCATTTATTCTCTCTCCTCGTAAGCAATATATGTTATTTCATAATATTTTTATTCAAACTAACAGGACGGTGACACGTATCACTGCCTATTAGTGGAATAAAAGGAATGAAAAATCAAGCCCCTTATGCAGCCAGAGAGATGATGACACATGTAACTGCAATAGGATGGTGACACGTGTAAACTGCCTATTAGTCGAATCTCTCTGGCTGCATAAGGGGCTTGATTTTTCATTCTTTTATTCCACTAATAGGCAGTGACACGTGTCACCATCCTGTTAGTTTGAATAAAAATATTATAAAATAACATACATTGCTTACGAGGAGAGAGAATAAATGACATGAAAAATTAAAAAAATAAAATAAAATTCCACATCAGCAAAACCGTTAAGTTTTTAACAGCCGGTGACCAAAATAGGAAGGAAACATAACGTTAGTGATGTATTTGCCAAAAAAATAGTTCGGTGACCAAAATAGGAAGGAACCATAACGTTAGTGATGTTTTTGTCAAAAAAAGTTCGGTGACCAAAATAAGAAATAAATCATAGTTCGGTTACTAATGATGTAGTTTACCCTAAAATTATTTGATTTTTTTAGAAGAAGAAAGAAAAACCCTAAAGAACCGGACAATGGTAGGTGAATCCGGGTTGAGCAAATTAAGTGTACAAACAAAGGGTTAGATGAGAGCGGTCCAGTAATGACTTCAACAATTACTATATTTTCCCTTTATTTATCTCTTATATTTTAATTTATTTAATTAAATTTAAAACTTATTTTATGAGAATGATCTAACCCTACATATAAATTGGTACGTGGGATTTAATTTATGATGAAATGACTTCCATTTATATTTATTTATTACGTTTGTATTTAATTTAGGATTATATGTATTCATTTAGGGCTTTGTCTAAAAAGTCTAAGAAATTAACCGTAATCTTTGCTTTTAGAAAACAATTTGTATTGCATTCGATCAAACGATTAGTTTTTTAATTAAGTAGAGATAATTACGCTCTTAGAGTAAATGATGAGATTTAAACTCATATAAGATAAAACAACATGAGCATTCTTGATTACTCGGGAATTAATGGATCTCAACAATTAGTATTTTTGAATAGTCTTAAGGTGTTTACAAAGTAGTATATGCTCATACTTTTCTTAACCCTTTAATAACGCGCATACACATTGTATTAATTTTCGAAATCAATATGTAAAGATATATTTTTTAATATTATAGTGTGATTACATGGTAGTATATGTTCCTTACTCTTATTCTTTTGAAAAACGCACACACACTATACAGACTAGGGGTGTTCATTCCCGGGTGCTCAAAAAATCGGATACAACGATTCTTTCGGGTATTACATATCTCAACCCGTGTCTCGGCTTGCTTTAACCGGATACCCGAAAAATCAGATAACGGGTATCCGGTTCACATTATTTATTTATTTTTAATTTTAAAAGTTTTAAAAAAATCACATAGTAAACCCATAAAATTTAAAAGTTCATAATACATAATCCAAACACAAAAATTAGTGATTTGAAGTTAGTTTTAAGATGAATATTTGGATATATATATATTAAATTTATCACCAAAAATACATTAAAAATATTAATTTCATTTTTTTCGAATCTTGTATTATCAAATTAATAAAAATATTTTGGAAATTTCAAAACTTAAAAAGTACATAATACAAACATAGAAATAATTTAGAGTTTTAAATTTAGTTGTAGCTAAAATTATTAAGGAACCTAAAATAAAAATATAATTTAAACTAAAAAATAAATATATTGAAGTATCGGGTCGGGTATCCGATTACCAAAAAAAATTGGCCAGGCCCAGCCCAACTACTCGGAAAAAATCCCGGGCAAGTACCCGGCCCGGTCGAGTAACTTTTTTTGTAAAATACTCAAGTTTTTTTTCTTTCGGTTCATCGGGTAGTCGGGCCGGGTAGTTTTCAACACCCCTAATACAGACTACGCTGCTTGAACTCGGATCACCTAGAAATAACAATGTCATTTTTTACTATTGGAACCACTCAATGAGTTCGAATGACCTATTTTTTTCTAACCTTCCCCGAAGCATTGACATCGTTAGTTACCATAAGAACAGCTGACTGCATTTCCCATGCAATGGCCTCATAGTTGAGAGAAGTCACGTGGAATATGAGAACAAATATTAAAATACTTTTAATGAATGAATAAATAAAGTATCGCAAATTGGAAAGGAAGTAGGGAAGGTGGCCATGGAAGTGCATTTGTTTGCCATAAACGTGCTTTAATTAATCGATTGAATAAACCTACAAGGAACCCTCCCATTTAATAAGTTAATTTAATTTAAAATTGATTGAATTAGTCATTTCTCGACAGCTTATATCAACGACTATTTTCAACTATATATACACTCACCGTTCAATGGAGGCCATAACCAAATCCTTCTCTCTTTCCCTCCCTTTTCTTAGTCAGAGGGGTTGTCTTTGAGTGACCATTCATGAGAGTTCCTAGGGGCGACACGATGATGGGTTGGTTTTGGCCTCAAACGTTGATGGTTTTGGTCGTTGTTGTTGCTGTTGTAAGTAATGTTGTCGTAGTATCCGCTGATAGTTATGTATACTCGTCACCTCCTCCACCACCTTCTCCCTCTCCTCCACCGCCCTATGAGTATAAATCTCCACCTCCTCCTTCACCTTCTCCACCACCACCTTATTGTATAAGTCACCACCACCACCACCTAAACATGTAGTGGACCCTCCATATAACTATAAATCTCCGCCACCTCCTCCTCCGTATTATTATAAGTCTCCTCCACCACCATCTCCGTCATCACCTCCTTCTTATTACTACATATCGCCACCACCACCGTCTCCATCACCACCTCCTCCATACTATTATAAGTCTCCTTCCACCATCTCATTCACCGCCTCCTCCATATCACTGCAAGTCTCCACCACTTCCATTTCCGTCACCACCACCACCTTACTACTACAAGTCTCCACCACCAAAACACATTGTCGATCCACCGTATTACTATAAATCTCCACCTCCTCCATCTCCATCACCACCTCCACCATATTATTACAAATCTCCACCACATCAATCAACCTCGCCGCCCCCACCTTACCACTACAAATCCCCACCACCTCCATCTCCTTCCCCACCTTCTTCATATTATTACAAGTCTCCACCACCACCACCAAAACACGTAGTTAACCCACCATATTACTATAAATCTCCACCACCTCCATCACCTTACTATTACAAGTCTCCCCCACCTCCATCACCCTCTCCACCACCACCTTACTATTACAAGTCTCCCCCACCTCCACCACCCTCTCCACCACCACCTTACTACTATAAATCCCCACCTCCTCCAGTAAAGTCTCCTCCACCACCTTACTACTACAAGTCTCCACCTCTTCTGACTCCGTATTACCCTGTCCCTCACCCCCTTCCTCACCCTCACCCCCACCCCCACCCACTCATAGTCAGGGTTGTTGGTAAAGTTTAATGCTACAGGTGCTATGACTGGAGCTATCCAGAGAAATCACACGACAAGAAACATCTCGAAGGTACAATTTACACACGCATTTTCAACTTTTTAGCATCAAACTTTAATTTTTTTGCTAATTGATATATATATATATATCACGTTTGTTGTTTATACAAATTCTGAACCCTATATACGATTGTTGCCTTTGGTTATTGCACATGGAGCAGGGGCTGTTGTGGAAGTAACTTGCAAGGATGGTGAAAAGCAGATCACAACTTATGGAACAACTAAAAACAATGGCAAATTCAGTGCTACTGTTAAAGGATTTGACTATGTCAAATATGGTGCTAAGGCATGCCAGGCCAAGCTCCATGCACCACCCAAGGGTTCACCATGCAATAATTGCTACTAGCCCACACGGGGGCGACAATGGTTCCTTGCTCGAGGTGAAGTCCAAGGACAAGTATGAGGTTGTTCTCAAGGCTGAGCCATTTGCCTATGCCCCAAAGACTCCTTACAAGGAGTGCGAGAAACCGAAGCAGACCCCGGCTCCTTACTACTATAAGTCTCCACCACCGCCATCACCTAATTACGTCTACAAGTCACCTCCACCTTCACCATATGTATACAAATCACCATCACCTCCACCATACTATTATAAATCTCCTCCAACGGTCCATTCTCCAACCCCACCATATTATTATAAGTCTCCACCACCACCAGTCCATTCTCCTCCGCCACCATACTACTATAAATCACCATTGCCTCCAGTAAAGGCTCTCGCACCAACTTACCACTACAACTCTCCTCCTCCATCGTCACCATCTCTTCTTCCTCCTTACTACTATAAATCCCCACCACCTCCGTACTACTACAAATCTCTACCTCCCCTGTCGTCATCTCCTCCTCTACCTTACTACTACAAATCTTTACCACCACCGGTTCATTCTCCACCTCCTCCTTACTACTACAAATCTTCACCACCACCGGTTCATTCTCCACCTCCTCCCTCCTACTACAAATCTTCACCACCACCAGTCCACTCTTTACCACCGCCATACTACTACAAGTCTCCACTATCACTGGTTCATTCTCCACCTCCTCCTTACTACTACAAATCTCCACCACCACCGCCATACTACTACAAATTTCCATCACCACCGGTTCACTCTCCACCACTTCCATACTACTACAAGTCTCCACCACCACCGGTTCATTCTCTACCTCCCTCTTACTACTACAAATCTCCACCATCGCCATACTACTACAAGTTTCCACCACCACCGGTTTATTCTCCACCTCCTCCTTACTACTACAAATCTCCACGACCACCAGTTCACTCTCCACCACCACCATACTACTACAAATCACCACTGCCACCAGTAAAAGCTCCAGCACCAACTTACCACTACAACTCCCCTCCTCCACCATCACCATCTCCTCCTCCTCCCTATTACTACAAATCTCCACCGCCACCTATCCACTCTCCACCACCTCCATACTACTACAAATCCCCACCACCTCCATCCCCTTCACCTCATCCTCCATACTACTATCACTCACCTCCCCCACCAGTGAAATCACCTCCACCTCCGGCCTATATTTACGCTTCTCCTCTACCGCCAACTCACTACTGAGTCCAGAATGATCAACCACAAAAGTACAACGTTCATGTAAGTAACATTTCAGTTAAACCAACAGTTAATCAATGATTATCAAACAATCAATTTTATATTCTAATCCATCGGTCTAAATTAAAATTTTCAGGCTCTAATTCCCCGAAAAGAATAAAACAAGACACCATGAAGGGAGATCTTGGACATCAAAGAGTTTCAAATCCATTGAATAAGGGTTTGAACATTGCATTTGAGAGCTATGGTATTGCTTCCTATTCTTTGGTGCCCATAATCACATTCTCTTAATTTGTTCCAGTGGGTTAAAAAGAAAGCTTGAGAGTGAGCTTCCCAAATGGTTGTTTTGATTAGTGTTTGGTTTTAATTATTATTATTGGTTTTTACCTAATTCATTTGTTCATAGAAATGTGGTCTTTGTATGAGTAAGCGTTTCTATTTATTGTGGGCATGTACTTGTAATTTTGTGGGTCTTTCTTGTACCATTTGTACCGACACCGTTAATTAATAAATGATTATATTTACTTTTAATATTAACCGTAAAACATTTTAAATTTTAAATAAAATATAAAGACTAAATTTTAAATTTTATAATAGTATAAGGATCTTTAACATATGTAAACCAAAAGAAAACTGAGAGAATCTCTTGTTTGGGCAAAACAAGAACCGAGCAACAAAAATAGAAAAACTGAAAATCAATATGAACCGTAATGTTTGAACGGTTTATGGTTTACAAATTTAAAAATTGTGGTTACCTGAATTGAATTAAATTTAAATTTTTATTTAATTTATAATTAATTGTAAATATTTTATACTTGAAAGTGGTAAAACAAGTTTAAAATAATATATATGAATTATTAATTATTTTTATTTACTTAAAAATTTAAAAAAAATATTCACGAAAAAAGAGTTAAAATTTTATCTAAATCTCAAAATATATAATTAATATAAAAACCGAAAATCAAAATTAACCAAATCAAAATCAATTAATTATAAAAAATATTAATCAAAACAAACCAAATTGAATCGAATATGTTCGCAAACAAAACGTCGAACACGTCAATGATTATGATCGTTTTCTTTCCTTTTCTTGCTCGAGACAAGCAAAAACAGATTCCATGTGGATAATCATTTAAAATCAAACATAAGCAAATTTAGTGTACATTTATGTATATAATATTTTGAGATAAACAAGGCAGATACTTGGGTTTTTTTTTGTTGATTTATTGTTCACTTTCTACATATTTTTATTGAGTTTTTTTTTTATCTTTATAAGTAATTTAATTCATTGTTTTTTATATATATATATTGATATTTAAATAAATAGATAAATATTGTGTCACAAAAAAATAGATAAATAAGACATGCTAAATTAAAGTCACTTATAAAATTAGAAAATTTCAATGCTAATGTATAAAATAATATATTTTATAAACCGTTCGGTTGAAATTTTCATATTAAAGTATTAAGGTTGCTTTAAGTTTTTTTACGAGTTGTTGTAAATATAATAATTATTATTATTTATTTACCTAACAATAATTAGTTTAAACAACGATTTTATTATTATTATTATTATTATTATTATTATTATTATTATATATAAAGAACATACTTTAAAACTTTTTATTAAGTCCCCCAACTTTATTGGATTTATTAACACGTTTAATGGTCCATTTGAATGAGCAATGGATTGGCTTATGGGTTTCTATAAATTTTTTAGAGTCTGTTCAATCCCGGAAGCGGAGCTATGAGAAATTTTCGAAGGCCTTCACAGGCCATGGTCGATAGGCTATCGTAGGATATGTGTCGGGACAGACAGTTTGCAAGTTGTTTCAAAACAAGACCATAAGGCGTGAATCCCTTTCCTTAATACCCACCATCGGCGGATGCTTTCAGGGACCGGTGGAGGCCGTATTTTGCCTCTAAAACTTTTAAAAAGTTTAATTTGACCCTTTAAAATTTTTAAAAATTTATATTAAGCTTCAAAATTTTGAATATTTTAATTAAATTTTCTTTCGAATTTTTAAGTTTTTTTGTTAAATCTCTCAAAATTATTAAAAATTTTAGTTAAACTCTCATTTTTTCCGAAAATTTTAGTTTAATCCTCCAAATTTTTAAAAATTTTAAATTAGCCCCTTAAACTTTTACTCTGAATTCTACCATTGATGCTCTGTTGCCTCGATAATGGAAAGTCTCATTCCAGCACGCTCGTCGGGAAATCAATATTGTTGCCGACGGCTTGGCTAAATTGGGTCGTGTTGGCACAATAGACATTCAGTTTTTTACTCTCCCCCGGATGCAGTTTTGGCAGCTTCCCATGGGGATATGGACTCTCCTCATGCTGGTCTAGATAATTAGCTTTGTGCTATTATCTCTCTTGTTATAAAAAAAAATTAGGGCAAATTACATAAATGGTCCTCCGACTATGATTCAATTCTTTGATGAGTCCCCTAACTATGAGAAGTTACAAATAGGTTCCCCGACTAATCGCGACTAACAAATCAGTCAAATTCTATTAAAAATAAACGGCTGATGACACGACAGTTAATAAAATTTGTATAATAACGAATTTACTTATTTTTATTTGGGCCTAAATTTAAAATTTTAGCTCTCAATATTTAAATATTACAGCATTTCAGTCCCTTAAACTTAGGAACAAATTAAAATAAAATGTAAAGGTTGAGGGTTAAATTTGTTATTATACAGATTTTATTAATTGCCACGTCATTAGCCATTTATTTTTTTAATAGAATTGGATTGATTTGTCAGTCACGATTAGTCGAGGGACTTATTTGTAACTTCTCATAATTAGGGGACTCAACAAAGAATTAGGTCATAGTCGAGGGACTATTTCTGTAGTTTACCCAAAAATTATAATACATTTGTAAAGCTAATAAATAATTTAAAATTAATAAATTTGTATAAAGTAAGTTTTATGTCATTTTTGAAATTTTAGTTTTTTTTTTTTGGAATTGGATTAAAAATACATTTTCAATAATGATTCTGAGAAACAATGCTAAGATCCATAATTTTGCTTGTTGGTCTCTTAATTCTATAGTTTAATTATTTTAGTTTTTAAAATTTTATTTGTATTTGTCTTTCGAACTTTTTTTATCAGATTAAGTCTTAACATTACATGAAAATAATTATATTATATTTATTAAAATATTTACAGTAATATAAGCCTAAAAGTAACACAATAAGAATTTAAGGGCTAAATTGACTAAACTGGTTATATTTTGGGACAGAAAGGTCATTCTACATAAAATATAGTAAATGCTTAAAAACATAAATTCCTTTTTTCCATCATTTTCTCGAACTTTCTTCTCCGTTTAGATTTATGATTTTGTTCCGATCAAAATCGAATTTTTCTTGTTGTTTCTTATTGGGGTGGAAAGGAAGAACGGCTTTTGTCATCTAAAGCATCGATTATATCGAATTTTGATTCGCCATGGTACGTCCTTTCTTTACCCTTCTCTAATCTATTTTCCCTATTCAGCATGAATTTTTATTTATTACGATGAATCATTATTAAATTTTAATAAAATTGGGGAATTGTTTCTCAATGCTAATTTGGGTGGTTTAGGTTGCTTGTTGAATTTTTTTGGTAATTCAGGCTTTGATAGTCGGCAGCGATATATTGGTTAATACTTGATCTGGTTCAGCTTTTTACTTTCTTTTTAGGATCAATTTAAATTTGGGTTTTTGAATTTTCAAGCGGCTGATGTAATTTTAAAGGATTTTGGGTTCTTGTTCTTGATGAAATTAAAATCTGAATCGTTTGGTTAAGTTGCAGCACGGTTCAATTCCTCTATCTCTTAATCTTTTTATCTCAATTTTGATGTTAGAGGGATTAAATGTTTCTGTTATTTGCAGCTTTTTTTTGTTATTGAATCTCTACTTCTTTTGCACATTTTTTGTTGTCATTGGATTGGAGGGAAATGAAACTAAATTCATATCTTCATGGTTCGTATTGATTTTAATGTTATGAATGTAATTGTATATAAGAATGATTTTAACTTTATTGAATCTCGGTCGATCATTTATCCAATTTTGGTTTCTTGAACATATTTTTGGTTATGGTATATTTTAAGGAAATGAGTTTGAATTCATATCATTAACTTGGTTCTTATCGGTTTTGTGATTCGAGATAACATTAAGCTGTTTGCAAGAGCTATGAAATTTGCAGTCAGCTTTGTTGGAGCTGCCTTCATTTCCTTTTTGTTTTGATTCCGATTTCAAGAATTCTCAGATTCGAAATGCTGTCTTCTTGCTGATAAGAACATAGATCGAAGATAGATATGGTAGCTGTAGATGAGTGTAAAATAGTAATAATAATTATTATTAAACTATTTTGCTGTGATGGTATTATCATTATCTTTCACTTATCCATATGTCCTTTTATGCAGGCTGCAAGGATTCTTGCCAACTTAATTGTAATGGGCTCGGGTATATTGGCTCGGGCTGTTGTTCAGGCATACCGTCAAGCACTTGCAAGTTAGTTCAGCATTATGCTATTGTTATATCGTGTTTTTACTTTGCTGTGAAAAATAGGAACTTGTTTTTATTGATTGTTATGAAGATGTTATCTTAAAAATAGTACAATTGTGCGACATAGTCACTGTAGCAGATGCCGGTTATTAGGAATTTTATGCGACGTGCGATTCTTATTTTTCTTTTTGACGCTTATTGATATGCATGTTGTTTGCTAATGAGTAAATATAACACCTAAAATTTATCAAAATATATAAATCTGGTTTTTTAATTTACTCATGATGAAATCTTCATGAAATGTCTCATGAAGAAAATTGGTTTAGTTCCAAAATCAGCATCCTATTGTAATAAAATAACGGCAGTGATGTGCTTTTACTTGAGAGACCAATACATGGCAATTTTATTTAGTCGGTATTTGCAAATCGATTATTTCCTCTTTCTATTGTTAAGCTCACTGTGAACAACAACGAGGTGATTAGTAATATTTTTATAGTGGCAGCTATTGTGCTTGCTTCATATGTATCAATGTTCTGAACAGTAACTCTATCGCAGATGCTGCTAAATCTGGTGTTACTCACGAGACACTGCAAAATGCTGCCCGTAGAGCTGGTAAAGTCATGACAGAGCAAGAAGCTAGGCAGATTCTTGGTGTAAGTGAGGATGCCGCTTGGGAGGAGATAATTAAGGCTAGTATTTCAAGCATCTCTTTTCTTTTTCCTTTCGGTAGCTTTAGTCTCGAATGACCTTTAAAACTTCTTCCATTGCTTTATTGCAGAAGTACGACCATTTATTCGAGAAGAATGCCAAGGTCGGGAGCTTCTACCTCCAGTCAAAGATTCATCGGGCTAAGGAGTGCTTAGAAGCCGCCCATCAAGCCAAAGGAGAGGGCACTCCTCCTAGTTGAGAATCCGTCCAGGTTTACCCGTTTCACATACAGATGCCCATTTGTAAACTAATTCCAGAAAAAGTTGGTCTTGAAGATTTAAGTTATATGCATCACCCTGTCCTGCTTCTCCCCATTCCTGTGGATCAAACTTCAAACACTAATTCATTAAAATTTTGTGTCCTCAATGTTATATAGTTGAGTGGTTACATATAATAACTAAGTTTTTCGTAAATTCTCTGTTCCGGCAATATGTTGTCGACTAACTTGTTGCAGTTGTTATGCTGAAGTATGTAAGAAAGTCAGAACAAGTATGTAAAGAATAAAAAGTTCTTGAATTTCATTATATATAGATGGGTTTAATCTTTATAGTTAATTTTAGTTTAGTTTTGCTGAAGTATACATGTCGTAGAAAGTCGAAATTCATTGCGGAATTGATTTAAGTTCTTAAAAACTAGAGTTTGTGTATTACCATAATTGCATCAAACACAAGTACTTGTAAATTCCATGCCTTACTTTGATGTTAAACTGTGGTTTGATCAGTTTGTATTTGTTCCAACATGTTCTGCAAAACTTAAGAATTCTAAGGAAAGCTTGAAACTAAGGTATGAATCCGCTAGAGTTCCGCTCGCCACCTATGCGATCGCGTCCACAATCCTTCGATATGGCCAGAAACTACCTGTGAAACATTAAGCCAGAGAGAACATTTCCAGATACAAGAACATTTACTTGGCTAGGCCCAGGGGATATGTTACTCGGGCTAGAATGCAGTGTCGGGAGTATGTTTAGTCTTTTCATGTATTTGGAGTCTCCTTTGGAAGGTCATATTCTTGTATATGTGCCCGACACGGATAATAATTCGGTAAATGAATTATTACCAATGTCGGGCACATATTTGTATCTTACATTCACACTCGAATCCAAGTAACACATGGCACTGAAAAACTCATGCAGAACAAGTCTGCAGTTATCTCATGTTTTTTTTTTTTTGGCCAGAACAGTAATCTCGTGTCTAGTTTATCATTTTTCTAACCATTTTATATTTGCATTCAACTGCTGATGCAGCCTCAGCAGATCAACATAGATCGAAGGAAGTTCCGATTCAGAACTTAAAGATCGAAGAAAGGTTCGATAATGAACTAACTAAACCATTTCGGCCTAACAAGTCATTAAAGCAAATATCGAATAAGGTCAAAACGTACCTTCAACTTTCGTCCCTCGAAAAGCTCGACAACAATGGGGTTTCATTCAAGAAAGACTTGAGTTCTGTCACCCATTGTATCCTTAAAATCCAACAACAGCTTCCCCCACGACTTCCTCGGCGAGTTGGCGGCATCGTCCAACAATGCCTTGATGTTTATGCCCCCCAAAGCTGTCGAGAAAAGAAATCAAACTCTCTGCGGTAATTTTTTTCAAGAAACATGGTCATGGCAAATTAAGTTTGTTAATCCAAAACATACCTGGAACGATATTCGTTATTCCTTCAAAAACCTGCCCTGTGGAGAAGTCGAATCGATAAAAAAACCCGACTACATTTTTATTGGACACAGAATATGTGAACACAATATATGAGATGTTGTAAAACTGATCATAAACAAGTTTATTGCTAAACTGATCATAAAATATGTTCGTGTTCGATCCTCACATCCAAATCCAAGTTACATAGTCTTTCGTAATCAAATTATTTAAATGGTAGAACAATATCGTTGCAACGGATTTTCACTAAAGAGTTTGTGCAGATGGTCCGGCGTATTAAACACCCGAAATGAATTTCAACAATAGAAGAAGCACTTACTGAAGATTAGGATTGGCATAGGGGCATGCTCAGTTAACAAAATGATAAGTTACCTAATTAACAAGGCACCTTTGCTTGAAGCAGAAGACTTACAGGAACTCGAACGTCAAGTTTCTCGATTCCGTCTCTTCCAACAAAATGATAAGTTACCAAATTCTAGAAGAGAAACAGAGCAGATTTTCCAACAATAAAAAAGAGAAAAAAAGTCAGGTACTATCATTAATATAACTGGATTTGTTTCTCAAATTCTATCTATTTTAATCATTTTTGTTTCGGTTTCGAACCTGTAAAGCTGTGTTGTTTCCGTGTGCTTATCTGTCTCCATTGTTTTCTTCAACTATATTATCTTTCCTCATTTTTTTTTTCAATTTTAAAGTTGAAGGATTTCGTTTATCTTTTGAGTCTTTGATTTGTTTTGTGAATTCTCATAGACCCTTTTATCTTCATTGGCGACAAGGCTTGGTGGTAAGGCTTAATGGGTCTATTAATCTCCAGTTTTTTTATGAATTCGAATGTTAAAGATGTTAATTTCATCGAAAATCCTTCTCATAACATTTGATTAATCGATTAGACTTAATTCAGTTGTACTTTTAGCTGTTACTTTCGTGGTAAATTGTATGAGCTTTGCTTTTGATCAGCACTTGCTCTGGAGACATGGAATTATTGATATATATATTGAATGTCTCTTACAAGTCATCAACTTTCAGCTTGTTCCAAGTCCTGGCTTTAGGCAAATTCGGTTTCAGCCTTGTTCTTCATATATGTTTGTTTCGATTACAATAGTTTAATTTGATTTTACTCTATGTTCATTGGATTGTTAATGAGTTTGTAAAACTTTATGCAGGCGCAGGCACCTCCTCCTGGCTACTTTGTTCCACTAGAAAATTCTGACGATTTGTATCTGAGGAAAAGATCAAGGATGCGACAATGGCTTTGCTGTTCGTGTCTGGTCGAGGAGAGTTACCAACCACATGAAAACGAGAACTTGAGGATCCCTGATCATGATACAGATGGTATGCTTTGTTCGGAGAGGGAGGGATTTGTGTTTACTTGCTAAGATAAGAAAACTATTTTGAGGAGTCTGTGCAATATTCGAATATCGTTATATATATGTGTGTGTGTGTTTGCAAGCTTGTGTTCTTTCAATAATTTGTCATTGCAGATGTTATGTGCTTTCAGGGAATCAAAAGAACTCGAAGGTGGCAGCTCCTGCCAAGCACGAAATGCAAAAATCAGCACCACCGCCTATCGAAGTGCCTGCATTATCATTGGAAGAATTGAAAGAAAAGACTGAGAATTTCGGATCAAAGGCTTTGATCGGTGAAGGTTCATACGGAAGAGTTTATTATGCAAACTTGGACAATGGAATAGTTGTGTCTGTGAAAAAGCTCGATGTTTCCTCTGAGGCTGAGTCGGATGTTGAGTTTCTGACCCAGGTGTGTTGGCAGTTTGACAGATGATGCAAATTTATGTCAAGTGTCTTGTGTTCCCTCTTTTTTCTTAGCACTTCGACTTTATGAATTTTCTTTGTTAGGTTTCAAGGGTTTCAATATTGAAGCATGACAACTTTGTCGAGTTGCAAGGTTACTGTGTCGAAGGAAACCACCGCATGCTTGCATACGAGTATGCGACACTGGGATCACTACATGATGTATTGCATGGTATGTGAAGTCGTTTTATGCATTAGTTCCTGGTAGAAATTTTCTGAACAAGTTATTGTTTTACAAAATCGACACTATTAGTTTACTTCTGTCTTTCTGGTGACTCTAGGAAGGAAGGGGGTTCAAGGGGCACAACCAAGTCCTGTGCTTTATTGGATGCAACGGATACGAATTGCAGTCGATGCAGCAAGGGGCTTGGAATACTTGCACGAGACGGTTCAACCCTCTATTATGCACCGCGATATCAGATCTAGCAATGTCCTTCTCTTTGATGATTTCCAAGCAAAGATTGCGGATTTTAACCTCTCAAACCAGTCTCCTGACATGGCTGCCCGTCTACATTCCACTCGAGTTTTGGGGACCTTTGGCTATCATGCTCCAGAGTATGCTTTCTAAGCTTCTTTTATGTTATGTCTATTTTTCTGTATGAAACCAACCAGTCATTAGCTTCGTGCACACGGTTGGTTATGTTTGATTGCTTCTCGGATAACATCCAGAAAATTATGCATAATTACTTATTGATATAACATCCAGGTATGCAATGACTGAACAGTTGACGCAGAAGAGCGATGTGTATAGTTTCGGGGTTGTCCTTCTAGAGCTTTTGACCGGAAGGAAACCTGTCGACCACACGATGCCGCGCTGACAGCAAAGCCTCGTTACCTGGGTGAGCTCTTTCTGTCAATCTTTTCCCTTTTCTTTATCTAGTGTGATGGTGCGTTCTTGTTTCGTTTATATCGTGCTCGATCTTTCGTATTCACTTTTAATGTGACCAACTCTTCGACATTTCTTTTTTCTCAAATTAGGCTACTCCAAGACTGAGTGAAGATAAAGTTAAGCAATGTGTAGATCCAAAACTGAAGGGAGAGCATCCTCCTAGAGGGGTTGCTAAGGTACTTCTTTCGTCCCATGTCTTCTTAACTCGAACAGGTTTTTCAAGATGTTTTCGTGTTCAAACACCGGTTTTCATTACGTTTTGCCGATGCAGTTAGCAGCTGTGGCAGCATTGTGTGTGCAATACGAAGCCGAGTTCCGTCCAAGTATGAGCATTGTCGTCAAGGCTCTCCAACCGCTGTTGAAGTCCCCCGCTCCAGCACCAGAACCCGAGTCTTAAAATCAGACAAGCCCCGTTTCCTCACCTTTCATCGGAATTTCCCTACCCTATGCACAGTTTGGTTTCATTCATCTGAAGATTCTTTCTTTCCGAACTTTTCAAATATAACATGAACGCGTAGGATCGAGTCCGACCATCTACCATCACCAATATGATCTGCCAGTCATCGGTTTTCCAACCTCGGGGGCTGAACTTTATTCGAGTTGTAGTCCTAGAAAGAATTGACCAAGGGATTTGGGTTGTGTGGTGAATGAGTTATATGTTTGCTTGGGATTTTGAGAAGAGAGTAATAATTCTGTGACAAGCTTAAATTAATTCGATTCATGAACTAAATTTGATCGACACATTTAAAGGTGTTCATACATAGACTTGGTCGGACTTAAAATAGGTTAAAAAAACAAGTCTAATTCACCCAAATTACACATTTTTTATTTAAAAAATACAATTTACATTAGAAAAAAACTTTGATACACAAGCCGTATAAACTTTAGTTTACACGTGCCTTTTAGTTTTAGAGGTTAGTGTTTTAGTTTAGGGTTTAAATTTAGGGGTTTAGGTTGTAAGATTTAGAATTCAAGGTTAGTGTTTAGAATTTAGAGTTTAAGGTTTAGAGTGTGGGGTTTAGTTTTTTAGGGTTAAGAATATAAGATTTGAATTTTTATAGTATAAATATACAGGCTTGTGTAAAATTAATTTTACCCTTTACATTAGTATTTAAGTTTATATTTTGATACTAAAATATTTACATAAAATTATCAAAAAAATTATACAACCCTACATATTTAAACTATAAAATGTAAAACCTAAATCTCTAACCTTAATACTTTAAATTCTAACATGAATCTCTAAACTCTAAAAATTTTAAATTATTCAAGCAAATATCACTTTATAACTCAAATTTTACTTAATTTTTTAAAAAACAAATTTATAAAATTATTATTAAAAATAAATCGAATCGAGTTGAAAATTTTATTTATTTTTAAATAAAAAATTTCAATTTTTTCGAATGAATTTTGGTCTCCTACGAACCCGACCCATACCTATTAAGAAGCGGGAGATACGAACCCAAGGTCTGTCACGACGATTATGGCATTCCTTTATAGCGCCAAATTTCTCCTTTACGCGTGTTTGGTTGAATTCAATGGCGAGAGAAAATGCGTTTGTTGATTTGGACGATCGGGAGACTAAGCGAGAGCCGCATGCTTCGGATTTTCTCACCACAAAAACCATGCCCAGCAACTTTCTCATTTCATTTCTTTACCCAATTCCTTATTTTCTTTGTTTTTTTTTCTTCGTTTCCTTTTCCTCTCGCACCATCCAAACAAGGCCTTGTCGTCTTAGGTTTTCCGGATGGTGTCGGAGGATAACGTGAACTCGGTTTCCATGGAAGACGATTTTGACGGCGGCGATTACAGCGATGGTTACGACGACGACGACGATTACGGTGGTTATGACGATGAGGATCACGGTTTGCTTGAAGATGACGACGCCGATGATCCAAGCTCCGTTGTTTCTCGGCGTCCCAAGGTAATCTTTAGCTTTCGGTTCCGCAAAGACAAAAATGCTTTCCTTTTGATAATTATCTCAGGAAAGAAATTGAATTTCTTAGGTCTGTTGCTTTTGGTGTTTATCATTGAATTTTTAAGCATGGTGCTAAGGATTGCTTTATTTTGAATTAATATAAGGAGGACACTTTAGACAAAAAAGTGAAAAGAATAACAGAAACTTTAATGAATTTAGTTGCAACAAGTAGAGGCGGCAACACCAGGAAATGATATTAAAAGTAGAAAGAATAAAGATAATCCAAGAAAATGTTTGGAAATTTATACAATTTGCTCGCCAGAAATCAGATCAGTGGTGAAATTATAAAAATGGATTTTATGTAGCTGAAATTAGGGGTGTAATGAGCCGAGCTGAGCCCGAATAGTTACCAGCTTGAGCTCGACTCAATATTCGGAGCTCCATACTCTCCTCGAGCTCAACCAAATATCAAATTCTAAGCTTGAGCTTGGCTCGAGATATAATTTAACTATTCAAGCTCGAGTTTGATTAGGCTCAATTATCAATTTTCTAACTCAAACTCAATTGCTCAAGCTCGATTAACCTCATTTGTATTCCAGCTCAAGTTCAAGCTCAAATTAAGCATCTTTTGCATAAATCACCAATGAATTTAAAATAAATCAAATCAACGTTTGAAACACTTGAAAAAAATTATATTTATTTCTACAAGAATGTAGTTATCAAACCCACAGTATCTTTATAAATAGCTCTTACCTGCATTATTACCATTATTAACATGCTTTTGTTTCCTATTTCAGCAAGGTTACACTGTATTGAAAGAAGCAGATATAAAACAACGACAAGAAGATGATATTTCTAAAGTTTCAACTGTCCTTTCAATATCGAAAGTTGAGGCAACTATTTTGCTCCGCCGCTATAATTGGTAACATTGAGGTTTCAATGTCAAGTTTGTGCATGTCTTCTATTTAAGTCTTAGTTTACATACACCATCTTAAGGTATCCTTTTTCATATTTAACATAGCAAGTAAGCTATTCGGCTTTGATGGAAAGGTAGATGTGGCTGCTTTACCGTGCTGCAATTTTCATGCATTAGGCTGTTTGTATAGTTTTTTAATTTTTTTGTCCAAATATGGTTGGTTATGTAGGAATGTTAATCAAGTGCACGAAGAATGGTTTGCCAATGAAGAGAGAGTACGAAAATCTGTTGGATTGTTGGAGAGACCAGTTGTAGATGTATCAGATGCTAGCAAAGTAAGTTCTATAGATTTACGGGTTTTCTTATGCTTTTAGAAACATGTTCTTTTTTATTGTTCTTCCTTGCAAATTACGTGCCTCTGACACATCTTCTTGCTTCTTAATCAGTTTACTTGTGGGATTTGTTTTGAATTGCTTCCGTATGACAATTTTGCTTCAGCTTCTTGTGGTCATCTGTTTTGCCGGGATTGCTGGCAAGGTATCTCTCATATGCTTTGTTTGATAGGCTAATTTTATATCTAATCTAAGTGTGGTCGTATAGAAGTGCTTTCCTTTTCTTTAAAATTTAAGTTTCCAATGAATATTGCCTCAACAACATACTACCATTTGCTTTTGGGGTTATGAAGGTTTCAATTTTCTTATATTAGGTAGCTAATATATACTAAATCAGTGTACTTTGTTGGTGTAACTTGTAAGTACTTGGCCCTTGTCAGCTCTAGCTCTTTTTGACACAATACCTTTGCTTATGCTTTTTATGCTATATTTTGTTTAATATGGTAGGCTACCTTTGTGCAAGCATTAATGACGGTCCTGGATGTTTATTGCTGAGATGTCCCGAGCCCTCTTGTAAAGCTGCTGTTGGCCCAGATATGATTGATAAATTGGCAACTTGCGAAGAAAAGGAAAAATATTCTCAGTTTCTACTCAGGTCTTATATTGAAGATAACAGGGAGGTATGTCTTGTATTAGAACCTTGAGAAAAACCAATAGCTTATAAAGGATGATTAATCATCCATAATTTGAACTATTTTATTTGCTGCTGGCTAGACTTTTGAAAGTCGGGTTAGACTCTTTGCAGTGCATGTTTGGTTGCATGTGTCCCCTTTTGTGTAGCACTTGCGCGTGTAATGCATAAATGAGCACGAATTACTGCTATCTTAGTTTAATGGGTTATCTCTTTTTTTCTTAAAAGTTCTTATCTTTTTCAACCTTGTCACTGCTAGACCAAGTGGTGTCCTGCTGCAGGGTGTGAAAATGCTGTGTATTTTGCTGTTGGCGGTGGGGATTTTGACGTCACCTGTTTGTGCTCGTATAGATTTTGTTGGAATGTAAGTTTATTCTCTTCTCTCTTTTCTTTGTATTTTATTAGATTATATTTCATGGAGTTCACTCTCTTTCGGATGTCTTTAAGTTCAAGCAAATCTTGGTTGCAGTGTACTGTAGAAGCTCATCGTCCTGTTGATTGCGATACCGTGACAAAATGGATGTTGAAGAATAGTGTGGATGGGGAAAACATAAACTGGTATGATACATTGCACATCTAGAAGAAACATGCTAATTATGATTGCTGTATTTCTATTATGAAATTTGAATTTACAAAGAAATGCTACATCTGTTTTTCTCCGGAGCTGCATATGCTAAATATATTGGTTACTAAGAAATGAAAAGGTCTCATATGAAACCTCCTTTCATTTTTTTGCACTTTGTATCTTTGTTGCTTCGGCTCTACATTTTTCTTAAAGCACCCACGTTGGATACATTTTAGGACATGGGCCTTGATAGATCTTCCTGGAACCCTTCAAATATATGAAAATGCTTGGAAAAAAATTGAGTATGCATGTGTCAACCACTAGGGGTTTGCGTTCGGCCACTTTGGTTTTTATATTTTAATAACCAAATAAATCGACTTAATCATAAAAAACCCGAATAAACCGAACCAACTTTAAACCCAAAACCGAAATAACCGAAACAAATATGTTCTTAATTGAACCGAAATAACCCGAATTATACATCTTTTTTTGTTGCTTTATTTATTTATTTTTTATATAAAATAAAAATAACCATTGTTAAATTAAACATATTTGTAATAATTAAATAATTAGATTGATTTATTTCATATTTGAGTATTTAGTTTCATATTAAGATTAAATTAGTTAAATATATGCGCATGCAATTAATTGTTTATTCAGTTTGGATAGAGGTGATAACCGAACCGAATTAACCGCCTAAACCAGAAAATCTCAGTTAAATCGTTTGGTTAATTTGGTTTAACCGATTATTTTCTCACTCTTATCAGCCACATGCATGTATCCAACATTCACATCCGAGTTCTAGTAACATAGCTATGCATAATTCTGCATTATTGCTGGCAATTTGATATGGTTATCTTGTTTGTAAGGGAAAGCAGAGGAGGTACTTGAACTAGGTTATGATGCATGAAGTGGTTTTTAAAGTGAAACTAAGTTCACTTTTACTTTTTTGTTAACAAGGACTACTTATACATTATTAACGCTGTATAACTGAGTTACTAACCTATTTGAACTAATATATGTTTTTTTATTGCAAAACCTGTGCTACATTATTTTATTCTGTTCCACATATTATCAGCTCCATTCATTTACATAGTCTGTTTGCTTGGATAAAGTATGATGGAGAATCTTGCTATCCCTGTTTACCACTGTTGTTGTATGCTATTTCAGGATACTAAATAATTCCAAGATTTGTCCCAAGTGCAAGCGGCCAATCGAAAAGAACCTAGGGTGTATGCACATGACATGCATGCCGCCTTGTGGTTATGAGTTTTGCTGGTAAGCTTCAATTTTTTGTTGGTTCTGGTACAAGACACTACTTGATAAATGAGACCACATTACGGTCTGTCTACCTCGAGTTTATAGTGGGATAGGATTTGAGCTGACGGATTTTAAGGCTTGTGGCTATAGTAGGAATAATGACCAGGAATCAATAAACTTTTGATTCAATCATGAATCTCGAGAAAAAAAAAGTTGAGATTAAGGGGAAAGATTGCTGGAAATTCTAGGTATTGTGGTGTGACTGAATGTTAAAACAAGAATATTGTAACAATAAAGGAAAAGTAAGAAGCGGGAAAAAGAAAGAAGAATACAAAAGTATTTTAGGACATGTCTAGGAGGAAACTATCTAGTTAACAAAGTAATTGGACAAACTTTTCGAGAAAATGAGACTAATCTCTTCGAATAATTTGAAATCATCCAAGTAACATAATTCAATCAACATCATATTCGTGGGATGCATTATTTGCTGAAATTTGAAAAATAATCAAAACTCATGAGAGATGATCTGAAATTATTAAATGCAAGTTACATAAAATTTGAGATAAAATGGAAGTCTTCAGCTTCTGTAGGTCTCTTTTTATAACAGTTGTTACCTTTATGTGATGTTAATTATATGTAACATAAATTTAGGTTATGCCTTGGTCCATGGGCACAACATGGTTTGAACACTGGTGGTTTCTATTCTTGTAATGGATATGAAGCTGCTAAGATGAAGGGAGTATGGATACTAATAATGTCTTTTTAGTCGTCCTCTCTTTTACATCTGCTTTCATAGTTGTTGAGCTTGTGACTCATGATTCATATTCTTGCTGTCAGCATGTGGAAACAAAGATTAGGCAAAATATGGCAACGAACTCCTTGGAGAGATACACTCATTATTACGAACGCTGGGCAAGCAATCAATCAGTATGCAGATTTTCCCTGATTTATCATGGCATGGATCATTAATAGAATTTTCTTAAGTTGACTCATATGTACAGGCTTTTATGTGCTCCATGATTAGTGTTGTCGACTCAAGATTTTGACTTTTTCCTCTCAAACATGAACCTTCCCACGCCCGAGTTTGTGTACCTTTTACTCGTTGATGTGCTACCAACTGCTTAATCTTCCTGAGGATCCTATCATCCACTTCTGATAGTAGTAACTAGAAACTACTCTCTATTAGCATGTCTAACACACCGAGTTGGCATTTTTTCATGAATGCTATTTCGGATGTTTTATGTTTCCGTGATTGATTATGTCTTAGCTATTATCTTTTGTTTCCTTTTCTGGATTACATTGGTAAAATTTTGACTTCTTTCAATAACACATTTGGATAACCTAGAAGTTCCTCTTTTGCAGTCGAGAGAAAAGGCTCTTGAAGATTTAAATAGGATGGAAAGTGAGCTCGTAAGTTCTTACCTCTTTTTTTTTTTAATTCTGAGATGTGGATCTACGTATTCTTTTTTGTCCCTTTTCTAAATAATATATTCTAAGTTAGTCCGACTTTTCATTTTCCTAAAATATCTATGTTCAGCATCCGTATCCGATACATAATTGGACATGAGTGTGAAGGTACTATCCTCCAAATATGTGAAAAATCTTTAAAAAGAAAAAGAAATTGAGAATCTTCATTTTTAGATACTTTTGGGTTTTATTTTTTGGCTCTTTAAAATGTTATTGTGGAGTTGAGTGTAGAATGTAGCGACTTTACTGTCTGTCTATGGTTTAGCTTTTATTTCAAAGTTATCATGCACCTGAGAGATATTTGAAGCGGTTTTCTGGCATGGTTGATTGAACTCGGAATTTCTGCAGTGGATTTGATAAGAAATCAGCTTTGCCATATTACATGGTTTCATTCAGATCGTTAGTGACCCTCATTGCTACATTAGGATTATCAGCCGTACGCCTTGCTTTCTTCTTCATTCTTTTACTTTTTCCTTTTAATTTCCAAGAAAAAATCTTATTTTTTTTTCAGATGGGGAAGCTTTGTGATGTGCAATGCACAACTAAATCTCAGCTTAAGTTTATAACAGAAGCATGGCTTCAGGTAAATCATAATCATACGATCATCATCTGTTCATGTTTTTCTTTTTTGTGAAAATGGGTTGATTCATTTGTTTTCTTTTTCCTGATGCGTTAAATATTGAAGATAGTTGAATGTAGGCGAGTTCTCAAATGGACTTACGCATACGGGTATTATCTTCCCAAGCATGAGCAAACTAAGACACGGTTCTTTGAGTACTTGCAAGGTATACACATATTTTCCAAAAAACCTAGGAGGAAGTAAATATTTATTTTCCTAAAGGGACCGGTAATGACATGACCGACTTTCTGTTTTGTTTAGGGGAGGCCGAGGCTGGTTTAGAAAGGCTTCATCGCTGTGCTGAGATAGAATTAGATAAATTTGTTACAGCTGATGGCCCATCAAGCGACTTCGATGACTTCCGTACAAAGCTAACTGGACTAACAAGGTTTGTTTTATCAGCTTTTAAATGAATGACTTCGTGTTTATACTCCGGACTCTCTTGTTGCTGGAAAAAATAAATGGAATCTATGGTTAAACATTACATGGGACGTACAATGATGATGCTATATTGTTACTGTATGTTTTTCTTTTAAAATCATCCCTAGTTCATCTTTGTACCGTTGTCGATGCGTACAAACTTCTTGTACTTCCAATAATTTTTAGCCAGAAATGTTGCGCAATGGGGGCCGGATCTTCAATGTTTAGAGTTGAGTTCACTGATTTCGGTTTTTGGTACATTTCTCTATTACAGCGTGACGAAAACGTACTTTGAGAATTTGGTTAGAGCACTTGAGAATGGTCTAGAAGATGTGAACTCTCAGGAAACAACAGCTAGTCACAAGGCCGGGACCCCGAGAAGTCGGTGGACGGAATAGTAAGCGGAGAGGTGCCAGGGGCAAAGGGAGCCCTAGAGCCGGTGGTTCTGACAAAAATATAGATGATACAAGTAAGTAGTCTTGTAACTGATGTGTCTTCTAATTTCTGGGTTCATAAAAATAAATAAAAACTTTAACTTTATTTTCTGGGGAAACTGTCTTATTTAGGACCGGCATCCTTTTTGATCCATATCGACTCTGATATCTGCATTTATATGTATATGTTTACCCTATATATCAAGTTTCCGTTTTGCAAATCTATGTATATTATTACATGTTTTTTTTTAAAAAAAATTGAATGCAAATATGCAGGATGTGATGAAATGATATCCTATATATGATTTGAATCAACTTACATAATATAAAAATTAAAGAGTTTTACACTGATTTATGATCATTGGATAAATATAAATTGATGAATGAGATCGCCCACTTTTCATTTTTTTCCTATGAAATTTTTATTATTTTCGATTTTTAATTTTTAATTTCAACCATCAATTTACATTTATTCAATGATTTTGAACCAGCCTAAAAAAATTGTGTAACTTATCTTATCCAATATTGTAAAGCTAAATTAAGGCTTAAATGAAAAATAAGTGCTCAAAGTATCGCTCTTTTAAACTTTAGGTGTTTAAAGTATTTTTTTTTGTAAAAATGGATGTTCAAAGTTTTAACTGATATAATTTTAGGTGCCTAAAGTTTAGAATGTTGCAATTTTAGGTGTTTAATTGTTGAAAAGGTGTTAAAAAATTGTTAACCAATTAATGCTTGATACGTGATATGTTTATTTTATTTTTTTTCAAAATTAAAAACTTAAAACATTTTTTTATAAAATTCTAAAATTTTGTAATTTTTACAAAATAGTCCTCAAATTCTTAAAATTTTCCAAACCCATACCCTTAAATCGCCACTGCTTTCTTCGTTGATCGCTGTGTCTGAGCATACTTTTTTGGTTGTTGGACTTAGACGGTCATTTCTCCTAACACGGCGTCGTTAGAAACGTTGAACGACGTGCGTTTTGACTGTACTTGTAAATTTATTGATAGAATGTTATTTACAATTTAATAGTTATATTTGGGTTATGTGTAGGGGTGAGCAAAACTTGACTCGAAAAAATTGAAAATTTTGACTTGATACAAAAAATTCTACTCGTTTTGGCTCTACTCATAATTTTATAAACTTGACTCGACTTTAAAAATTTTCAATTAAAATTTGAGTTATAAAATGAAATTTTTAGTAATTAATGGATCGGTTTTTAAGTTCGAGTTGAGTCTTTTAATTCTGGTTGATATATATATCACATATAAAAATATAAAGAAATATCTATGTATTGTATATAGTTATATAAAGTTATTTAAATTTGAACTAATTAGTACTGTGACATCATAAATATTTACAATTAAATTTTAATAGAAACTCAAAAAACTCGACTTGACTTGAATTTCATAATCTCGACTCGACTCAAAAATTTCAAATAAAATTTAAATTATAAAATAGAAATTGACTAACTTAAAATTATTTGACTCGGTTCGATCAAATGTTCATCCCTATTTATGTGAGCAAAATACAAAATGTTACAAATAAATTTGACTAACTTAAAATACGCATAAATTACGCGTGAATGAAAAATTAAATATTGCAAACGGATTGTTAAAATAAGAACATAAAACATTTATAATTTATAAAAAATCTATATTCATGAGTTATGTGTGAATATGTACATGAAATATTGTAAACCTATTGTTATATAGAACATGAAACATTTATATATTGATATGCGTGACATTAGTATGCTCGAGTTACGAGTTATGTGAGTAGAACATGAAATATTTATAATTTATTTCAAATTTTATATACATAAATTATGAGTAACAAATATATTCTTTTGCATTTTTATAATTTTTTTGTTGTAAATTTTAACATTTAATCGTTGAATTTAACATTATAATTGTTAGGATAAACTATACCAGTAGTCACCGAACTATGATTTCTTTCTTATTTTGGTCACCGAACTATTTTTTTGGCAAAAACATCATTAACGTTATGTTTCCTTCTTATTTTGGTCACCGAACTATTTTTTTTTGACAAAAACATCACTAACATTATGTTTCCTTCATATTTTGGTCACCGACTGTTAAAAACTTAACGGTTTTGCTGATGTAGAATTTTATTTTACTTTTTTAATTTTCCATGTCATTTCTTCTCTCTCCTCGTAAGCAATATATATTATTTTATAATATTTTTATTTAAACTAACAGGATGGTGACACGTGTAACTGCCTATTAGATAAAATAAAAGAAATAAGCCCCTTATGCAGCCAGAGAGATGGTGACACGTGTAATTGCCTAATAGGATGGTGACACGTGTAACTGCCTATTAGTCGAATCTCTCTGGCTGCATAAAGGGCTTGATTTTCATTCCTTTTATTCCACTAATAGGTAGTGACACGTGTCAACATCCTGTTAGTTTGAATAAAAATATTATAAAATAACATATATTGCTTACGAGGAGAGAGAAGAAATGACATGGAAAATTAAAAAAAAAATTCTACGTCAGCAAAACCGTTAAGTTTTTAACAGCCGGTGACCAAAATAAGAAGAAAACATAACGTTAGTGATGTTTTCGCCAAAAAAATAATTTAGTGACCAAAATAGAAAAGAAACCATAGTTCGATGACTACTGATGTAGTTTACCCTAATTGTTATTGTAGTTGATGTTTATGGAACATTTACAATTGTTTTGATACTTTGTTATGTGGATCAAAAGTATTCAAAAACTACTTTATAGAAATTTTTTAAAATGTATTTTTTTCATATTTGTATCAACAATAAATTTTAAATAATAAAATGTCGAATCTAAAAACTTTTTGACAAAAAAATAATAAGAGATAATTTTGGTAGGATAAAGAGTATATTTGTTTGTAATTGTTTTAACATACAATTCAATACAATGCATATACTATTCAAATTCTTTTTTATTTATAAATCAGAGGATGTTGAGTGTTCAGATGTGTTCGATTTTACACTCTCTTGTATATTATACCAACGACATATCAATCGAAATAAACTCAACTAACGTATTGTTTCACAAATATAATTCAACTGAAACAATTAAAGATCCTTTAAAAGTAAGTTATTTCACATAAAATATTTCCTTAAAAACATTGTTCCTACAAGCATTTTATAAAACAAAGGGGTTAGTCTAAGAAGTAAAGAGCTTGATATCGCTTAAGTATGTCTTGATTTCGAGTCTATGTGTATGCAACAAATTATCGCTGGGAGACTTACCCACCAAAACTAGATATGCGGCACGTGTCAATTCGAATTAATTAGAATAAAACCCTAAAAACTGAAGGGCAACAAAAAAAAAATTTCAGACCATGAACCGGCCCTATCAGTCAGTCCGGTCCACAAGTATTGGCGCCGTATCAGAAGAATAAAATATTAATTTAATAATAATAAAATTCCGTTACCTAACAAGGAAAGAAACGCTTTCAGTGCTTTTTTAGTAGCAGGATTCTAAACACACGGAGAAGACAGTGGTAAATAAGCTGCTCTAAAACCTCTTTGATTCTCTATATAAAACAAGCCAAAATTAAAAAACCCCAATTTCTGTTTGCCTTTTTCGCTTTGTTTTTAGGTAAAGTCTCAGTTTTTAATCAAGTATATGCTTTGGGGGTTCTACTTCATGTTTAGTTAAGTGGTTTTGCTTGTTTCTGGTAAAGTTTGATCGGATCTTTATTTCTGTCGTTAAATGTACTAGTTTCTTTGAAAAATACACATTAAAGCATCTTCCTTGTTATAGATTTTGTGTTTTGTAATAAAAGTTCAATTTTTTAAATTATTTTTAACGTGATTATTTATTATAAATCCGTTTCTTTTCTTTTGTGTGCGTTGGAGGTGATGGTTGGCTTATTTGATCATGTGTGTGAAAAGGAAATCAATTCAAAATTTGGGGTTTCATTTTTTCTCTTTGTATTTTTACTACTGATGAATGCAGTTATAGTGTTACAGTTTGTACATTGGGATTATTAACTAATTTTTCTTGTTTTGTTTAATGTTTGAGCTTGTTTGGTAAACTTGGAAATTTGTGTGTCCCTGCTTTGTTCATATATTTTATTGCAATGTTATTATTTTTAGTTCTTTTATATAAATTTTGTTGTGCTAATAGTTTGTTTTATTTAAAGTGTTATAAGCATGTGTTTGTGTGTTGTAATTGTTTCTTTTTCTTGCAATGTTTTAGTATTTTTTTTCTATGTTGTATATGTATTAATGTATTTGTATATTACAATTGTGTTATGGCCAACATTGCCGGATTTATTGTTTGATATAGAAAAACATAAGAATGGACATCATATGTATGAAGTATATATATTTTGGTAGAAGGTGTGTTGATTTCTGTTTACTTTAATGGTCATCAAATGTGTTACTCAATATGTTTCTTTCGATTAATAAACCTTCTTAAATTAACATGTCGGTTTCTGCTGTTTACATATAAGGTAATCATGAGCATCTCAAATGTGTGCCCAACTGAGGATGCTGTTCAAGCGTTTTTGGAGTTATTGGTTGATCCTATGCTACCTAGAAAATCAATTCCGGAAACTCCAGATAAGCCAGAAGCAGTTGCCAAACAGGTCCAATTTCTTCATTTGAATTTGCATTCCTAATTTGTTTTTTCACACTCACCTGTTTCTTTGTGTCAGGGGACACATGTTCTTTTAATAAGTTGAATGGTTTTATACAACAGCAAAGATAACATGTTCTTTTAATAAGTGAAATGATGGAGTTTTAATCATATTTATATTGAAATGGTAGTATTTATTTCAGATTATACACTTTTTAATTCTTCGTTTACATATAAGAATTTGCTAGTGGTGATTCGTTCAGAATGAAATAGGACCATGTTGGAATGTCTAGTAGACAATATAAAATGTTTGGTCAAGAGTTGATGGCCGGACTAGCAGATGGTGGAAATGATTTTGTGTACTCACTTTTTCGAATAGATGCGTAAAATGTGTGGCCATACAATCTGCTCTTATATTTCTTCTTTTCCTTCTGCAATTATCCTCTAGGTACACGCCGTTGTGTTACTATACAACTATTACCACAGGAAAAGACATGCCAGCTTAGAGTTTCTAGATTTTCAGTCGTTTTGCAAGTTGGCTTTACTTTTAAAGCCAACTTTGAAGCCACATTTGAAGCTCATGCTAACAACTGATGATACTGAAGTGATTGACCTCGAGAAGCAGCTTTCATTGATGGAGAAAGCCGTCAAGGATGCATGTGATATATCTAGAATGTATGTATCAATCAATGTTCCAAGTGCAAAGGGGTTGCCAGTTTCGAAAGTTTCGGTTCTTTTAATTAACAAAACAAAAAAGAATTGCGTCTTGCTGTACGGTAGCATCACTCAGGGTGTAAATTCCTTGATTGAAAAGGATGTGAATGAGTCCTGTTCCAGTACAGATGGTTCTATCAAGGCCAAACAAATGAGCAAAAGAAAAAGAACCCCCAATAAATGTTTGCGGGATGAATTGGGGGCCAATGAATGTTCCTTCCAGCAATTGGCTTTCTCAGCTGTTAAAGAAACAACAAAGGATGGTAAACCGCTGCCACTTTATGTTAGTTGTTGAATAAATAGTTAAATATTGACTTTCAGGTAGTTCAATATTAAAAGCTTGAGTTTTAAATGATTGCATTTTTAAAAGCCTTGAATAATTAGAATTGTCATGTGTGTCGCTTGTTTAACTGAGCAGTCAAGTTCCTTGTTGGGAATAATTTATACACCCGTGTGGGACATGCTTGTATCAAAATCTTACTCTCGAGTCCAACTAGCATAGAGAAAATGTCTTAAGAGAGAATAATTGGTCTTTGAATGTTTTCCAGTGTGTGTGGCATATATATAAATGCTAATGCTAATGCTAAATTGTCCAGGCATCAGTCAAAGCGACCTTACCATTACTGAGAGCCATGTTGTATGTTCTTTGAGCAAATTAAAGACAGCCACTCGCTTTTATATCATGCAGTGTGCTCGAGAAGCAAAAGCTCGTTGGATTCCTATTAAGGATGTAATCGAAAGGTTTGGTTCTATTAGTCAGTGATTTTTATTTTTATCATTACTTGGTAAAAAAAATATCTGTTTTCTGGTATTCCTGTATTCCCTCGCTGGTGGATGACCAAGAATGTTTTCTGGATAAGCAAACATGTATCGATTTAGAGACCAAGCGACCCTGTTTATTTCAAGTACAAATAATGTGCAATAGAGCTGAAAGAACTTGGATGAATTGGTTTAAAAAATCCTTGTTTTTTGTTGTGCACTTCACCTTTTATTTAAAAAATTACATTCTAAATTGCTGATGAAGCTTCTTGTATTATTAGCTTGCAGGGTCCGTTAGTGAAAAAGAATTCCTCCAGATGGGAGCCCTCTCCTGTTGTTAAGTACTTCCACCTGCTTCCTTATGCACGGATCATTTCCCGATGGTACTCGAGGTTTGTCATACTTATTTTGTGCAGGCTAAATTACATTCACCTGCATATAGGAAAAAGGCTTATTTTGTTGCTTTTGTCTGTACAAATTGTGTTGCAGGGATGTCGTTCCTATCAGTTTTGAGGAACCGGAGTATGTACAGGAAGTTATAAATGTAAATGGCTTTGAAATGATCGAAGATCTTTGTGAACCCGAAGTTCAAAATAACAGGAATAGGAATCCGTTTGACGGTGGCATTGTAGAGGTTTCCAGGAACAGCAGCTGTGCTGAATCAGAGAATAAGAATGAGAAGAATGAGCATTGCATGAATGACTTCTTTGATGATACCGATGGTCCTTCTTGGACTATGGACGTGGGCAACCATTCCACGGTTCACTTTGAAAAGAAGTCGACATCCGAAGCTGTTGCTGAGAGAGTCCAACATGATTCTCAGCTAAAGAAGATTAATTCTTATGCAGAGTGCAAATTAAATGGCAGGACTGATATTGCTAAGGTGTGTTCTGAATTGATAACTGCTTTTGATTTTTTAATCAGTCGAAAAAATGCTAATTAGATCCAAGAATTGTATTCTTTAAGAAAGGACTAGTAGATATCGTATTTCTTTAGCAATCTACTAGCTTCACTAGAAATATGTCATTAATATTGCCAAGTGCTGGGAATTTTCCGCTCCGCACTTAGTACTTAACGATTGCTGACACATTCCAAAATAACTATATATTAAAAACATGAGCTTCCCCTCTTTTCTAAGCTTTATGTTCTTCTGGGTACTCATCCTAAGTCTTTCGATGCAGTTTGATGTGGTAAACTCTGCGGTTCAAAATGACCTTAATCAGCTTCAGGATCAAATTGTTACTAATGGAAAAGCAGCATCAAATATTAGGCCTGGTCAAGATGAGATATCTCCGTGCAATCATACTCCAATTATTTGCGAGTCCAGATCCAAATTTTCAGCTAAACTACAAAAAGACATTGACAGTGGCATTGTTGAGGCTTCCAGGAACAGCAGCTGTGCTGAATCAGAGAAGCGGAATGAGAAGAATGAGCATTGCAGGAATGACTTCTTTGATGGTACCGATGGTCCTTCTTGGATTATGGATGCGGGCAACCATTCAACGGTTCACTTTGAAAAGAAGTTGACATCCGAAACTCTTGCCGAGAGAGTCCAACATGATTCTCAGCTAAAGAAGATTAATTCTCATGCAGAGTGCAAATTAAATGGCTGGACTGATATTGCTAAGGTGTGTCCTGATAACTGCTTTTGATTTGTTAACCAGTCGAAAAGTGCTAATTAGATCCAAGAATTGTATTCTTTAAGAAAGGAACTAGTTGATACCATATTTCTTTAGCAATCTACAAGCTTCGCTAGAAATATGTCACTAATATTGCCAAGTGCTGGGAATTTTCTTCTCTACACTTGGTACTTAACCGTTGCTGAGTGCTGGAGCATTCCAAATTAACTACATATATTAAAAGCATGAGCTTCCCTTTCTTTTGTAAGCTTTATGTTCTTTTGTGTACTCATCCCAAGTTTTTCGTTGCAGTTTGATGTGGTAAGCTCCGCAGTTCGAAACAACCTTAATCAGCTTCAGGATCAAATTGTTACTAATGGAAAAGCAGCATCAAATGTTAGGCCTGGTCAAGATGGGATATCTGCGGGCAATTGTACTCCGATTATTTGCGAGTCCAGCTCCAAATTTTCAGCTAAACTACAAAAAGCAATTGCCTCAAAGGAAGACATCTTGTCAGAAACTGCTTTGAGAATTCTACTTAGTAAAAGGGATAAACTGGTATGGTTTTTCTTTTTTCTTTTGTTCAAATGATGACCTTCAAATATTTGACGCACAAGTTGGACTATTATTAGTATGCAACTGGCTGCTTTTATTCGTCTAATATTGCCATATTGGTAACATCAAGTAAGATAAGCTCGTGTAGCATAAATTTATAACCTATGATCCACCCTTTAAAGTCCCATTTTGAAGTGATTCATGCTCCTTTCTGTCATATTTTTTTTGATGAATTCCTTGATTATATATTTTCCTTTCACATTTCTGTTTGTATCTTCAGGTTCTTCAGCATCGCAATATTGGAGATGAGATTGCTCAATACGATAAAAAGATGCAAACAATTCTGAACGGTACTTTTAAGAATTTAATAAGTCTTACACCGGTGTGCAAGTTAATATTATATTAATTTTGACACGATCTAAAGGATATAAATGAGAAAATAATAAGACTGCAATATGAAAGATATTGGTCAAGATATTATTAGCCTTAAGTGAGTTTACGATAGTGCCCTTATGTTAGTGCTTTTAGATTAATTCGTGGTTTCGGATATTGTATTCATCGAGAGAATTTGGGAGTAAATTTAATTAACAGAGCTGATTTGGTAACATATTTCTTTGTATAGGTGGTGAAGATGATTTGGAAGTAAAGATAGACTTGATCATAGAAGGTTGTAATGATGCATGTCGTGAAAACCGAGAGTGGGCTTCCCAAGGCTATGAAGACCCGTGTTCGACTCAATGCAAAAAACGAAGCAGATCCCTGGAGGAAACTTTCAGCAAAGCAAATCCATGTCAGGCAAGTTTAGTCGAATGTTCTCAACTTTTTGTAACTTGGCTCAAACTTTCCCACTGAGTTCTCGTGTTTCCAAAATACCACTTGGAAAGAATTCCAATGGTGTCTAAAGAGGATAGTTTGTGACCAGATATATTACGGTGTTAATTAGTCTCGGAAAAAGCGCGTAATGATTAGTATTTTTCTCATCGAGTAGGAGTTGGATGGTATATGCAAAGACAAGAACTGGACATTGCCAACTTACCAAGTATTCCCATCAGATGGTAAATTCTTTGGACTTAAACTTGTCCTTCGTCTTTAAATGATGAGGTTTTCGATGAATGATTTTTCCGTGACAGGTTTTTCATTGCTTGTTCGAACTTCGAATCATGTTTCACTAACTGCAACCCATTGTTTAGACCTATTTGACTTAGACTCGGTTATTGACAAAACAATAAAACCATGCAAAAACTAACCTATTTGAAAGATCTTGAAGGTGGATATCAAGCCAAGGTAACCGTAAAAGGGACTGACTTTGAGTCGTCGAGCGTGGGGAATGCATCTCCGAAACCCCATGAAGCAAGAAGCTCAGCCGCATCAAAGTTGTTGGCCAAGTTGGTTGACCATGTCTAGCGGGTGAAACAACGATGTCTTTCGTTTTCGGTTCCCGTCATGTAATCGACGTTTTAAAGGGTATCCTCATAGTCCTAGGTGACTTATATAACTGTTTACAGTAGTTTGTTAGCAACTTTTGCTAGACTTATATCGTTTTGCCTTGAATATGCAACTTATGATCATATGATTTGAATATGATATAGAGAAACATAGGATGTTATGAACAAAAAGGTGACATGAAAATATAGGACTATTTATAAATCATATAATTATTTATTTTCAATATAATTTTATCCAATGAAACAAAAATAATAAGATTATAGTCAAATTTTCTTTTTTTTCTCTCACAAATTTCAAACTTTGATATACGTTGTTTTAACTATTTTAATTTGTTAAAATTCATAATATATGTATAAACTAAATTTTTTATTATATCAGTTTATCAACGGTCACGTTAGTAAGTGATTATTTTGTAATTTTTAATAATTTGAGTGAGCAATATCTAAAAAGTATTGTGTAGTTGAAAGACTATCTAAGAGAGTAATAGTTAAGGGTACATATTTTGTCTCAAAAAGATTTAATAAGCTGGATTAGTGGAGAAGTTTGAATATCGGAATTATGAATGAAACAAATTGAATCAGGAGTAGGGATGGCAACAAATCAGGTCGAGTTGGATTTTTGATCAACCTGGTTCAACACTAACACAATAAAACTTGACTTTGACCCGAGTTTAAAAATATTTTCGCCCAACCGAAAATAAAATTAAAAATCCAACTCCGATTGAACCCAACTTAACATAACTTTTTTTTTCACAATCTTTTGTTAAAATAAAAATTAATCAAATAAAATACTACTAATTTATTGAGTTTAATATGAAGTGTATTTTTGAATATATTTTAGTACATTATATATTAATTTTTACATATATTTTTATCATAATTCAACTAAAAATATAAAAAGAGTAATTTTGTAATTATCTTAGGTTAGGATGAGACAGATTTTTCATAAATTCAACCCGACCCGACTAATCTTAAGAAAAAAATATGAACCAAACTTGATATAATTTTATTGCAGGTCAGAACCCATCGAGTTCAGATGAAATTACCTTTTCTAATTAGGAGAATCGATCTCATAATAAATTTTTGTCATACTTAATATATTAGTCGAATAAGTACTTATAAAACTAAAACTCATTTACGATGATCCAATTTAACCCAAACTCCAACAGCCCAATACCACTTATAAGCCCTTGAATCAAAAGTAGAAAACAAATCAAAAGCTAGGGTTTCTCTTCTGTGCTATTGTCGTCGTCGTTGTTTTCCCTCTGCTTATTTTACGAACAGAGCCTTCTCAAAGACGACATTCAACAATGGCAGCCAGTTCAACGGCGAGGTCTTTTCTTCAAGTCGCAGCTACGGAAGAGGTCGTTTCGCCTCTCAGAGTTGTCCAGATCGAAGGGCTGGTATTCATCCGTTCCCTCTAATTCATTCTCTTTTTTTTTTATTTATGTTTTTTTTGTCTTATCAATGGATTTTGAATTTTTAGGTTATATTAAAAATTATCAAGCACTGCAAGGAGTTTTCACCGGCTCTGGTTACCGGCCAGCTTCTCGGTTTAGATGTTGGCAGTGTTCTTGAAGTTACCAACTGTTTCCCTTTCCCGGTAATTTTGCAATTCTCCTTTTTAACTTTTTCCCTCTTTTTGAATTTTGTTGATCTGTTTATGTTTTAAATTGGGATGTTTTATGTTTTAATTATTGGGATAGATCCGCGAGGAGGACGAGGAGATTGAAGCTGATGGAGCTAATTATCAGCTCGAGATGATGAGATGTCTGAGGGAGGTTAATGTTGATAACAACACTGTTGGATGGTAATGTCTCCGCTTTTATTGTATACCGAAAGCCGGGTTTCTTTGCAGTGCTTGACGGATGTTGTACTAGATACTTGGAGGAATTAGGAATCATGATGCTGTTTGTGATTTCGAGTTTTTAATAATTCTTATGCTGTTAATAACCAATGGTGAAACCAATCTTGCTGTATGCATAGTATCTTAATTCATTCAAGTGATTTGTACTTTGGTTAATGGTTATGTACTCTATACTTCTATTTCATGTGGTGTTCTTTGCCTTGCATATTTTCAGGTACCAATCAACGATTTTGGGTTCATATCAGACGGTTGAGCTTATCGAGACCTTTATGAATTATCAGGTAAAGGACACATTTTTAACATTATTGGTTGGTAATCAATGTGTGATGAACATGAGATCTCCCACCCTTTTATGGATTGTAAAGAAAAATAACACCGTATAGAAAAAGCTCTATTTTTGTTTGTTTGAAGTGGCAACTTTGTGTGCCTTTCCATTTAAATCCACTTGTCAAAGATTTGTTCTTCGGTTATTTACCTGCTTAATTGTTTAACTGTGCAGGAGAATATAAGGAGGTGCGTGTGCATTATATATGATCCTTCAAAGTCTAATCAAGGCGTCTTGGCTCTCAAGGCTTTGAAGCTATCGGATTCTTTTATGGAACTATATCGGGCTAATAGCTTTACTGGAGAAAAGTATGATTTCTCCTTGCTGTCAAATTTTTATGAATATGAAGATCGTGTACTCTCGTATTGATCGTCTCTTTCACTTTTATAGGTTGAGGGAGAAAAACTTGTCATGGGTGGATATTTTTGAGGAAATTCCTGTATGTTTCTACGGCATTGAGTATTGATGATTTTCCATAGTTTAGTGTATTTTCAATGTAAACAATCATGGTTCCCACTTTCGTGTTAATGTTTGTGGTGCTTTTGTAATGCCAGATCAAAGTCTCGAATTCTGCTCTTATCAGTGCTTTTATGACTGAGCTGGAATCTGATACACCAGTCACACAGGTGAAGTATAAATTGTTGATCAAGTGGTTTTTAGTAATACCGTGGGAGAAGACTATCTGTGAAATTTGCCTTCTAACTGTCATTTTCCATTTTAGTGTGATTATGACCGTCTGCAGTTATCAAGTAACCCTTACATGGAGAGGAATATGGAATTTTTGATTGAATGCATGGATGACTTGTCAATGGAACAACAGAAGGTATGTATTCTTATTCTCTGATATTGCACTGCTATCATTGCTGCTATTTTATGTTTAACATAAATTGCCACTCTTTTTTCCAGTTCCAATATCACTACAGGAACGTGTCACGGCAACAAGCCCAGCAACAAGCATGGCTTCAGAAGAGAAGGTAAGTGTACTTGATATCTATTCTACTCGACTCTTTATTTTCCTTGAAATACCATCTAGGACCTTCCAAGTACATGGATAACATAGAAAAAATATTTCCCCTATGAAGTGGAACAAAAGGAAAAAAAGAGTAAACAAAATTGTTTTCCTGTTATGATGATGAAGAAATTCTGGGCACAACATAATTGTGCTTTTGTTTTCTTAGTTGACCTAGTTTTATGTATTTTGTCTCTTTTGTAACTGTAGGGCTGAGAACATGGTACGGAAGGCTGCTGGGGAGGAACCATTGCCTGAGGAGGACCCAACAAATCCCATCTTCAAGCCAATCCCTGAGCCATCTCGATTGGAGAGCTTTCTCATAACAAACCAAATTTCTAATTACTGCAACCAAATCAACGGGTATGTTGTCTGTTCTCGATCTTACCATTTTTTGTGTGGATGGCCTGACATAACAAGATCTACAATTTGACGTTATGAAATCTATGGGGGTTTCTAATTATCTATTCAACTTGCATCTCGGTTTTTGTTTTCACTTGCAATTCCTTCCTTTTAGACCTGAATCACTGCTTAGTGTAACTTAACCACAAAGATTCCCTCTCTATGTTGGTTTCCCTACACTAATCCTTTTATAACGGCGTTCTTCATTTACTTATTGCGTCCTTGATGTTTAAATCATGCATTTTAATTTTGATTTGCTTCTTCAACCATCTCAGCTGTCGTAATCATGTTTATAATCATATCATTGACGATGAATACACCTTGGAGGCCATAACCTGGGGATATAGAAAAGGTTTAAAGTTTTAAATACTGGGATTCAAACCCCAAATCTTCTGGCTGCATGAACAAATTGAACTGAAGTAATATGGACTCCGATCTTTGTCTAACTGAAATGTCAAGAAATGCACTGCGATCTTAATTTCTTCGGTAACTTACCACTGTTGAAATCATTTTGCAGGGTTGCTGGGCAGAGCTTCAACAGATTGTATTTAATGAAGGCATTGCACGACAACTGATCCGGGACGCTCGCAACACGGTCGATTAAGCCTAAAGTTTTTGCAATGTCGAGTAGAATTATATTTTTTTATTTGAAGATGAATGTGATTGAAAATTTTTTCAATGCCATACTGTTTTTACGTTTAATCCTTAGTCCTGACGATCCTTGCGTGAATCATGGTATTTTTGCGTTTATTTTTCATTTCATTTTCTTGACGTGTATGTCAAAAGTTTTATCTAAGCCTGCATGTTTACTTTAAGAAAACAATAAAATCTAAATCCTTGACTATTAAACTCTGAACTTTTTTTTGAACAATCTGTTCAAAAGCCAGACTAGAAGTTATCAAACTAGAAGAACAAGTTCATCGGTTGCAAGTGTCACGCCCTAAAGAGTATGTGAAATAAAAGTGAGTAAATATATGAAGTAAAAGAACAATTCCATTAACTGATAACAGAAATCTTGCTTAAGTAGTAGAGAAAAAAGAAGCTAGAATGAGAGTTTTTTTGAGAATCTGGGCGTTAATTTTAGTTTCTTTCTTTGAAATTCGACCATATTTCAAACCTACAAACTTTGTCTTGCAACAAAAATTGATAAAAACAAAGTTCTTCACAATGTTTCCATTCTGTGTGGAACTGGGGTTTTGATAACTTGAAGAATTTGCACCACTTCCGCCATTGAAGGCCTACTCGAAGGTATTTGAGAGGTGCAAACCAGTGCCAGTTTTAGCACCGGAAACACTTCATCTTCTGGATAATCACCCATGCTTAGATCAACACAGTCCAACACATTCCCTTGCTCAACTGAAACCCGAACATGATCGCTCAGTATCACGACATTATCCTCCCCGTACTCGACCGGCCTTCGTCCGGTCACAAGCTCCAAGATCAACATCCCGAAACCAAATACGTCACACTTCTCATTGACCCTCAAGCTTTGACATGCTAGCTCTGGTGCTACGTATCCTGCTGCACTCTGAAACCTGTTGCTGATCACATGCTTTTCGAGCTTCGTTAAGAGCCTTGCTAATCCGAAATCCGAGATCTTCGGATTGTAGTCGTTATCGAGGAGGATGTTACTCGGTTTTATGTTGTAATGAATGATTGGTGGCCTGAAGGAATGGTGCAAGTGAGCCAGTCCCTTAGCTGTTCCGAGGATTATTTTGAACCGGTTGGACCAAGAAAGTGGTGGGACTGAGCCAGATCTTTCATGGAGTTCTGTTTGCAAGTTCCCACTAGTTGCATACTCTGTTATCAGAAGCTGAGTTTGAGGCGTCCAGTAGTATCCTTCCACTGATATCAAATTCAGGTGCCTTGCTTTTCCGAGAACTCGAACTTCTCGATCAAAATCATCCAGATATTGGATCAAGTTCGATGTCGCAAGCTTTTTGATTGCCACAAATCTTCCTTGAGGACTCAATGGGACCTTGTAAACGGTTCCGAATACGCCTTCACCGATCTCTGCAGCTTTGTTAAGGAGGATTTCGGGATTTCCAATCCCATTAGTTGGTAGCTTTGAATCAAACAGAATGAGTTTGCCAGCGGGTGGACTTCCGGATCTTGTCGAACCTGAACACATGCTTTCCAGTGCAGTCTCCACAAATTCGAGTCTCCTTCGGACTGAAACATTTAAGAGGCTTATAATTATCACCCCAATTACAATCAGAACAGCTGCTGAAATCGCAACCATTGCAGAAATGCTAAGAGAGATACGATGATGGAATCTTATTGGATTCACGGATTCGTTTCTCCGCCTGTGGCCACCCATTTGACCATTGTAAGCATCTGGATCGAGAACTAAAGGTTTCGGCACATTCAACTTGCAGGGTCCTTTCAACAACGGTGAACAAATTCCCAGATTTCCCTGCAAAGCACTTTGATCCAAGCTTGGAAATATGCCTCCTACTGGAAGCCTGCCTATAAGTTGATTATATGATACATTGACAGCAAGAAGATTTTCCAACAATCCTAGCTCTTTCGGTATTTCTCCACTTAGTTCGTTGAACTCGAGTTTGAGAATCTTAAGCTCCGTCAATTCCGAAACTGTTTTTGGAATTGAACCGGTTAGATTGTTGTGAGACAACGTCCTACAGAACAAGATATAGTTTCGAATAACATTAGTCCAAGACATCATAACTTAGCATATGATAAACAAAAACAGATTGATGAAACTTACAAAGAGTACAATGATGAACAGTTTCCAATCTCATCAGGAATTTGCCCACTCAATGAATTTCCATCCAATTGAAGAATAACCAAACTCCCAGATTCACATATATCCCCCGGAACATCACCGGATAAACTATTGTCTCGAAGATCAAGCACGGTCAGGTTTGGAAATAAACCGAGCTCTGGTGGTATCCTTGACTGAAGCTTGTTCCATGACAAGTTCAAGTACCTCATGTTGGCAAAAAGCCCCATTTCTGCAGGAATAGTCCCTTCGAGATTGTTTCTAGACAGATCCAAGTTTCGAAGAGCCTCGAACAGACTACTCAAACCTCTTGGAATCAAACCATTGAACCGATTATTGGAAAGATCCATATCTTCCAATCCCAGATCAAATAAACCAGCTGGTATGCTACCATTGAGCTTATTATTTGACAATCTCAAATATTTTAGAGCTTTGAGATTACCAAGTGATGAATCCAAGCTTCCAGTTAAACTGTTGCTGGAGAAATCCAGATACTCCAAGCTGCTCAAGTTACCAATCCATGGAGGAAACTCACTCGTAAACATATTGTTCGATAAACCGAAGAAAACCAATGAATTTAGCCTCTGGAGAGAATCTGGAAGCTTTCCATTGAAAAGATTATGGCTGAAATCCAATGAATTTAGATGTGTACAAAGTCCAATATCTGCAGGCATTGGTCCTGAGAAGCCATTAGACTGTAAATGGAGGTTTTTCAAGTAAGGCAATGCTAAAACACCTCCAGGAACTGACCCAGAAAATGAATTATAAGAAAGATCCAAAGCTCGAAGCCGATTCATCGACCAAATCCCAGAAACAAAATCTATATTACCGGAGAAATGGTTACTGGAAAGATTAAGATTGTTCAAATATGAGCATCTATATAGTGTGCTTGGAAGTTGGCCTTCAAATGAATTCACAGCTAAAGAAAGAGATCTCATTGATGAACAGGATTGAAACAAATCATCAGGGAGTGAACCTGAAAAAGAATTCCCAGAAAGATCGAGAAATCTAATGGAATTCATGTTAACAAAAGAGCTGGGAATCGAACCCGGGAGATTATTATAACTAAGATTAAGCCTTTCAAGACGACGAAGCACACCAAAAGTTCGACCAATTGTCTCACTGAAATTGTTATAAGACAGTGTTAATACCTTCAAATACTCCAACTTTTGAATCCCTTTGCCGATCTTCCCAGATAATCCCAATCCATCAAGAGAAATCTCCGAAACCGACCGTTGATCGGATTACATTTGATGAACCTCCACGAACAGGGCGAGTTATCATCTTCGTTCCACGATTGGAGATAAGAGGAAGGGTCTTTGATATCCGATTTGAACACGATCAAACCAAGAACATCGTCGTTGAGCTGAATGGAAGAAGCTTTATCGTCTCCAATGCAGAAATCCATGGAAAGAAGCAAGTAAATCAGAAAATGAAGAGAACCCTTTGTTAATATCCCCATTGTTTTCAGTTTTGTTGCTTGAAATCCCCCCCCCTGAAATCAAGCTTTCACTGCCATGGAAACAATGGAATCATGCATGGTTTTTTGCTAAAGAACATACAGTTTTTTGTCAGTGATAGTATTACAGTAATCACGAGTGTTTTTCTGAGTTTTGTGATAAGGATTCTTTGGTTTCGTCCTTTAGTTCTTGGTTTTAAAAAGAAAAGGAAAAACTTGGGAATTCGAGAGAAAAGCAGTGAATCAAGATGAAAATGAATTCCAAGAGTTTTAATTTAGTTTATTCATGCAAACAACTGGGATTTTGAACCTGGGTTTTACAGTTTCTTTATTGGTCAAATATGCTACCTGTACCCTACTTTGACAAATTTTATAATTTAATCCTTACACTAAATAAAGGAAAGATCATAGTCCAAAGTTTAATTCCAAAATCCAAGGACTGCCCACAAATTTTAACTTTTTCTAATACCAAAATATACTTGTAAACACCTAGTTTACGTTAAAAGATTTCAAATTTGAGTCCATACCATTATACAAATTATATGTTTGTAGGACCAATGCCTGCAAATATTTAAATTTAGAGGGCCAACAATATAGATTATATATTTTTAGAGGACTAATATACAAATTTATTATTATTTCAACTTAAATTTTTTCCAATTTTTAAAAATCAGGGGCCTTCGTCGGTCCCTATTAGGTACCGCCCATCTTTAGATTTAAAGACTTTATAAACTCTAAATTGTTCCAGTATTAGGGTTTAGAGTTCGAAAATTCGCTTTTACAATCCCTTTCCTTTATTTAGTGTAACTAACAATTGTTTGATACAATAGTAAGACATTATATTTCAAACGAAAGAATTTATGTCGAACTTTAGGAACAACATTATTAGAAAAAATAATCATAAACTCTAAATATATAAAATTTTAAAAAATATATATTCTTGTAAAAACTATTAAAATTAATTTTATAAATTTATAAATTTACAATTCGAATCACAAATTTATGATAGAAAGGTGTCTATGAGAAGAGAAAGAAGGTAAGTGAGTGCATGAACTGATGGGGCAATGCAAAAGCAAAGAAATGGTCCAAAAATGGCCTTATTTTTTCCCCAACCCATTGTGATTTGTTTGGAAGCTTAAAGTTAAAATTCTGATATGTCTCCTCTTTCATATGCCTCCCTTTTTGAATTCTCAATTGTTTTTACTCATTATAAATATATTCTCATAATTACTACACATTATTTTATATTATTTTTGAATTATTACAAAAATTATTGAAGTCGAGGTTTTTTAATATAATTTTTAGACTCATCAATAATAAAAAAAATAATATATCATATAATTGGTAGAATAAGATGAGGAGATAAATCTCTTAAGCAATATTAAGAGTTGAATTATGATATTATAAATAGAATAAATTGAGTTAAAATGATCAGTCTCATAATCTAATACTGGATTCAAATTAGTCCGTAATTGTATGATAAATTTTTCTAGACTTACTTGCCTTTGATTACTAAATCTAATGTATATATATTTGACACGGTAATAATTAATATTATAAAAATTTTAAGATATTTTTATATTTATTTCGTGTCATATTATTATCTATTGATATTTGTAGTATTTTTTATATATAAGTTGTGTAAAAAAACTACACATGTCTACATGTTTATTATTTAAAAAATAAAATATAAATCTTTAACCTTAAAACCTTAAATTCTAACCCTTAAACTCTAAATCTTAAAATAAATTTTTAACCCTTAAAACAGAAAGGGTTAGACTACATAATATGTGTATAGAATATTTTTCTTTATATTTAATGCATTAAGTACACACCTTCCAGATAAAACGATTGAATTCAGGTCTTTTAAGATAAACATCGTCCGTTTTTTTACTATAACAGCTAGTTGAGTTCAAATCTATACTATTATTATTATTATTTCATATTTTAATATTTATTACTTTAAAATATAAAATAAATTGATGGTCCCGGGGAACAAAGCAATGTGGCCAGTGGTCACGAGATCCAAACCATTGTCGCTGGTTTGCATACATTAGCCTTATCAATATTTTGTGGACAAATTTTTTTTTTTTTTAAAAATGGCCAGAATATGTGTGGTCTATTCTAGGCTTCACAACCTTTAACAATTTGTCCGTAACCATGTTCAATATTTATATACTTTCTCGTATATATTTAATTTGATTGAGTCTTAATTCAATTGACACATTTTTAGAATCGTAACTTTAAATGCCTTTAGTTATATAGTAATATGTTGACTATCTATAATCTCTAGAACCTTAAAATTAAAAGCAGTTATATTTGATATATAAAAGTATTCAAAACTCACAATCTTCTGTAGTTGTCAATCGAACTAATACTCAAATAATGTGTTTTGATTTTTCAATCATTACTTTCAATTAGTGTTCTTTCTAATCATTTGTTTTTTTTCCCTTTCTAATCGTATTAGTTTATTATTTGGATTCGTTTCGTTTGAAACTTCATTAAGAAATGACATAAAGTTTATCTAAAACTAAAAACAAATAAAATACACATAAAATTGTCTTTTTTTTTTAAGATTCGGACACAAACCTAAGAATTCACATGTTTTTTTGGCATTTAATGAGATCAAATTAATATTTATGTATAATTTAAAAAAAATGTGATGGGAAATTTAATAAGAACTAAAATCTTTCAAATGTTCTAATCCAAATAAAGGATTATAAAGGCTTAATTGATAAATAAATATTTAAATTATATATTTTTTGTTTAGATGTTAAATTTGGGGTCAAAATAAGTTTCTAATGTTTGAATAATTTATTTTATTGCAAAATTATGTAACTTTTGAAGATTTTTTTATTAGGTATGTTAAAAATTGTTACGCGACGTTAATGAGTTCTTCAAGTCATGCAACTTATTTTCGTATTTAATTGATCATTACAAGCACTTGAAAGTTAAAAAAAACATAGAGTTTACATGGGTGACTAAAATATTTTAGTATAATGTCAAAAATATTCTTAACATTTGACTGAAAAGTTACTTTTGTCTCTATTCTATTTTTGAAGCACATTAGCCCCAACGCTTTATTTTGGGGTCAAAATGACCCTTCTGTGGCATTGCATGCTAACATAGTAGTGTCATATAGAAAAAAAATGTGACTTGACTGAATGACACGTCAGCCAAAGATAATTTTATATTGTTAGTTAACTAACGATTTTCATCCAGAAAAGACCATTTTGATTCAAAATAAAACGTTGATTGTTAAAGTGCTTCAAAAAAAGAATAGAGATTAAATTGACTTTCAAACAAACATTAGGGAAATTTTTTGGTATTATGTCATTTTTTTTTTTTTTTTTTCAATCTAGGGTTTACAATGGTACAAAATCGAAACTGATTTTTTGAAAGGTGAAATTTTGATTTCATGTTTTCGAATTTCAAGTATTTGTGATTTAAAACTTTTTTATTTTTAAAAAATAAATCAAATTTTCGCATTTTTTTGATAAACAAAGCCATATGTCATGCATTAATTGGATAAACTTTTTTAAGGGTCATAAGAAAAAAAATCTAAGAATAAGAACAAAATGAACCATTAAACACTTAATTTTACAAATAAGCCCATAGATTTTACTTAAACAAATCAAATCAAGTCACGAGAAAAAACAATCCAACGATGTAGCATACAAGTTGAGAATCAAACTCCAAATATAAAATAAATAAAATGACAATTTTGTTGCTACGTGATTGTCTTTCAATGTGCATTCACGTGGAACAATAGCCGACAATCGTATCAAAATTATTTGTATTTAAATTTATTTATTTTTAATAATAAATATTTAATTTATTTATCAACCGAATTAACAGAATGAATATGAAAAAAATAAAGCTTAATAAGACATTTTATTTCAAGAATAATCGTGTTCTGTCAACAGAAAACTATTGTTTAAAGAGTTACAATTATTGAGACATATATTCATAAGATTCTAACCAATTATTGTCCTTTCCAACTGTTTTCACTTGTTTGTTTTCTTGCCAAATCGTATTTGTTTAATATTGGGATTTGATTCGGTCTTTAGTACTGAAACTTCATTAAGAAGTGGGAAAATTCGACGTATGTACTTATATAAACCATTAATTATGTATTGATACTCATCATTAATTATTTTAATAATTTTTAAAATTACGGAAACTAAAACGTGATTATTTATTTTTAAAATAAAATATGTTAACATATTTTTTGTGTATTTTTTAATTTTTTAATTTTTTGTCAACCTTTTATTTTAATAACTTTATTATTTTTGAATTAAAAATAAAAAATATAAAAAATAACACAAAAAATATTTTTAACATATTTTATTCTTAAATATGAATACTCACATTTTAAGTCCCCACGATTTAAAAAGTATTTAAAATAATTAACGGTGCATATCAGTGCATATAAGTAGTTAGGGGGTGATAATGGGTCTGACTGACTCTCAAGCTACTCGAGCTCGGTCAAGTCTCAACTCGAGTGAGCTCAACTTGAGCTCGTGTTCGGCTTGAGACCTTAAGAAGCCGAGCCGAGCTGACCCAAGCTCGACTCGAAAAACTCGTGAACAAGCTCGAAGTAATTATATATATATATATATTCCATATGCACTAAAGCAATATGCTTAGCAACAAAAACACTAAAGTAAATTGAGGAAAGCAATGAGTCGACGTCGAGCCACGTGCCGGAGCTTGAGCCACAAGCCGACCCAAGCTCAAACTGTCCACTTCGAGCTTGAGCCTAAAATTTTAAGCTCGACCCGAGCCCACTAGTATTATTTTTGAACCGAGCTGAATCAACCCAGATTTGAGCTCAGCTCAGTTCGGCTCGTCATCACCCCTATAAATAATGATACATATATATAATCACTCATTTTTATCCGGGTTATGTAATATTATAGTATTTTATTAGGTAAAATAAAAATGTGTAAAAAGGAAAAAAATGTAAAAAAATAATAATAATACAAAATTGTAAAAAAAAATATGTGGCTCACAAAGAGCCATATCACCCCATCTCTCCCCCCCCCCCTTCCCTATAAAAAAGGGGAGGGGAGCTGCCATTTCAAAGGCATGAAGGAGCCGGCCAAAGGGCTGGGGGAAATTATGGGGGCAGTACCCTGGCCCCGGTTCAAGAGCAGTGCTCTCATCGAGAAATTTTTATTCTTCGGGTGGTTCGATTCAGTTAATTTTTTGAGGGATCATGATAGATCGCGTTAGGGGACTGTTCGAGTTCGAGCTTCTATGGGATAAAAGTTCGAATCTTATTTTTGTATTTTATTTTAATTTAATAATATATCGCTTATTTATTCATATGTATTTTAAAATTTTAGCGTGTTTAGTTTATATATATGTGATTTAATTTTTGTTTTTTACGCATGATTTTTTTGGTATGTATTTTTTTTGATATTATGTATTAGATTATATATACTTATCATGTAATATAGTTTTGTATTAATTATATTATTATATATGTATTATATAAATACATATATATTATGTTTATATTACATTACAGTCATTATATATATATATTATTAAGTATAATATATATATATATATTATATAATAGTATCTTATTTTTATTTTGAAATTTATATTTTTTAAATATTCGAAACCCATATTTTAATTTATTATATTTTGTACTTTAATATCCGATTTTTGTAAATTATTTTTATATATGATTAAAAAACTTCGAAAAACATGTCCCGGGAGTAAAGGGATGTGATTTCTTCGAATATTTTCAAAAAGAAAAAATGAGAAGTCGTGTCCCGGGCGCAAAGGGACGCGGTTCTCTCAATATTTTCATGCATTCAAGAATCGTTTTTAAATTTTAATCGAATTCAAAATTTCTAATACCAAGACATTAAATAATTGACTATGTACCAATTTTTGGGCGGTGTGAGGGTGTTAATTCTTCCCCATCCGTAACCGACTCCCGAACCCGAATTTTTTAATCTCTGATTTTTATTGTTGTCTGGTCTACTCATTTTAAAATGATTGGTGGCGACTCCATATATTTTTCAAAACCGGGCGAGGTTTTCCAAACAAAATTTAAATAAATCAAAAGAAACTTTAAAACCGAATAAAGCGAGCGCCGAACGGATTTCGGTGATTACAGCTGGTGACTCTGTTGGGGATGTTTTTAAATAAAAAGAGAGTCAAGCCACGAGTCAATTATCTTCTAGTCTTGGTCGTTGGAAAATAACGAATTCGATTTTAATTTAAAGTATGATTCTGTCTTTAGTTAATAGGACATGCATTTTATTTTCTGTACATATAATTACTTTACTTTTACTGCTTAGTATAAATGAACATAGGAATAGGGTGTCAAAAGGTTTGAAAGTTTCTCCTCACAAACCGTGCACGTGCATTGCATTTCATGAGCTTTCTACCCGAGCTCCGTCATATTTTAAGTGGAAGTGTGATACCGCCTTCGTGTGGGTTACCATCGAATAGGTTGGTGAATCGCTTTCGGGATATATTTCTTATACTTTCGTGTGGGTTACCTCCGTATAGGCATAAGGGATGTATCCCCCTGAATTGAACTTGGTCCGTTTGAAGCCTATAATAGGTGAGGATTGAGGGCCTTGCTACTTTTAGTAAGGGACATCGAGGATAATTCGAAATGGAACCCGTTAAAAGTTCAAAGGAGAAATGCTTCTAACCTTTTGTCTACTCTATATATTTATTTCATGAATAATGTACCGGGTAGAAATCATGTCGGGTAGGATTTTTCATTCTGTACCGGGTAGATACCATGCCGGGTAGGATCTTTCTTTTCATAAATAAAAGCATGCCGGGTAGAAATGATGCCGGGTAGGATCTTTCATTTTGTACCGGGTAGAAAATCATGCTAGAGTAGGTTGTACAAATTTATTCTTTAGTACTTACATACTTATTTTTATTTTCATTTTCATTACACGTGTACTGCCCAATTTTCTATTTTCTATGTTTTTGTCTTTTTTGCATTGCATGTGCATGGCATAAAAAGGGTGTTGATTCATGAGCGAGTTACGATTAAGAAGGCTTTCATAATGAAAAGGTCAAGTGATCAGATAGACATGACCACAGATATGGGGCAATGCCTTGAAGAAACGCCAGAAAAGATGAGAAGTATTCATTCTAAAATTCACGCATCAGACATACCAAAACATGCCTACACCAATACCGAGATGAATGAGCTACAAGAGTTGAAAAGACGGATGTCTGAGATGACGAGTATGCTGACCACTATGGTAAAAGAGAAAAAGTCTGATGTACGAGGAGAGAAAGACGAATTGAATAAAAACCAAATCATGATATCTGAACAAGATGATTCTGGTAAGCCCAAAGTTCGGTGCACCTTCGTGATCAACATCAATAAGACACTTGAAGATGCAAACACTTCAATTTTAAAGAAAATAGAGATGGGCCAAAGAAAAGCCAAAGAAGAGAAAGATAGAAAGAAGGCATTTCAAATCCCGATCGCATACACAGATCTGCTCCCGATACTGGTCGAGAAAGGACTTGTGACTCTAGTTCAATCCAAGCCAAAAGTGCCTCCTTTTCCTAAAGGGTATGACAACAAGGCTCGATACAACTATCACATAGGAGGTACGGGTCATACTACCGAAAATTGCGGAGCTCTAAGGAACAAAGTCATAAGCCTTGTCGAAGAAGGGCTACAAAGTTTTGAAGAATGAATCCCTAAAGCTTCCAAAAGCTTAACCAATACTGCACCAGAGCATACGAAGATACGCCAAATCCAGTACTCGGGAGAGAGTTCAAATTCTAGTGTCCAACTTTTTGAGTCATCATCGGCCAGCATCCAGAAGCCAAGAATCAATGGTCCATTTGATCCTATACCTATCCCATATGGAAAGCTATATATACAATTGTTGGAAGCACGGTTGGTGGTCCCATGTTATGTCACACCTCTACAACCTTCGTACCCTAAATGGTATAATGCCGAAGCTCATTGTGAGTATTATGCTGGAGTTAGGGGGCATTCAATTAAAGATTGTACCTTCAAACGTCGAGTTCAGAACCTTCTAGAGTGTAATATGTGGAGATTCGAGAAAAAAAATCAATATGGTTCAACTACCGTTCACCCAGTAGCTATGGAGCCGAAAGAGTCCAAATTTGAAGAAAATGAAAAGAGCCATTTGAGACATAACGCTCAGGCTAGTGGATCAAGGAAATAAATATATTGTCTGAAAAATGAACTGAAGAGCTTGCAAGACAACTATGAAGAACTCCGTTTAACTTTTAAAAATGTTGGTTTGGGTGACACTCCTGATCAATGGACAAAAAGGATTAAAGACCTAAAGAAAGAGGTCGAGTTTTAGAAAAAGAGTTCTAAGGCCAACGAGGAACGAGCTAAGACTTTGTCTGGTAATCTGCAAGCAATGGAAAATCAATACCTTACCCTCAAAGACGACCTGAGGAGTAGTCAAACCAAGATTGAGACCTTGAACATGTGTATAAGTTTGTGATGAGACATCATCGCTGAATTAAACGACAGTCAAGCTGAAGTTCAAAGGCTAAAGAAACAAGTGAAAGAACGTAACGATATTCTAGTGATGTACAAAGATCTTGTGGATGGTCTCAGGAAGGCCTGGAAAGAAAATAATGAGAAGTGAAATCTTCAGCTTTGATTCTTTAGAGAAGATAAAGGAAAAAGACAACTACATAAAGGATATTATTGCTGAAGCGCAAAGAGTTGCTCGATAAGTGACGGACTTAGCTGATGCAGCGACAGAATTGAGTCAAAAATGATGAGCTCCCAGGTTGAAGTGAGAAGTTGGCTAGGCTCCTAGAGAAGTTACAGAAGCTAGGCGCTAGGGCCTGACATTATCTGTAACTCTAATGTCTGATGTAACATGACCTTTTATGAAAGTTGTTCTAAGATGGTCCTCCAGAATCAACCTCTTTTCTGCATTCATGTTTACATTCAACATTGCATCTGCATTTTTCATTCTCAGCAACATAACATGTTCATCACATATATTGCATTTGCATTCATAGACCATTTTTGGTAATTAACCCTAGAACATCCAATTTAGGTCCGATTAAACCCATCATTTTAGGATTAGATCCTTCTAAACAGAGAGTAAAAGAAAAGGTCCACCCTAAAAAAGTTGAAAGAAAAATGGGGCAAGCTTTCTGGACTGGCTGTAACTTCAGAACGGAGAAGTCTGTCAATTTCATGCCCTCTGTGAGTTCAATTTACTTTAAAAAAAATAAGGAGCTTTTGTTAAAACTATTGTTTACCCATTTTAATAAAATAAACTTTATTTTACATCCCATTTGACAAACAATCCATATCCTTTGATTCTTTAAACATTTCATTCATTGCTATGAATTGGCTTTTCCAAATATATGTACATATCATTTTTATTAGGTCATTGAATTTCAATTGCAAGAATATATTTTATTCAAATTCAATGATCAAGTTCGAACAACCTATGTCCAAGAAAAAGCAAATGTTGCAAGGATACTGTGAATGTGAACATTTTTTGTTCTACTTAGGCAGACAGAAGGAACAAAACGAGTGTTCAGGAAATGGGCAGATCCCACGAGTGAATTTCCCCTCTCGGGCATTTGTTTTTTAAGGTTCTTGAATCGAGTGTTGACCCTAAACTTCTACCCCCTAAAGACTATTTAGATGTCTATATGTGAGAAGACGAATGACATTCCTTTCGCAAAAAAAGAAATATCCATTTGTGTCCCCCTTTGAGCCTGATCGTTTTTTATATAACCCAAACCAAGGATCACCCCCATACTGGGGCAAAGAAGGCAAAAATTTTGTCTGCAAATAAAAGCCACCCGATCTTGATCACGCTACACAGATAACACCTCAATTAGGGCGAGAAGTGAGATTAGACACATTCAATGCAACGGTCAGTGAAACATTAGAAGAGGTTAATGAAAGAAAAGTTCATGCTCAAAGAAAATGATCAAATCAAGTTGAAAATTGTCAACAAGAAGGCTGAAACAATCATGGGAGAAAACTCTAAGTCAAAAAGTGCGATAAAAGAAAAGCAAGAGCCTTGGAGGATTGGTTACTCCCAAGAAGATGCAAGAATCAATGACTAGTCGAGATTTCAGAATAGTCTATAACTACATTTTCCTAAACATGGAAGGAAATGAACTCTAGGGTGAAAATCCAAAAATAGGAAGTCTAGAGCGATCCAAGGAATGAAAAAGAAAAGGTTACTTCATGTGAGCATACCCAAATCAAACAACACAAGTATGAGATTTTAATTGGAAGCTTATACCAGCTTTGGTGGATTGATAACTTTTAAATAGAAACGGATTGATGCCGAGCCAAGACAAGTCGGTTAAAGGTTACATGTCCTAGAGCTGCAAAGGAAGGAAATGAACTCTAGGGTGAAAACCCAAAATGGGCAGTCTAGAGCGATCCAAATAATGAAAGAAAAAAGAGCATTTCATCAAAGAACATCCAAATTGCAAGTGCAGAAGCGAGAGTTCGCCAAGAAGAAATGATCATTGGTTTCATTACCCTTAAACACTTGTTTGGGCCTGTATATCTTTTTTTTTCATATGCATGAGCCATAGCCTATATTACAAGCCTATAAAGACTATTCTGATCATATATGGATGTCTGAGTTTTGTCTTCAGACTATTCTGATCATATATGGATGGGGCATGGTGAGTTAGTGAGATCAAGGAGAGCCACTTAAATGGGGTAGAAATTAGGTATGGGAAATGTTTCTCTCAGAAGCCTAATAGCCCAAAAAGGACTTTACATGTGCTTGTGTCACTGCAACCCTTACTATCCTCTAAACATATGCTTCATTCGGGTTGTTCATTGTCAATTTGAAGAAAAAGTACTTTTTGCACTTGATATTTGAGTGCTCAATTTTGATTTTTCTAAAAAATATAATTATTTCTTTTAAATTTTGCATAAATGAATCTTCACAAGTTTTTTGCATTTAAAATTTTCTCACCCTAAATGTCCAAAATAAGGCAAACTCGGTATATTGGGTCAAAGAATGAGAGCATTAGTGGGGCATTATTGTCCACCAACATCACAAAATTAGAAGAGTGGTCTGAATAGAACTCAAAAATCAAGAAAATAAAATACTCAAAGTCAACACTCGCCTGAAGAGGTGGTTTTCCAAGAGAGACAATCAAATCTGAGAGAAGTTGAGGCATCGTTTGACAAGTTTGACTTTATTAGTTAACAGAATAGAACTTAGGGCGTGGAGAGAATAATGTTAAGAGGCCTGATATGACTAGTTAGAATCATGGGGCATTCCTGTTAAAGTCAAGCTATGGTCAGTTGCATTGCATGACATTCATCTCTGCATTAAGCATTTAGGTTAATTGCATATATACATCATAAAAATAAGGTCCATTCATCCACAAGTGCATATACTCTACCTTGTATAAAAATAGGAATGAATCAAATATGGTGAAGCCTCAATCTAAGAATAAAGCCGAATCACAAAGAGATTGATCACTCAATGTGAAACCGAAGAAGATCAAGGCAGAATCTTGGAATGGCTCCTTGAAAAAGATTTTTTTGAACTATCCAAGGCACGAACCGAAAAGGAAGCCTTAGGCATTCAGAGATAAAAATTTGAAATTTTCAATGAGTTCCAACATCCTTGATAGAAAGGAATGGGCAAAAGTGTTATGGCATGCTTGAGACGAAGAAGCAGATCACTATCAGCGAGTTCCAGCATCCTTGATAGGAGTGAGTGGAGTATATTATTTATGACAAGTTCCAAGTATCTTTGACAAAAGGAGTGGAGCAGAAAAAATGGTTGAAAAAAAAGAGAATGGCAAAAAAAAGAAAAAGAAAAATTTCAAAAAAAGGAAAAATAAAAAAAAGAAAAAAGAAGAAAAGAAAAATAAAAATAAAAGAAAAAACAACAAGGTGAAAACCCGAACGAGTGCCTTGAAATGAGAGATTTTTAAATATCTTAGGTACGAACCCAAAAGGAGGCTCAAGATATTCAAAAGTTCATCACGTTTGTCTCATCTCCCTGAAGTGGCAAAATGAATGGGGACCAAGTTGAGTTCATATCCCTGAAGAGGCAGTAGAATGGACCCGGTATAAAGCTTGTTTCCCTGAAGAAGCAGTGGAACAAAACTTCATCACATTTGTCCCATCTCCCTAAAGTGGCAGCGAAATGAGAACCAAGACAAGTTCATATCCCTGAAGAGGCAGTGGAATGGACCCGATATAAAGCTTGTTTCCCTGAAGGAGCAGTGGAACAAAACTTCATCACATTTGTCTCATCTCCCTGAAGTGGCAGCGGAATGAGAACCAAGACAAGTTCATATCCCTGAAGAGGCAGTGTAATAGACCCGGTATAAAGCTTGTTTCCCTGATAGAGCAGTGGAACAAAACTTCATCACATTTTTCTCATCTCCCTGAAGTGGCAGCGGAATGAAAACCAAGACAAGTTTATATCCCTGAAGAGGCAGTGGAATGGACCTGGTATAAAGCTTGTTTCCCTGAATGAGCAGTGGAACAAAACTTCATCACATTTGTCTCATCTCCCTGAAGTGGCAGCGGAATGAGAACCAAGTCAAGTTCATATCCCTGAAGAGGCAGTGGAATGGACCCGGTATAGAGCTTGTATCCCTGAAGGAGCAGCAAAACAAAACTTCATTACATTTATCTCATATCCCTGGAGTGGCAGCGGAATGAGAACCAAGACGAGTTTATCTTCTTGAAGAAGCAGCAAAATGGACCCGACATAAAGTTTGTCTCCCTGAAAGAGCAATGGAACAAACTTCATATTTATCTCATATCCCTGGAGTGGTAGCGGAATGAGAACCAAGAATAGTTCATATCCCTGAAGAGGCAACGGAATGGACCTGACCTAGTTTATCTCCTTGGAGCTACAGCAGAGCAAACTTCAGATGTAATCAAGAAATATTTTGTTTAAGAAAAGAAAGAAAAAAATAGAAAAGAAAAAAGGGCAAAAAAAGAAGAAGAAAAAAAAGAAAAAAAAGAAAAAAATTCAAAAAATGACCAAAAAAATTAAAAATGAAAATCAAGGTGAAAACCCAAATAGGCACTTTGAAAAGATCTTTTTCAAGCATTTCTAAGGCACGTACCCATAGGGAGGCCTTAGACATTCAAAGCAAAAATACGTTAGTCTCATCTTCCTGGAGTGGCAGCAGAATGAGTACTAACACAAGTCTATGGAGCAGAGGAACTACAACCTCAGATCTTTACTCCTTCCAATGGAGTAGATCACCCGACCTTATCTCCTTGAACTACCAATGAAGCAAGTCACCCATCAAATAGAAGAGAAACTACAACCTCAAATCTTTACTCCTTCCAATAGAACAGATCACCCGACCCTATCTCCTTAAACTTCCAATGAAGGGGTCACCCATTTAACAGAAGGTAAAAAGAGGGAAAAATCAAAAAAAGAAAAAGAAAAAAAATAAGAAAAAAAGAGAAAAACAAGCAAACAAAAAAGAAAAAAAAAAAAAGAAGAAAAAAAGTGGCGAGCAAAGAAGCATCTGTTTTCGACCGAGCATCGTTGTACTTTGGTAAGTCTCAACCTAGGAAGCAGAGGAGCAGATTGATTGAAGAACTCAACATCCTTGAAGAGTGAAGATCGAAGACCTACCGAAGACAGAAGATCGAAGACCGGCGCCGAAAAAAGAAGCAGCAAGCCGAACTCATTTTGTCTCCTCAACAGACAATCCCCATTTTGAAGATTTCGCCTCCCACAACGGTCGAGCAGCTGTTTATGACTCTATGGATAGCCAACTATACCTTTGAACCTCTATATCATACTTGGGCTTTATATCATCAAATATTTCATCCATGACAATGTATATCAATTTATATTAACATGAAGTAGTACATAACCAAATAACATTAATAGTAAATCATCATCAATAACTAGTGATCAATGCATTTATTTTCAACCTTTGACATATTTAAAGTATGTCAAATGTATGATCAATGACATAATTATCATGACAATATATAAACCAGGTAGACTCATCGCAATTCCTACCGGTGATGTATGAAATATCCGTGTATAATGTTATGTATGCATTGCACTCACCTGGGCCATGTATTAGTATGCCTCACTAAGTCCTCTTTGATCCTTTCCTTCATTCTACCTCGAACCTCCCTTGATTCGAACTTAACTTCATAATTCAAATAAGTAAAATATTTGTTAGATCCCAATCTAACAATATTTTAGACATATTGTCCAATAAAATCATTTGAGCACAAAATCTACAAACATTTTCTTTTCTTCCTTGTATTGTTCAAAAACTTATTATGGTCCTTAGTGACCAATTTGAACTTCCATTAACCCTTTTCAAGCTTACTAATCGACCTTAGATACAAAGTGTATCAATTCTCATTTTCTGGCAGTTTGCAATAACTCCAAAGAAATATTTCTATAAAATAATCTACAACTCGGAATTCAATTCTGTTTGTTCTGATATAAATTAGATTCAATAAGCTTTTCAACCATATAAATTAATAGCCCAAATTCAACTTGTACGATTTATGGAGAATTTTCAAAGTCAATTTCCAGTATTGAATTTCGGAACAGCCTGCTATACTATTTTCTGACCTTTCACCACTTAAAAAATCATATCTTTTTACTTGGAACTCGAAATCAGTTTCTGTTTGTTGGACACGAAACTAGACGAACAAATCTTTACATCGGTATAAAGTTCACCTTCTAACCATTTTTGTAGAATTTATGGTGAATTTTCAAAGTTACTGCCATAAACCAATTTTTCTACACAACTTCAACTTTTATACTAACTTCTCCTTACTTCTTTACTTTTCAATTTAGTCCAATCACTAGCTTTAAACCACCAACTCATCACATTCTTCACCAAATAATTATTCACAATAATTCTCCATAATTTTCTTTATTTACCGAAATAGGTACTAAAATGCAAAGATAAGGATTCATGCTTCTTAACTTTGCAATTTAGTCCTCAATTCAACATTACTACCTTAATTCCATCATTACAACTAAAAATCAGATTTAGCCCCCATACAAAACTTCCATTTCGATTTGGTCACTTAACTTTGACAAATTGTCAAAATGGTCACTAATTCAATTCAACATCAATTTGGCATTCTAACTTCATTTTCTTATCTCTAACATCATTAATAACACAAATACACTCCAAATTCTAAAAATTCAGATTTGGTCCTTCAACTTTTCAATTTGCCGAAATGGTCCTTACACGATTTAACTTAGGGTTTTGCTTCCAAACAACAATTCAAGCTTTCTAGATCATTATTTCAACATCACAAACCCTAAATTAAACTTAAATCCATAAACCCTAATCATCTTCATAATAATCAAAACATGTAAAACTTAAATCACAACTCAATATCATGATTTTTAACATCATACTAGCTTGATTTCAACTTGAATTCAATCATGGAATCATAAAATCTCAAAAGCCCCAATTTGATCCATAAACCCTAATTTTTTTCTCATGTAAATTCTCATCAATCAAGCATGGATTCCATGAATTATTGATATCAAAAGATAGAGCTTGAAGAGTAGAACAACTTTGTAGTTGAAGAGATTACCTGAAAACTGAGTTTTAGGGCTTGAATCGAGCTTGGAAATTTTTTTCTCTTTCTTTCCCTAGACCTCACGTTTGTTTTTGGAAAATATGAACATTTGGTTCATCTTTTTACCATTATTTTACACATATATCTATTAAATGAATATTAAATTCATTTAATAGTGAAATTACAATTTTGCCCTTTTATCCAATGGTTGAGATTGATTTTCTCATCAATCAAGGGCCAAGATTTAATATTCCATTTTCTCTTCCCAAAATTGCCCTTATAACTTTTTAAATATTTCAAAATTTACGTTTTGGTCACTAAACTTTTAAACTTCAATTTCCATTTCAATTTTCCTTGGTATTCAACTAAACTTTAAGAATACCTTATTCAATTCACAATCTATCACATGATACCTTTAAACCTTAGAAATTTCCTTTCCAAAACCCATAATTAAAGAAATCCCAACTTTCGCATTTTTGTCATTTTAGTCACTAAGTTAGCTTTTAAGCTATTATCTTAGTACTAAATGACCCTTAATCAACTTAGTAAATTTTGGGGTATTACAGTAAAATAAAAGGGTGTAAAAAGAAAAAAAATGTAAAATAATAATAATAATACAAAATTGTAAAAAAAATATGGCTCACAAAGAGCCACATCACCCCATCTCTCTCCACTTTCCCTATAAAAAGGGGAGGGGCTGCCATTTCAAAGGCATGAAGGAGCCGGCCAAAGGGCTGGGGGAAATTATAGGGGCAGTGCCCCTAGTACCCCGATCCCGGTTCGAGAATAGTGCTTTCCTCGGGGAATTTTTATTCTTCGGGTGGTTCGATTCAGTTAATTTTTGGAGGGATCATGATAGATCGTGTTAGGGGACTGTTCGAGTTCGAGCTTCTATGGGGTAAAAGTTCAAATCTTATCTTTGTATTTTATTTTAATTTAATAATATATTGCTTGTTTATTCGTATGTATTTTAAATTTTTAGCGTGTTTAGTTTATATACATGTGATTTAATTTTTGTTTTTTATGCATGATTTTTTTGGTATGTAATATTTTTTTGATATTATGTATTAAATTATATATATTTATCATGTAATATACTTTTGTATTAATTATATTATTATATATGTATTATATAAAGACATATATATTATGTTTATATTACATTATAGTCATTATATATATATATATATTATTAAGTATAATATATATATATATTATATAATAGTATCTTATTTTTATTTTGAAATTTTTATTTTTTAAATATTCGAAACCCATATTTTAATTTATTATATTTTGTACTTTAATATCCGATTTTTGTAAATTATTTTTATATATGATTAAAAAAACTTCAAAAAACATGTATCGGCGTAAAGGGATGTGATTTCTTCGAATATTTTCAAAAATAAAAAACGAGAAGCCGTGTCCCGGGCGCAAAGGGACGCGGTTCTCTCAACATTTTCATGCATTCGAGAATCGTTTTTAAATTTTAATCGAATTCAAAATTTTTAATACCAAGACATTAAATAATCGACTAGGTACCAATTTTTGGGCGGTGTGGGGTGCTAACCTTCCCCATCTGTAACCGACTCCCGGACCCGAATTTTTTAATCTCTGATTTTTATTGATGTCTGGTCTACCCATTTTAAAATGATCGATGGCGACTCCATATATTTTTCAAAACCGGGTGAGGTTTTCTAAACAAAATTTAAATAAATCAAAAGAAACTTTAAAAACCGAATAAAACGAGCGCCGGACGAATTTCGGTGATTACAATATATATATATATATACATGACATTTACTCTACAAGCATCCTAAGAACTGACATAAGTTGAAGTACATTAAAAAACATATTAAAATTGTCTTTTTTTGTTGAAAAATTCGGACATAAGCTTAAGAATTCACATGTTCTATTGGCATTTACTGAGATGAAATTAATATTTATATAAACTGGGATTTTACTAGAAGAAATCAAAGTGAACAATCAATGGATGCAACACAAGGTTTGTGAATAAAAAATTCAAATAAAAAACAATTTTCTCGAGTACTAAACTGGTATTTTGTTGCTATGTGATTATCTTTCAACGCTCTTTCACGTGAAAATGTTTTAAATTTAAAGTTTCGAATGTTTATTGACTAAATTAACCGAAGGTTGGAAAAAGATAAAAGTAGTGTAAACGGTTGAACCAAAAAGTAGAGTAATAAAGATATAATTGTAGAAATATATTTATGTACTCTTGATACGTGTACCCTACATGAATCTTAAGAGTAGAAAATAAAATGAAAATAATTCGAACTCTTCACGTAAATTGCGTTCTAATTTTTCATTTTTCTTGACTCATCCGTTCCAACATTTGTTCCGTACATGAACAAAGATCATTCAGAAACATGTAAAAAACTAAAAAGATACCGAGTTGCATCCAATTATATAGCAATCTTCCAAACAACATGGCTTTGGTCTTGCTAAAGTATCCGACATCAACCTTTTCTTTCGTCTCACTTCGCGCTTTCTTTGCTTAGGTCTCATCTTCTTAGAGGGAGCTGGGAGGCAGATTGATTCTCCGACAAACATCGAGGTGAGAGCCTTTTACGAAACTCGCCCTCTCGATTTACCGGAACCGTGGCATTGGAAGTGAAATCAAAACTTAAGTCGCTTTCATGGCAGGGGGCTTTGCTAGCATATCATCATAGTAACAATTACACTCGTCTTTGACCAACTTCTCCTGCAAAGTAGCCTTGTTTCCAAAGGAAACATACGTTGTTGATCGGAACATGTCCAGCCTACGTTCACAGTCGTTGCTTGAGTTGTCGGATTAATACATGGTTCAAAGGGCAGCAAGTGGCAACACACGGGCGGCCGAGAATAAAATGTTACGGTAAGAGTTATAAAAAAATTCAAAAAAAATTAAGATTATAAAGGTTAATACTTAATAGTAGGATTTCATCTGTTGACTTTATGTAAAACAAGTTTATTTTCACTTGCACACTATACTACTAAGATAAGAATTATTTAATGATATCAGAGTAAATAAAATAAATTATAATTTAAAATTTTACAAGGGTCGAATTAAAAAAATAGACCGTAAAGGTAAAAATATGGAACGTAAGGGTGGGCTGCGTGGCCCAAACCTCTGCCAGCCCCCTTATGGCTAAGCCCATGGCAACACTTTGCTTTTTTTTTTGCAAGGCAATATAGAATTTATTAATTAAAATAAAGATTCTAAAGTAGGTCGGATTAAAAAATTTAAATTTGATAGTTTACCTGCCACAATAAATACAATCACATATAATGTAAGCATGTAAAAACAAAGGGCGGATATACGTTATTTTAAACCTTCGTATGCTAATGTTTAAATACAATAAATACTAGATTATAAGAAAAGTTTTAGCAAACAAAAGAAATGAAAGTAACTAGAAATACACTAATGAAGATCCATCTATTACTTATTTATTGGTGCATGTACGGTATTTTTTTACAAATTCTAATTTTAATCTAAATTCTATCCAGATGGGAGGGGAATAGAAGACTCTAAGAGAAGGAAAGGGTTGTACCTAGTGGGTCTAGAACCCATGACTTAAGGGGATGTGGGGAAACAAAAATGAGCAGCTTAGCCAACCGACTAAATGTACTTGCTCCATGTACGCCATTTTAAACCTTCGTATGTCGATGCTTAAAAATAAATAAAGTGAAGCTTAGAACTCAAACAAAATAGCACCCGGTCAACAAAGCTATTGGTTTCACATTTTTATAACTACATTTTAAGCTAATAACTGAACAAAAAATATTACAACAGGACAGGGTGGTTAGCTGTTGTTCGGAATTTTAAATGTCATTGTTTTAAACGCAAATTTCCAGCATATAGTTAGAATACGTTAGCTTAAGAATTATGGGTAATTTTGCTGTAAATTCTATGCTAAACGGACAGTTACTAAATATGACAGCACAGTACCAAATCGTTTTAAGCAACCTCTCGACATCTAAACAACATTCTCAAGCATGATTTCATCAAACATTCAGGTTCTGAAAATAAGCTGGAAACATTACCGTAAGTTTAGTCCTATTATTTTTATCTTTATTCACTCGTAGTTTGTTATTAATAGTGATTTATGAGAAAATTTTAAAATTAAAACGTTTGTGAAAATAAAAGTTTACACTACACGTGCATGATATTAATTTATTTAAATTGTTAACACATATTAAGAGATTCTTGATCGTATCAATATTTGACTCGAGTTTAAATTTAACTCAAATTCTTAACGAACCAACAGTTACAAATCAAATTACTTTTTCCCGCCACTACAGGTTAATTTGTACGTATATTTTAAGTGTCCTTTTATTAAGGAACATCCTTAGTGGGAAAAAAAATCAATTGGGTTAATGTATGAATTAATTCATGACATCAAAATTAATTAAAATTTTAATTTTACTGTTGATAAAAGTTTTTGGTCTGATTACACAATTTCAATTTCGCTAGTGTTGTCATCGTACTCATAATTAAACAATTGCATTTCAGCTGACTAAAAGGGAGAGTTGGGACAATTAATAAATTATACATTTTTAATTTTTACAAATTAATTCATTATTTGTAATTGTTTCAAAACATTATACATATAAATAATCTCCTAAGGAAGAAATGAAAATTTTAAGTTTAAATTAATTTGTTCTCTTTGTTAATTAATCGTTGTTGCACTTGTCATTAATTAATTTTTTTGTTATTTTTAACGGCAACAAAATAACTTATTATTTTTATTACTCGATTGATCATTTTTACCTTTACATAGTCAGATGACTAAACAAAAGAAAATCCTACAATCGAAGGGATATTTTTATATTTTATCTAAATAAAAATTATTTGTGACTATGGGTGTTTAAATTTGGGTACCCGAATCTTCGAGTAGTAGTTTAGCTGCCTGTGTTAGTCGGTACCTGCAAAATCGTGTAATTGGGTACCCAAATATTATGTATTTTTTAAATATAAAAATTAATTTAATATAAAAATATGTATTTAATAGTTTAATATAAAAATATGTATTTATTAAATATAAAAATATAAGAATATTTTAAGATTTTTATTAGTTTAATATAAAAATATGTATTTATTGAATATAAAAAATGATAATTTCAAATACATCAAGGTACTCGGATAACCAAGTACCCAAATTGTGACCCGAGCCCAACCCGGAAAATGACGGGTTGGGTACCCGACCCAGGAGGTGATTTTTTTTATAAATTTACTCAGATTTTTTTGATCGGGTCGGTGGGTTAACGGCCCGAGGTATTTTTGAACACCTCTACTTATGACATGCATTTTAGAAAGTTTCTAGTTTAGGCACTTTTTTCAATTAAACCAAAAAATTATTAGTCAACGACGAATTTGATTAACTTAGGATAACTTTAACAAATCAGGGTTAATTTCATAAATAGTACTCCACTTATTCTCACGTTACTATCTTAATACTCCAACTATTTTTTTGTAAAATAGTATCTAATGTTATGTTTTATTTTTATTTTGGTATCCTACCGTTAAAAAATTAATAGCATGCTGACTAGGAGAGATAAAAACACATGTGACAGGCTGCACGTCATTTTCTTACTCCTAGTCAGCATGCCACATGTGCTTGTTTTATGATTTTAGTCGACATGGTAAGCTGACTAGGAGTGAGAAAATGATGTGGCAGCCTATCGCGTGTGCTTTTCTCTCTTCTATACAGCATGCTGTTAATTTTTTAACGGTAGGTACTAAAATAAAAATAAAACGTAACGTTAGGTACTATTTTTCCAAAAAAGTGTAAGATACCAAAACAGTAACGCGTGAATAGGTGGGTACTATTTATGTAGTTAACCCTAAAATTTAAAAGTTCAATTGGATATAAAAATTAAGACTTAATTATTATTATTTTTCGATAAAGTCAATGACTTCTGGGATGGGATGCAAACAATAAACAAACCCTACAAAATTTATACAATGGATTAAAAATAGAAAACAAAATCTTAGTCGACGGATCAAAATATAAAAATTCGTATTACATCGGATCAGTTGTCGAGTCATTTTCCTAGTAATGATCGTAATAAAATGAAAATTTTAAAAACAATGAAGTACTAAAATGGTGAGTTTTTGGCAAGCCTGAGATTAAAGAGCTCAACGACATAGCACAAACTTCACTGAGAACCCAGATTCCGGCGACGCCTATCTTTCTCAAATCCTTACTGGAATTCAAAGGTTCAATTCCCAGATCTCAATTTCTTAGCCTATTTACCTCTTCTTTTTCCTGGTTTTCATCCTATGTTTTCGCCTTCTTGGCGTTTTGAGATCTTATTTTCCTTTTATTTTGAAAATCCGTATGCTTCTGGAAACATCAAAGTCAGTGGCGGATGTTAAATGTATAGTTTGAGGTGATTTAATTAAATTTTTTTAAATTTTAGAGGTTTAACTAAAATTTTTAAAATTTTTGAGAAATTTAACGAAAATTTTATTTTTTAAATGCGAGTGCCTAACTAAATAAAAGTTTAATGAGATTTTTTACAATTTTGAAGGGATAATTAAAAATATTAATTTTTTAATACTTTTTGAGATTTTTTGTAAATTTTGAGGGGTCTAATAAAATTTTAAAAATATTTTAAAGATATAATATAATTTTTCTAAAACTTCGGGTGCTAACTGTCAAACCCCGTCTAGCTCTATCTTGCATCCGCCCCTGCATCTAGGGATGTAAAAAGCTGACTTGACCTGAAAACCCGACTGAAATCTGCTCGAGTCAACTTGAGGATGCGATGACCCGAAAATGATCTGTAATCGACTGTTGTTGACCCAAACTCGAGTTGGACCTGTTATTGTAGTAACCGAACCCGACCTGCATCCGACCAAGAACGGCCCGAACCCGAATTGAACTCATTCTTCATGACCCAAAACTCGGTCAAAACGAACCCAACCTCGAGACTAACTTTGGCGGATGACCGATATTACCCGACTGAATCGACTCGAGATCCGATTTTATCCGACCTGTTAATTGACCCGGCTTGTTTTAAATCGACATGTTGTTGACCTGAACTAATATTGATATGGATTGATTTACCTAACATATAATTGAGGAAGCCTATGGTTTGATAAATTAAAGTGTTGATAAATGTAAACTATTAATTTTTTAAATCAATTTAAAGTGTTAAATAATCTTTTTGTTATATATACATATATAATCAATTAAAAATATCAAAAAAAAGGAAAGATTAGATTTAGATATTCATTTGACACAACTAAGTTTAAAATTTTATTAAATAATTCAATGCTTAGTAATAATTCAATATGCTTAGTAGCTCATTCAATATAAATTATTTGTCAAGTTTGAACTATTAAGTTTGAACTAAATTAAAGTTTTAACTTTCATGTTGATGTTATCATGTGTACAATTACATGTTTACATCCATATCAAAATTTTGTGTATAATTATATTTAATCAACGTTTATTATATGTTATAATAATAATAATGTCTGAATTGAATTAACTTATTAAACTTAGAATCTAATTGAGCTAAACTAAAATCTAGAAGCATAAATCACAGACATAATTAAAAGAATTCTAAAACTAAATGTGGAATTTTAATTAAATTAATCTAAGTTGGGACTCAATTGAATTAAACTAAAACAATTAGTAGAAGAAGAAAAAGACAATTGGTAAAAAGAGGGAAAAAGATAAAATTTTGGACCGAAATAAACCACTCATTTTTTAGGTTTGGGATTAATTTACTTTTAGTCTAAAAATTTTAGAAGGATAAAAGCCACCCAAAATTTTGGAAGGAATTAGTGAAATTTCTATTTTTTGTAATTTAGTCTAATAATATTTTGTTTATTCTAGTCCCTACAATTTAATTTTTAGTCAAAATTGCCCCATATTTATTTATATTTTTAAAATTTTAGTCCAATTTATTCTAGTCCCTAAAATTTAATTTTTACTCCAAATTAACCCCTATTCATTTTTTTTATTTTATTCTAGTCCCTCAAAAGTAAAAACATGCCCGCCCATTTTTCAAGTTGATCTTCCCGCAGTCTGCCCATATTTAAAAAGCAATTGCCAATTGCTGTAACAAATGGAGGGAATCTTGCCCGCCCATTTTAATGGGTTATTAGTGGATTAGGCCATTGCTAGTTTAAGAGCTTTACACTTAAGTCCTTTTTTTCATTCTTTAGTTTTAGTTTGATTCATTTTAGTCCCAATTTGAGTTTAGTTTCCTTAGACCTTTAGGTTTAGGTTCTTTATTAATTAGATCCTCATTCATAAAATTATTTAATAATTAAAATGCTTGACGGGCTTTTGAAGGCCCAATTTATTTCGGCAATGATGAAAAACGACATCGACAATTATAATGTATTAAATTATAATTATTAATATTTGGGGTTATGGGATTAGTTTAGGGATTAGGGGATTAGTTTTGCACTTTAATTATTAGTGATTGCAAGATTCTGGGGTTAAGGTTTGGGGTTTAGGTGTAAATGTGTCAAGTTGAGTGTTTGGGGTTATGGGATTAGTTTAGGGATTATGGGATTATACTTGCACTTTAATTATTAGTGATTGTAAGATTTAGGGGTTGAGGTTTGGGGTTTAAGGGTAAATGTGTCAAGTTGAGTGTTTGGGGTTATGAGATTAGTTTAGGGACTAGGGGATTATGCTTGTACTTTAAATATTAGTGATTGTAAGATTTAAGGGTTGAGGTTTGGGGTTTATGGGTATAATATGTGTTTCAAGTTGAGTGTTTGGGGTTATAGGATTAGTTTAGGGATCAGGAGATTAAAGGATTAGGCTTGCACTTTAATTATTAGTGATTGTAAGATTTAGGGGTTTGGGATTTAGGGGTAAATGTGTCAAGTTGAGTGTTTGGTAGGAGTTATGAGATTAGTTTAGGGTTTTGGTTTGTACTTTAATTATTAGTGATTGTAAAATTTAGGGGTTAAGATTTGGGGTTGAGGGATCCGAATTGATCTCTATTTATTTTAAAGTTTTCTAATATAGTCCAATGTTTTTTAATACGATGATAATTTTGTTCATTATAGTCCATAAAACTTTATTTTTAGCTAAAATTGACCCATATATATTTATATTTTTGGTAATTTATTCAAATAATTTTTTGTTTATTCTAGCCCTACAATTTAATTTTTACTCAAAATTGCCCCATATTTATTTATATTTTTAGAAATTTAGTCCAATAATATTTTTGTTTATTCTAGTAGCTAAAATTTAAATTTCACTCCATATTGACCCCTATTTATTTATTTTTATTGAGTCCAATCTTTTTAATATGATGATATTTTTGTTCATTATAATCCCTAAAATTTTATTTTTGTTCCAAATTGACCCCTATTCATTTTTTTGTAATTTGGTCCAATGTTTTTAATATGATGATATTTTTGTTCATGTTAGTCCCTAAAATTTTATTTTTCAACCAAAATTGACCCTTATTAATTTCTAATTTTTGTAATTTACTCTAATATTTTAAATATGATGATATTTTTGTTCATTATAGTGCCTAATATTTGTTTTTAATGTGATCCGTGTTTGTGAAAGGCGTTAAATAATTCACTTGAAATGACCCTACCCAAAGTCTATCGATTATTTGTACCAAACTCAAACTTAATACGAATTCGAAACCTGAATTAACTCGACCTGAAATGAACCCGACTTGAAATGAACTCGACCTGAAATGAACCCGACCTGAAATGAACTCGAGCCCGAATTAACCTGTCAATTAATTGATTCGAACCCGACCCGTTTTGACCCGGCCTGAAATGAACCCGACCTGAAATGAACCCGACCTGAAACTGGCCCGCACCCGACCCGAGTCGAGTCGAAACATTAAATCGACCTGAAATGACATGTATCCAATTTAATCCGGCCTGACAGGACTCGACCTAAAACCCATCCGATTACCTATTTTTACATCCCTACCTGCATCTAGTATGGTTCATCCGGTTTAGGAGATTGTACAAAAAGTTACAAGTCTCATTAAAAGAATTTAAATATTCCATAGACGGTTGGTTTTGAACCCATATCCTTTTGAGACATTAATTTTTGGTTGTAACCCAGACCAACCTAAAATATTATATATTTTGATAATATTTTCGATTATAATTCATCCGTTTTTAATTTTGTTTATTTTACCGAATATAGATAATTTTTTATTAACGTTGGATTGGTGGTGATTTTTATCATAAAATTCGAGTCGAATAAAACATCACCAAACTTCATATCGGATTCGAGTGGATGCTTTCAAATTTCGGATCAGTCAAGAACCCGATTTGTGCATTCCTAAATCGTAGCACACTTGTTTGTACAAGAATTCATAATGCTGAAGCTTTTTTCACTTTGTTCTAACATTTGTCTGGGTTTATAATATTTGAGAATTTTTTTGACAGGTTTTGTTGGTTGACCTAGGAGAAATGGAAACAGACCAAACGGTAAGTATCATCAGGATCGCTATATGTTTTGTTAATATGTATAAATTATTTTTGTTTGGTTTATATATATATATATAACTATTTAAGTATTCTTTTGAAAGGGAAAAATAACTATTTAAATATGAAGGATTTGGATTTGAGTTCATGCGGATTTAGATATTTATCAGGGGATTAAATCTTTTAACTTTTTTTTTATAAATTTAAAGATCTATCTGATAATAGTATTTAATTTCAATTTCAGTAATAATATTTAAATAATTTAGAGATAATGAACGGATTTTGATTTTTTTTTTACAAATTAAGGATTTGGTTAAGCAATTTTTTTAATAGTCTAAAGGTGATTATAATGTAGTATTTGTTCATACATATTCTTAACCATTTGACAATGCACACACCTTGTAGACAAAACGATTTGAACTAAGGTCTCTAAGTAATTTTAAAAATATACTGGTGAGATTATATGGTAATATATGTTTATATTTTTTCTTAACACTTTAACAACACACACCTTGCACATAAATGTTGTAACCTGAATCTCATAGGATGAATATCGTCATCTATTCTACTAGATCTACTCGGTGGGTTCATTGGATAAGTAAATTTAATTTTTATTACTCAATATGTATAGGGATGGATCAAGAGAGGTATTAGGGGCACATGTATCCCTTGAATTTTTTTTAAAATTTTTAAATTCTTACGTAATTTTACTGAACATAAAAATTCGTATTCTCTAATATAAAATCTTATTATATATATATATTCAAGTGTTAATCTTTACACATCTTACTTCTAATTTTATCCACTCATTTTATTTATTCAATAATCATGAATTAATATAAAACTAATTAAATTTTACATAATATAATTAGATATCATCTTATATATCTTAACTTTAACAAATCTGCAGGCTGCAGCCGCTACGTTTGATTTATGGAGTAGGGACACGATGATTCTTCATCAGCGTGCTCGTTTGCTTTGGCGCTTGCTTTGGCTTTCGGAGATATAGAGCATGGTTTTGGCATTCTAGATCCCACGGCTGAGTTTGTGACTGCAGCTGCACCTGCACCCTGCACCTGCACTTGCACTTGCGGCTGATCGACCTTCCATACAGGTATTTGGAAAAGGCTTAAATAAAAAATAATTGTTCAAAGTACATCTTTTTAAATTTTAGGTGTTTAAATATTTTTTTAAAATATGACTTAAAATTTTAATAGTTATACTTTTAGGTGTTTAAAGTTTCTATTGTTAAAATTTTAAATATCTTACCGTTAAAAGGTGTTAAAAAAATTGTTAACTAATTGATGCTTGACACGTGTCATATTTATTTATTTTTTAAAAATTAAAAACTTAAAACAATTTTTTTATTTAAAAATTAAATATTTTATAAAATCCTGAAATTTTACAATCTTTACAAAGTAATCCTTAAATCCCTAAAAATTTCCAAACCAAACCACCAAATCACCGCTGCTTACACCGTCGATTGCCGTGCCCGAGCACACCATTCTAGTCGCCGGACCGAGACAGTCATTTCCCTCAACACGACATCATCGGAAATGCCGAACGGCGTGCCATTCGAACATCGATTTCGCGTTCGACATTCGGCTGACTCGTCGTTCGACGTTTTCAGTGACACCGTGTTGGGGAAAATGACCGCCTCAGTCCGACGACCAAAGGGGTGTGCTCAGGTGCGGCGGTCGATGGCGATTTGGGGTTTGGGTTTGAGAAATTTTAGGATTTGGGGACTGTTTTGTAAAGATTGCAAAATTTTGGGATTTTATGAAAATTTGAAAATTTTGGGTTTTTTCTTAAATAATTAAAAAAATTAGTGTCATGTGTTAATCATTGATTGGTTAACAATTTTTTTAACAACCCTTAACAGTCAGACACCTAAAATTGCAATGATTAAAACTTTAAACACATTTTTACAAAAAAAATACTTTAGGTACTAAAATTTAAAATAAATATACTTTAGGCATATATTTTTCATTTAAGCCTTTTGGAAAACTACTATATGTATCAATCAAACATATTTAATTAATAAAGAAAACGCGGATTAAACACACCCAAGCTGTATGTGGAAATAAAAAGTAAAAAAAAATTATATTATTAATAAGTACTTAAAAGTATACCTGACTTTTGTTAACAAGGGTCAGGTGGAATGACAAGACATATTATTCTACAAGGAAAAAAAATCATGTTCAAATTTTAGAGATACATTGTTAGAAGGAAGAGCCAGAATCTCGAACATGAATTAAAAAATACTTTAGATACTTAAATGAAAAAAAATGATATACTTTAAATATTTATTTGTAATACAAGAAAAAAATGTGTTTAACAGTGGATAGTTTAGAAAATGTGCAATTTATTGTATGAAAAAAAACATAAACTACTCAAATTGAATATATAATGGTGTGATTATACAACGATATTTGTTCATACATTATCTTCTTTATTACTGGTGCCACTCGTTAGGTTCAGAAATTTTTGGTTAATTACTTGATTATAACAATTACAAACATATCATTTTCGATTAAAAATTTAACTATTATTTAAGTTAGACGTTAACTGTTAACCATTTAACTCAAAATTTAAATTTTAATTGTTATGTCGCTTAACATTAGGAAAAAAAGAAAACAAAAACTACATAGTTTATTATTTTTTAAGCATAACCGTCAAATAAGTATTTGAATTATACATTTTTTAGATAGGTGTCCAAATTATATTTTGGGTTAATTAGGCATCTAACGTTTCATTCCGTGACTCATTTAAGGTTTGGTCGTGACGGACGTTAATTTTTTTTTTGTTATCCAATAAAAATCAAACATGTAGCAATATCAAACATTTTCTAAATTTTATTTTTTAAAAAATAAATTAGATTTTTTAAATATCCTAAAATTTTCAAATAATCCCAAAATAATCCTCAAATCCCCAAACCCCCCAAATCCGACCACTCCCACCGGCATTTGTCGTGTTTTTGGTTACGGAATGAAACGCTCTCCCCTTGCCAAACGACCCACATACCGTTCATCGTTTGTTATATCGTCGTTCGTCGTGAATCGTTCAAATGAACCATTCGATGATTTCGACGTTTTGCACGACGTCGATCGATTTTCGGCGACGAGATAATCGGGTAAATGACCGTGATAGTCCGGCGACAGTTGTGATGGGTTGTGGCGTAGCAATCGGTGGCGAAATCCGTTCAAATCGAGATTTAGTTTTTGGGGTGTTAGAGGTTTTAAAATTTGAGACTATTTTGTAAAATTTAAGATTATTTTGGTTTATTAATTTTTATTTATTTTTAAATATAATTTTGGAATTTTAAGAAGATGACACGTGTTAGATAACGGTGAAAATTAACAGACAGTAATGATGGGACACTTATTTGAATAACGTTGAAAACGTTAGACACCTATTTAGCTCAAAACAAAGCTCAGGCACCTAACTGAAAAAAAGAGTATAATTTAAACACTTATTTTATTGTTAAGCTTTTTTTTAAACCCCTAAAAATTTAAATCCTAACTTCAATTTCTTCCCAAAAACACCTTCCTTCTATTTTGCATTACCACATCTGATAACAAAATTCCCTTCCTGATATGCTTCGTTTACTACAACTGACACCCCCATTAGCCAAATGTTGTCTCTCTACTTTCGTTAAGTCTATTGTCTATTTTATAATTCCTTCCTATTTAGAGGTTAGAAGTTCTGCATAATTTAGATAGGCTTAAAGTAAAAATAGGTGCCCAAAGTATGTCATTTTTAAACTTTAGGTGCTTAAAGTATTTTTTTATAAAAATAGGTGCCCAAAGTTTTAAAAACTATAATTTTAGGTGACTGGCCGTTAATGAAGGTTAAATTTTTTTAACCAATCAATGCTTGACACGTGGCATAGTTATGGCACCTAAAATTATAATTTTTGAAACTTTGGGCACCTATTTTTACAAAAATATACTTTAGGCACCTAAAATTCAAAAAATGCATACTTTGGGCACTTATTTTTCATTTAAGCCAATTTAGATATTATAATTTGTATAAAAAAGGTTAAAGAAGTATTTTTATCTATGAATTCGACCTAAAAAATTAATTCAATCCCTTGTCAGAAAACACACTCAATTAGGTCTTCAGTTTACAAATTACATCAAATTGACCCTAAATAACTTCATTTGTAATAACTTTTTGCTACCGCTATATATATAGGATAATAATGAAAAAGTAAATATCAATGCAAATTTCTTGTCAAGATCATTTACGTAATAATATATATATTTTAAAAAATATCTCGTACACTGATGATAAAAATAAAAAGTTTTTACAAGCGTTTTATTTTTAGGGTTTATGGCTCAAAATTTAGGGTTTTAAGTGTATGAGTTTAAAATTTAGGGTTTATCGTTAGAATTTAGGGTTTAGAGTTTAAGTTTAAGTTTAGAATAATATGATTAGAGATTTAGGTTTTAACTTATAAATCCTAAAATTAACTCTAAACCCTAAATTTTAACCTCATCCCTAAATTCAAAACTTGTACACTTAAACCTCTAAACACTAGACCATGAACGAAACTACTAAACCCCGAAACTAAGGCCTTTTTTGGCCTTTAACTAACAAATTATTTTACTCACCTACCCATTTTGTCAGGCAGGTTGTGCAATTTATGAAGTGCCTTATCGACTACGAACCAAATGTGATTTCAATCGGTCCTTATCACCATGATAAGCCACGCTTGAAGGCTATGGAAGTTATCAAACGAAAGTGCTTTGATCATATACTGGAGGTAACCAATCTCGAATCCAGCGAATTCATAAAGGCCATGGAAGCTTTGGAAGAACGAGTTCGGAAATGCTACGAAGGACCTATCGACCATTGCGACAATTTTGTAGAGATGATGGTTTACGATGGATGCTTCGTTGTTCAGCTGATCCGCGGTATTTATCCGGAAGATCTTCGCAAACTTGTATGATTTGTTATTGCTAGAAAATCAACTTCCCTTCTTTGTGCTTTTCGAGTTGGACCGCATGATAATATGCAATGGAGAAGGCGATCTCGATGAGTTCGCTCGTTCGGCCCTTTATTCGCTCCAAATAGGGATGCCTAGATCGCAAATATGGTCTGGAAATGGACGCTATTGCTTTCCTGCAAAATATATAAAGCATCTTTTAGACTTGCTACATAATTGTTGTCGTCCTTCACCTCAAGGAATAAGGCAACACCAGAAATTTAAAGCAGAAGCGGCACAAAAGTCTGATCGCTCTTGGAAGTTCATACGCAGTGCTACGAAACTGGAAGATGCAGGGATCAGTTTCTTAGGCTTGAATGTGTTAGAAGACCGTGATCAGGCGCAAGGGGTAAAGAGCATGTTTGATATAACATTCACAAAAGATACCAAAGGACTGAAGATTCCAACCAAAGTTTTGAAGATTCCAACCCTGCGTGTCGATGATAATACGGAGCGTCTCTTGCGTAATTTCATGGCCTATGAACAATTCACCCAAACGGGAACCGACTTACGTTTCTGATTATGTGGTGCTCATGGATAACCTCGTTAACACCGAGAAGGGCGTGCAATTACTCTGTAACAGTGGAATCATTGATAACTGGTTAGGGGATGACCAGGTAGTCGCCCAAATGTTCAACAAACTCCGTGACTGAATATGTTTTTCGGACGACTTCTACTATGCCGAGACATTTGTTAAGGTGAACAAGCATTGCAAGAGAAAATGGAACAAATATAAGGCGATATTGAAGAGAGATTATTTTAACTCTCCCTGGTCGCTTTGTTCATTTGTTGCTGCGGTTTTCTTGCTGCTGCTTACCCTGCTACAAACTATATATACACTTCTCTCGTATTATCAGCAGTAAACGTGGGGACATCATCTCAAAAATTGACTCTTTGATGCCGGAAACACTTATGTTTGTTTGTTGTATATTCGATATTTTTCGTGAGGCTAATGGTATGGCAGATGGCCTTGCCAATGCAGGAGTGGACAGACAGAGACTCCATGTTCCAAGCATGGATTTAGCTGCAGCTGTGTTCTGTTATTTGTTGATGTTGATGTTCGGTTATTTGTTATGCTGTTGGTGTATGGTGTGCTTCTCCATGCAGTATTTTATAATCAAAAGGACATCCAAAATGCTTTAGTTTATAAATGCAAGGTATTACTTTTAATTATGTTCATATATAAATTATATATTCAATTTTTCTAATTTTTTTATATTAATCCATACTCGAGTTTAAATATGCGTTGAATCAAAAATAAAAAGCTCGGATACCATAAGCATCCACTTTGAGAAGGAGAAATCAGAAAGCAATATGTATACGAATATACGCACACGAATATGAATCCCTAAAGGATACTTCAAATAAATGAAAAGGCTTGGATAATTCGAATATACCGGTGCCGAACCATACTCTAGCCTGAAACTGCAGACCTGAATCCAAGTAACATAGATAATCGCCGGAACTGAAATTCAACGGCGGCACTCTTTTACAACCTATATAGAAATAGATTCCAGTGTAGGTAACTTTAGAAAGCTTTAACAATGCAATTAGAACAATCACATTTAGTTCAAATCATAGCAGAAAATGTACCTTGAAGACTCATAAATTACTTGATCAATTGATGTTCCATGACTTGGATATGCATCCACCAAACCTTTTCTTTAGAACTCCAACATTTTGCTTGACGAATTGTCATCGATGGCTTCATCGTCATCATCATCAGAGCGGCTTATCGTGTTGCTTCCAATTCTATAGCAATCGTCCAAAGTACATGGCTTTGCTCTTGCTAAAATAACATCGACCGTTTCTTTTGTCTCCCTTTACGCTTTCTTTGCTTATGTCTATTCCTATTGGAGAGAAGCGTATTGATTCTCCTATGAACTTCAAGGTGAGAGCCTTGTACGGAACTTGATTGTTGATTTACCGGTACTGTGACATTGGAAGTGTAATCAAAACTTAAGTCACTTCCATGGCAGGGGGCTTTTGATAGAATCTCATCATAGTAACAATTACACTCGTCTTTGATCAATTTCTCCTGCAAAACCACCTTATTTTTGAAGGAAACATGATCTTTATGTTGTTGATCGGAACAAGTCCAGCCTACATTCTCATTTGTCGCTTGAGACGTCGGATTAATACACGGTTCAAAGGGTGGCAATACATTGCTAATACCATATTTCAAACAAATTTGCAAGTATTTTGAGGCATGGTGGGATCTCAAGACAAACGTATTAAAAGAGTATGTTTATGATGCTATTATCACTTGTGCTCAAATTCTTCAACCGATTTTATTGTCAAGTGGTGGAGAAGTTGGATTTTGGGCGATTGGAGGTGGAAGCAATAAAAAGAATTTGGACACAATAATTTTAGAGTGGTTCGAGCTTCTAACCAAGCTCTATATTCATTACCTTAGCTTCCCCACTAAGGATTTCCTAATTCACTAATTGAATTCTTCTCTTTATCCCGGGATTCAGAAGCAACCCTTACAAACACAAGACTTATACCCCAAAGTCTTATAAAACACTCTTGTACAAAAGAGAAAAGAAAGCAAACTAGAAATCCTCTCAAAGGTATAATGTTTGCATATTTAAGCTCGCTCACCCAATCCTAAAATAATTGAGCAAATATTATAATTTAAGCTCACAAATATTGTCTATACAAAAATATGAAAATTGAATCACTAAGACAATTTTCTATACATAAGTTGTTGGCTTTGAGATCATTAGTTGTTCCAATTGCTTGAAGGGTCCTTTTATCCTCCCAAATGAGTTCCTATCTGTTGGTAACCGTTTGGGATGAATTGGAGCCGTTGGAGATTATTTCCAAGCAAAATTTCTCATTCCGGTGCTGTTGATACCGGTACTCGATGACCCGTATCTATACACCCCTGTTTTGGGAAATAGTCATTCTGGCTGAAAATAGGCAGAGGTTTCGAAACCTCTAGGGTGTTTTCGAAACCACCATGTCCGTACCGGTACGGCAGAAGCTGCATTGGTATGAGGTTTTGGTTTTGGAATTTGTAGATTGAAGCACATATCAATACGAGATGATAGGTATCAGTACAGGGCTTTAATTTTTGATAATTTTGCTATTAAAAAATGTTTTAAAGCCTCTCAAAACCTTTTGAAAACACCTCAAACATATTTTCAAGTTGTTTGGGTTTTGAATCATTTTTGCAATCTTTTCAATTTAGTCCAAAACTATTTTTCAATTATTATATGAAAACAAAAATCTTCTTAAAGTCTTTGGATGCTCTTAGGATATCATAAAAAGGCATTTAGAACTGTTTTGTTGTATTTTCTGCCAAAATCGTGCAACCGGTATTGATACCGTCCTTACCATATTGGTACTGCATTGGTTCTGGACCGATACGAATGACTCCATACCGGTACTTGTAGACAAAAAGGGATAATTTTGTCTCCCTTTTGCCATGCCTTGTATGCTTATTGGTTTATTTTCATAAATGACATGTTTAATTGAATTTCTTGTATTTATTTGGTTTATTTATTTGTTTGAAATTCAATTTATTTCTCTTAAATTGTTGGATTAACAATCTACTTGATGCTTGAGTAAGGAGAAGCTAATTTTTAAACTTCTTCTCATGATAAATTCTTTTTGGTCTCTTTTCTCTATTGTTACTTTACACCAACAATTGATATTTTTCATCAATTGACACTAAATTTCTAAAGATTGGTATTAACGTTTTAACATTTGATGTTTGTGAACTTAATGTGATTTCAAACTTAGTTTTACAATTATTTTTGATATAACAAAAAGAGTGAGAGATATGTTTGAAAAATTCAATTTTAAAAAAAGGAGCTTTAAATATTTTCTAAAAATATATTTTCTTTCTAAAAATATTTTTCTAAGGGGTCTTTTCACAAAAACAATTTTTTAAGTTGTTTTGTTATATCAAAAAAGGGGGAGATTGTTGAGATAATTGATTTTGATATAACTAAAAGAAAATTGTTTTTGGACTTAAACTAATTTGCAAAAATATTTCAAAAGTTTATAAACTTGAAAAATATATTTGAAATATTTTCAAATGGTTTTTTGACATGTCTTAAATAATTTTAAATAGCAAAAGTGGCAAAAGTAGGCATTGAGTATCGGTACAGTTTGACCCGTACTGATACCCAGAAATGCCCGTACCGACACTATTTTTTTACTGATACGTCCCTTTGTCCCCGAGTTTTGTCAAATTCCAGTAGCCAAATTAAGTACAGTACGGCTTCATCGTACCAATACGATTGGGCCTGTACCGATACACTTGTATCGAGTACCGATACCCAGTGTATTTATTGCCCAACAGCTCTTTCTTCTTCGAGGCAAGTACCGGTATCCAAGCTTGTGTACTGATACGCCATGTTCCAGGAGTGCATTTATTGCCGGAATTAAAGTCCCAAACGGCTCCAAATTAACCCCAACGGCTAATAACAACCACAAACTCCTCAGATGGTTAAAAAGACTCAATCAAGCAGTCATGCAACAAGAAGAAATCAACTACCAACATTCATGTATTGAAAAATCTAGTTTTATGCTAAAATTGTCATATTTCTTGTAGAAAACACTAGTGAGCCAAATTATCACATTTGCTCAAGTGTTTATGATTTTGTGTGTAAGCTTAACTTGCAAATACATTTGCCTTGCAAGGATTTTCATTATTTGCTCATTTGTTTTTTCTCTTGTTAGATAGTGTATTCAAGACTTTGAGGTATGTGAGGGTTATCTCTTTGATCCCAGAAAAGGAAAAAACAAATTAGTGAATTTGTAAAAAATCCTTAGTGTGGATAGCTAAGGTAGTGGAGGTAGACTTGGTTTAGAAGTCGAACCACTATAAATCATCGTGTCTCAATTTTTATTACTTAACCATTCATCCACCAAAGCAAAAATCCAATTCGCTCCCTCTTGGCTATCTCAGTTGATCGTACAAGCCTCCCAACATTACCCTAATATTAATTATTATATAAAAGAAATTTACTTTTTAATTATTTTTAACTAAGCAACTGGTTAATTCGTGACATAAAATTTAATAATAAATAAAAATAATACCACATTTTTAACTATTGTTACGAAATATGACAAATGACAGACGTCAACTCTAAAAAAAACTATGATAAAAATAAACTATTAGTTGGTATAGCGTGATGAATACTAGGTACATAGACAAAGCAATATTAATGTTTGGGGTTGTGGCCCGCAAATTTTTTACACTAAAAAGTATAATAATTTTTTTATCTATTTGGACCCTAAAATTTTAATTTATTTGAACTTTCTTCCTATTTTTATGGTGAATTATACTACGCCCCAATCTTAAATATTTGCTTTGTCACCGATAAGTTCCTTAAATAAGGTCAACAGTTCGAATCTTGACGTTATGAATGGAACAGAATGAACTAAAAGTTTTTATTTTTATAATAAAACTTTATAATACTCGATTTAGATTAATCGACAAAATGAATTTATACATATTATTGTCAAAAAAGTACGATGGAAATTCAAAACATTTGCGATGAATTGAAAACAATAGTCACATGAGATTTTGTGTGACGATGTTAGATTATCCGTCGGTGATATACCAACAAATCCCTTGCTTAAAAAATGTTTATATATAGTATGATTTAACGATATCGGCTTTCATAATTCATTCCCTTTCCCCCGGCTTCCCATTTTATAATCCGGCGGCTAATTGCAATTATTATTGTCATTTATTTTAATTTAATCATTTTTAGTTTATATTTTTCATGTTTTAAAATTTTGGTCTCCATCTAAGCCGTACATGTTGGATCTATTAAATTAGATTTTGTGTTTAGTCTCTATATTATAAACAAGTTTTAGATTTAATTCTTGTTATTTAATTTTATAATTTAAAGTCTTGTAGTCAGATTACATTATCTCTGTGTTATTTGAGGCAATATTAAAATTTCTTAGATTTTGAAAATTATAAGCATACTAAAATTGATCTAATTTGAGTTATATAGGTATATGATATATATGTTACTTTTTGTGTTATGCAATATTCAAGTAAAATGTGATTTTTGTTGAATTTTAAATTTGGATAAACTGACATACATATGTAGGCTTTATTACTTGAATCTGAATCAATTAGGTAGAACATACTAGGTACGATCGTAAACCTGAAATACTAAAGCTAAGACTATGGATGTAAATGATTCGAGCTTGAAAGAATAAGGATGAAGAATGTGATCGTGTTAGTTTCTTTATTTTAGAAAGTGTTCATGTTTTTTAAATTTTTAATATTGTGTTCGTGTTTGTTTATTTATTTTTGAAGGTGTTCGCGTTTGTTTGTTTAGCGTTCACGAACATGTTAACGCTCATGAACATGTTCATTTAAATGTTCGCCACCATGTTCATTTTATTTGCAAGTCAAAGAAAATGGTAAAATTACATCACTGGTGCTTAAGCTCCTTCACAGTTGTAACTCTAAAGTTCACCTTGTGTTCAATTTAGGCCCTACATTCTCTAATATTTAAATGTAAAAAATAAAAAGAAAAGGAAACTTGATAAACGAGCCAATATACAATTCGATAAACAAACCAATAAACGAGTTAGTTCGTGAACATAAACGAATCAAACACACATTTATTCATGTTCGTTCGTTTGTTAAATAAACATAATAATTTTGTTCATATTCGTCTATTTAACATAACAAAACAAATATAAAAGAATATTATACGAACAGATCATCGAATGTTCTGTTCATTTACCCTCCACCCTACTAAAATCTAATCCTATGTATATTAAAATACAAATGTTTTGTTTTTCTTTTCAAAAGAACAAAGTTTAATAATTGCCTATATAATATATGCTCTTACGTAATGGCTTTCAGAATTTTCCCAGTTTTTTGACGTCTCCCACTCTCTCCATCTCCCCTTGGCCCTTTCCACTCACCATATAACACGAGTGCAAACCTTCGTTCCCCATCACCACAATTCCCTTGAAATTTACAGCAGATTCAGTGAAAACACCAAAAATGACGACGGTAAAAGTTGGGAGGATCAAGTTGGGTTCTCAGGGCCTCGAAGTATCAGCTCAAGGCCTCGGTTGCATGGGGATGTCAGCTTTCTACGGTCCCCCGAAGCCTGAACCCGACATGATTGCGCTCATCCATCACGCTATCGACTCCGGGATCACCCTTCTCGACACCTCCGATGTTTACGGCCCTCACACGAATGAAATCCTCCTCGGGAAGGCGTTGAAAGACGGTGTTCGAGAAAGGGTTGAGCTTGCTACCAAGTTTGGTATAGATTATACTGATGGCAAAAGGGATATCCGTGGTGATCCTGCTTATGTTAGAGCTGCTTGTGAAGGTAGCTTGAAACGTCTGGGTGTTGGTTGTATTGATCTTTATTATCAGCATCGGATTGATACCAGGGTTCCCATTGAAATCACGGTTTGTTTTTACCATCCCGTAGTTGATTAAGTGTTTGTATTAATGTCACACTGAACTGGCTGTTTATATTGATGGATTTTGACCCAGATTGGAGAACTTAAGAAACTTGTTGAAGAAGGTAAAGTTAAGTAAATAGGTTTGTCGGAGGCGTCGGCTTCGACGATTAGGAGGGCGCATGCGGTGCATCCTATAAGTGCTGTGCAGATAGAGTGGTCTTTGTGGTCCAGAGATGTTGAGGCCGACATTATTCCAACGTGCAGGTTTATTTATTCATAGGTCTTGAACAAATTTGAAGTAAAAAAGTGTGGGGATTCTTTGTTTTGATGTGATTTCTGTTTTTGATTTTCCAGAGAACTTGGTATTGGGATTGTTGCTTACAGTCCCCTTGGGAGAGGGTTCTTTACATCAGGACCTAAAATTGTGGAAACTTTGTCCAATGATGACTTCAGGAAGGTTTGTAGCTTATCTTTCACAATCTCCTGAATAATTTCTCATCAGGGCCCTACACTCCGACCGAAATCCGGTTTGGATATATATTTGAACATGAGTATAGATATATGTTTTTTCCTGATTTTCTTATTTTTTCAGTTCAACTTGTATAGTTGTATTGTTAGACCAACCGGTGGAATAAACTTGTCTGGTTTGGTTTTTAAATCCATGTAAATGACTCTTAAATCTCGAGTTTTGCAAGTCTGCAGGTACCTCTTGTAATCCATAGCATCACTCGAGGATAAAAGAACTTTTCTTTAGTTGGATCATCATTAAACAAAATTAAGTACATTTTGTCAATTAAATAATTGCATGAGTTATCAAACAGTTGCTGACTTGAATCTTGAAGCTGTCTGGTTTTGGTTGTCCTTATTTTTTATTACACAATAATTTGAATGAAAATCTGCAATTTTTATTTTCACAGAATCTACCAAGGTTCCAGCCTGAAAATATGGAGCATAACCAACGCCTTTACGATCGAGTTAATGAGATAGCAGCAAAGAAAGGGTGCACCCCATCACAGCTTGCACTGGCTTGGGTTCATCACCAAGGGAATGATGTCTGCCCAATTCCTGGAACCACCAAAATCGAAAACTTCAACAAGAATGTTGAAGCTTTGTCCGTAAAACTAACACCCCAAGAGATGTCCGAGCTCGAATCCATTGCTTCAGAAGATTCTGTGAAAGGAGATAGATATGGTGGCGTCCTTGTTACTCACAATGAATCCGAAACTCCTCCATTGTCTTCATGGAAACCCTGAGTGAGTACTTAATGACACCACAACATTTGATGAAATCTTCATGATGAGGTATGGTCTTAAACTGAATGTAATGCCCTGGATATGTGTTTCAAAACCACCATGGTCGAGTCTTTATGTTGTTTCCATTGAATAAGTGTATGCCAAAAGTATCAACAGGTCTGCTGGTGTGATGATAACTTGCTAAGTTTGTAGCAGTTTATCTAAGTTGTCATGTTAGATTGTGTATTCCAAGGATAATGAAACAACAGTTTCTGAAACAAGCAATTTGAGTATATAGTTTGAATGGTATCATTGATGTAAACACATATATTCAGACATAAATACGGATATGTTTTTTAAAATATTTGAAAAAAGAAAATTAGATTGTATCTGTGTCAGACAGATACTTATATCTGGCATTTATCTTAAGTCTTGAGTAAGATGAAAGTGGTTGCAAAAGGACTATGGACAGTGGTATTAAACTAATTAAGTAGAGCTTTTTATAGTATTTTAATATTTTTCATTGTATAAAATTAATTTTTTATGGTTAAATCATGTTTAAAAATCTTAATCCAAATCTTATGGTAAAACTTGATAATCAAGCTTGCAACCTAGGCTTAAAGTATGCTTGAATGAAATATAAATGAGATGTGTTATCTGATCAAAACTGATTCCATGAATAACTTTATCGAAATTTTGCCCTAATCTAATCTGAAATGCACGGATTAAGAAAAAGACCAGATCAGCCAAGCCGGTTGATTGAATCAAGAACCGGTGATCTGTCCAGTCTGATTACATATCATTGCTGAAATAACATGTTTTGTCTGATTATGGAAAACAAGAAATAAAGATGTGGAATAATTCACCACATTGAAAAAAAGTTGACTGAAAATGGGGTTATTAGCCCCACACACGACTCAATGAGTCACTTCAATACCATGGCTGCATTCTTCTGCTGGATAATTTAAAAAAAAGGGGGACACAAAGACTTGGAAGAAACTCCATTGCTCGTACTCTGTGCGACATCCGTATCCAATATAGGTATGGGAGTATAATTTTCCAAGGATCCTTCAAATACATAGAAAAACTTGGGGGGGGGGGGGAATTGAACATATCCATTTCAGCTATATCCAACAATGGTTTTGGTTAGTTAGAAATTCCTAAATTCTGAGTGTTTCAATGCTTGTTGATTTTCTCAGGGAACTTGGTACTGGTATTGTTGCTTATAGTCTGTTGGGGAGAGGGTTACTTTCCTCAGGGCCAAAACTGGCGGAAACTTTTTCAGATGGTGACTTCAGGAAGGTCCGTTGAATCCCGTAACATTTTCGATGAATGTCCTGAAACAAAATGTTTATGTTAAATGCTTAGGCATATCAAATTGAACATATTTGTGTCGGACTCATACCACTTCCGCCTGAGTCTGATCCAAAGTTTTAAGTACTAGGGAATATCTTGATTTTCTGCTACATGTTTCTAAATTGCTTTCTTTCAATGATAACTCACAGATATCTATCGATTTCTGCCGTTACTTCCGAGGATCTAACCTGAAAACCTTGACTACGACAAACACCTGTTCGAGTGGGTCGATGAGATGGCTAAGAGAAAAGGGTGTAGCCCATCACAGCTTGCATTAGCCTGGGTTCATCATCAAGGGGATGATGTCTGCCCAATACCAGGAACCACCAGGTTTGAAAAACTTAATGAGAATATAAGGGCTTTGTACCTGAAACTAACACCTGCAGAGATGGCCGAACTCAACTCCATTGCTTCACCAGATGCTGTAAAAGGAGAGAGGTATGCTGAAACTGTACCAACCTACAAGAACTGCGACACCACACCCTTGTCTTCATGGAAACCTGTTTGAGATAATATGCATTGTCCAACTATGTTTGGACTTTAGACAATACTCATGTCCGAATACTTGCCGAGCATCGGTATCGAGTACGGATGATTCGAGAAAAATAAAGAGTTGAAGCAATATAGTAAACCACATATTGACTTAACCAAATCTATATTATACAAACACAAAATTTCAATCAAAGAAAAGAAAAATTAAACAATTGGAGATCATCAAAGCAGGAGATTGAATTTTGTTCCAATCTTGTGTTTGTTTCTGCACTTTCTTCTTTGTTCTTTAAGAGAATGTCTCCAATGGCTGATCTCCCACAATTCCAGATAATTTCAACTTCCATTGATTCCCAACAGCAAAATCAACACTGGGATCCTTTCCTTCTTTGATAGTTTCCCTAACTTTGTTCACTCTTTCCATAACTCTGTTCACTGCAATGTCAAAGGCATCCTCAAATCTCTCTAATCTTGATTTCGGATTTGCATATATCACCTTGGGGATCAATTCCACAACCTCTTTTCTCATTGCTTTTATTTGATGTTCTGAATATCTCGAAAGTGCTAGATCGATGCTCACGTTGCTGGTTCTGATGTTGTTTTCAGGGATATAGACTGAATATTTAGTATAATTCTTAGGGAAGTACCATATGTATTGTGCATAGGCTGAATACGGATGGAAGAAAACAGGTATAGACCCGGAGATAATCGAATCGAAGGTCGAGCGCCGAGTGTATGAATCCCCTGGAGGCTGCAAGCAAAATTTGGAGTCCGTAAACACTTTGATCACTTCAACTGGTGTATCACATTTGTTTCCCTCAGCCTTACAGTCAAGAAACAAGCATGTTCGATTCTTGCCGATAAACATTGATCAATGATCTTTCCCCGGATCGATTCCTTCCTGGCAGGACGTGGTGCACCGGCAAAACAGAACAGATGCCTTCTTTTTTGAGCTCGAATTCGTTTCTGCCAACGGATCACATCGATGTCGCTCGACGGATGGAAGTAAGTCGGATAGGGTACCGCGAATTCATTACTCCATGAACTTGATTCTATAGATAACATTGTAATGTTAATAAACTCAGGCAAAGTCATAATCTTACTACCCCAACCGGATTCATCCTCCGACCGTCTCCGGAAATCCCAAGCAATCCTCCCTGCAACAAAGAAATGATCCCGACCGAACATCCGTCTCCATTCGCCTTGTTTCCGAAGCCAATCGACAATACCAAAGGCCGAAGAATCTCGAACCGATACATTATATCCCCATAGGTAACGACCGAGGTCGAGGCCGGCATAAAACGGTATGTAAACAGCGGAAGCCATTGATGAATCATTGGTTAAGCACTTGTAGTGCTTAATCCTCTGATGAAAAATCAGTTCCAACGTGAACTGGTTCGTTTCGAACCAGTTTTTCCCCGACAAAACACCCCGGGGTTTCTCAACTTTCCGACCAAACCCTGAATTCATCAACGACGGACACATATCAAACCATTTCATAAGGTTCCGACAGTCTTCAAGAACATCAACGTTGAATCTTCTCGGAAGACGATGAACGTATATATATTTTCCAGAACACGGATCAGTTATATTAACCACAGCTAACGTAACATTATTTTCCAGGAAAGGAAAATTGTGGGAATCTGGAGGTTCATCAATGGCGGGGGGAAGCTGGTTAGATTTCTGGGTTTTCCCGGAATCAGAAAAGTTTCTGGGAATTAAGGAGACCCCATTTTTTTGAAGAACTGAATAATCCAAGCAAAGCAATACAAAGCAGAAAACAAAGGAAACAAGAACAGTGAACCAGATGTGATTATGGCAGCGGCCGCCATTAGTGATCAGTTTCTCCATGTTTGACAAAATTCTGAAACGAAGAAATCAATGGCGGCGGCACAAAGGAGAATGGGAAATCATATGGGAATTGGGTTTGAAAACACGGAAAGAAAAAACTGAGAAAGTACAGAGATGTCTGATTATTACGTAGAGGGAAGCCATTGAAATGCAGAGGGTACATTCATGGAAAGGCTGCTTCCATTTATGGAAAGCTCCAAACATGCAAATCCCACTTTTCCTTTTATTACATATTCCGAAGTAATTAAGGTTTAATAGCCATGCCGGATTTTTGGTGGAAAGAATTTATTACATAATCCATAGTAATTAAAGCTTATTTACTATTCTTCAAATATTAAAGGTTAATAAATTTTCAAAAAGTTTAAAAGATTTAATTCGAGAAAATATTTCAACCCTGTTTGAGAATTAGCGGATAGTTGATAGTTAATTGTATTAGTTGATTTGATTAGCAGATTGTATTAACTGATTGTATAAAAATATTTGGTAAAATTATTTGATAACTTATAGTTGTTTGATTATTTAAACAAATAAAATGACATATGAACACATGATTATATTCGATACTTGTTTGAAAAGTTTATTATTTATCAATATTTGTATATATTAATTTTAATTAGATTATAAAAATATTTTTTTAATATAACATTACTACGCATATTTGAATGATCTATATATTAATTTATTATTTATATAATTATTTTTAATATAATTTAATTAATTAATAATTTAAATACATATATAAATATATGAGAATTAAAAGAAAAAAATATTAATAATTTACAAATGTGGGTGAAAATTAAAATAAAAAATATTAAATTTATATTATTTGAAGATTTTTTATAATTGTTAAGGGTAAAAGGGTCTTTATAACTCTTATAGAAAAATTTCTAATTTTAAATAAATCCTATTAACATTTTTTTCAAAATTAGAGATTTTACCTCAATCCGCCATTCACCAAACATCCAAATTAGCGGATTTGACCGGTCATACTTCTAATTTTAACTAAAATCTCTAATTTTGACTTAAACCGTTATTTACCAAAATGCCTCCATGTACATACATAGAACAAAAAACACTTCTATAAGTGAGTCTAATTTAGTGTTTAGTTATGTTTTAAGGTTTATGAGATATGGTTTAGGATTTAAGGTTTTATCAATTTGAATTGTAGCTTTTAAAGTGAAACTAGACATGCTCATAAAAATTTAAAAATTTATCAGTACATAAAATAAATTTTTTTAAAAAATAATTATCAGTCATAAGATGATTTAGTAGAATAATACTATAATCATAAAAAGTTATTCTCCTTTGAAATTAAGTTACATGGCTGACCATAATATTTTTTTGATATAATTATAAATATCGGTATCTAACACATTGACCGATTAATCGAGATCGAATATTGTAGAGATTTATTATGGAGATAACTTTTCTAATTTAATTGCTTCATTCACATAGTCAAAATTTAAATTAATAATTTTAATTAAATAATCTAATGTCTTATTTCATTAAATCAACTGATTGTTAGTGCCGACAGCAATACTTCATGTATGTACATAACTTTAGAGTTTGGAAATGATCACATCCACTAGTACATTAGTATTATAACTAAGACATTTCAAAAATTTACTCTTCGTTAAAGTGAAGTTACATGGCTGACCGCCCTATTTTATGGATCTAAATCACTCAGGATTTATTCATTTTTAATTTATTAATGAGTAAATTATTTTTTTTATTAACTCTTTTCTTAAATCCGTTGCTTTATCTTAACTCCTTCAACGCCATAAAGTTGTTTCTTTTTTAAGAAAAAGAAAAGCAATTAAGGTTCATTGAACCAAAATTTTTTATTTAGTAATGAGTATTTAGTCGAGTCGAGAAAATTTTTTAAGTGAATTGAGTTTAATGTATCTTATTTTACATTTAAATTTTATTTGAAATCTTTTCGAGACTGAGTCAAATTTATGAAATTCAAGTCGAATTTTGAATTTTTGTTTAATTTAATTGTATATATTTATAATGTTATGGTACTGACTGATTTCAATTTAAACAATATTTTATAACCATATATGATATACGTATACAATTTTTTTATTTTTTTCACAAGTGTAAGTAAGTTTTGTAAAGTTATTTAATAAATTAAATATCATATAAAATTATATAATATTTTAAAAATAGATTTTAAGGACAAAATATTGATAGAAGTATGAAAAATTCAAAAGATCTGATTGAAAAAAAATATTGTAAAACGTAACAATTATATGACTAAACTGAATAAAATATAAAGTTGAAAGATTGAATTGTATAAAAAAATATTTTAAAAAAAATAAGAATTAAAGTCATAGGTATTTTATCGCGGTGCAAAAGTATGTTGTTCAATTTTAATTAAAAATCAATTTATAACGAAAAAATTGGGGAAAAAACATACAGAATTGAAGAATTTTTCTCAAACTCAAAAATCAATATATTAGTTATTAAAATTTTTGAATTATCTGAAATTTGTTTTAGAATTCAAACTTTATTTAAAATATTTTTAAATTAACTCGAATATTGTTTTTTCTTGAGTAAGATCAAATTTTATTCACCCTATCATTTGTTGGGGTAGGAATTGAGCGGAAATATCTTCAAACTGATAGGATTCAAACCGATGGGATGGAAAATAACAGAAATCTTCATCCACAAAGAAGGGGACAGAAAAACTTTATTATCGAAACTCAAATAAGGATGAGGATGAGAATTGTTATATCCGAACCATGAGGATAACCGACTGCATAAATAACAGTGGGATTTCCCAAAAAATATTTGCAAAAGTCCATGATATTTTACAAAATTTTTAAAAAATATATAATTATCTATCATTTGCCTATATACCTACTTATCTTATTATCAATATTCTAGTCTATCAAGATATTTGTGTATTTTATTTAAACCTTATTAAATTTTTGATGACGTCTCTAGTATTTTACCCTTTTTTGTTAATAAAGACTATATAATCTATTTATCTTTCTATATCTGTTGTTCATGTAACCCAAAAACATTGGTCCCCTTCTATTATATGTTCAAGTGTATTGAATATATGATTTATAAATTAAAATCGATCATATATTTTAGATAAAAAAATAAGTTTTATTTAACTTTTGGGGATAAAAATTCCCTGAAAACCGTAAAAATTCGATGGGCATGAAAATGGAGACGAGAAGCCACCGAAACATGTAATGAGGATTACCCGAAACAGTACTCACAAGTATTGAAACGGAATGGGGAATGCAAAACCATTCCCACACTAACAGATTCCCACCCCTAATCATTTGTGATTCATTAGAGTACACTTCTTATGAGAATTATTTTCGAGTTAAACCTGAATAGCTTATAACTATAAGCCCAAAGATTTCTTTCGTCTAAACACAAACTAGCCAAAAATTACATAACTTTACGAAAAGCTCTTGCTTTATAGCTCAAACACGAATCAAAACGAATTTGATTTTTTTTTTGAGTTAAACCCAGTAACTTACGAGCACAAGCGTTTTTTTATATTCCAAAAAAAAAAATCCAAAAATTGCAGAACTTCACAAAAAGTTACCGTTCAGGGGGAGATAGCAACAAAAAAGGCCAGCCTCGTTATACACAATTCTTCAAAGAATCTCCAGCCCCTTGGAAGAAGCAATACGAGAGAGCAAAATCCGCCATGAAAATACCGACCAGAGAGATAACCACGGCAGAAGTCGTCGACTCGCCGACACCTTTGGCTCCTCCCATGGTGGTGACTCCCCAAGCACAGCTCACAACCGATATAATCATACCGAAAACCTGAGACTTGAATCATTGCACTGATTATATCCCACGGTCGTAAAGCCCTTTGCGCTGAATCTAAGATGATATTAATGCTGATCCCGTACACACTATCAGCCAGAAAGGCACTTGATGCCATCCCGATTGTGAAACACATTAGAGTCAAAAACGGTAAAGCTAAAGAGGTAGCGATAACACGGGGCGTGACCAAGTAATCAACAGGGCTTGATCCAAGAACTCTCAGTGTGTCGGTCTGCTCTGAAACCTGCATTGTTCCTAATTCCGCAGCAAATGCACTTCCGATTCGTCCAGCAATCACAATTGATGTAACCACAGGACTTAGCTCCCTTGAGAACGCTAAGGCCAATACCCCACCAATTGATCTGTTCAAACCCAATCGAGTAAATTCTCTAACAAACTGAATGGTGAAGGCCATGCCGACAAATGCCGAGGTTAGAAGACAAACTCCGACAGATTTTGGTCCAACTCTCTCCAGTTGTCGGAGAGTATTCCTCCAGTGGACTTTACCCTTTAAAGTTCGAATAATAACCTGCCCTGCAAGGACAAGAACAGATAACCCTCTCCATAAAAACCTCGGAGGAGACCACCCGCTAAAGAATGTCTCTGGTTCGGAAGAGGGTGCATTGTTCGTATCGAACTCTTCTTCTAGCAAAGGGGCACATGCATAACCGTCATCTGTGCTGGAAATCACAAATAATCTAGTTTTACGAATTGGTGGTAGAAATCGTAGACTCCGATCTCTTCCGGTGAAGTCAATTTGCCTTGAATACCGACCTCCTAGTTTAACCGATCCATGATATTTACCAGAGCTCCTTCTGCAATAGGTTTAAAGATATTAAATCTCACAGATAAAGCATCAGCTGCAAGTTCATTATGAATCGGTCATAGATGCTCAGTCAAATCCGAAGAGAGAAAGAGACAGACCTGCTTGGAAAGTAATATATCGGATGAAGTTGATAAGCTGTTTGCATATTTGCCTTGTCGTCCCAGAACTTCGACTATAAGAGACTTTGAGCAAGACCTTAAAGTTAGAATATTGCATGAATCGAATCCCAATCAGACAAAAGAATACACAAAAAATATCATTGTTCTCGTATTTTTCTTTCCTGAAAACGAATTTTCATCCAAAATCACAATAATAGAGTTACATGGATGAAAACATCAAAGATAAAAACAGTCACACTCAAACACACACATCGGGTTGTTCATATTAAAGATAAAAAGTAGTAATCTTTGAATACGAGTTCATTTCTGTTCAATAAATAAATAAGCTAAATCTAAGTGTTTTTAGGAATTTTCCCAAAATCTGAATTTAAGATCGCCTAGTTCGAGATTGAATCGGAAAGAAACCCTAGAAAGTTCATCTTGACAGTTCAAAGAAATTCTTCAAATTTACTACAATTGCAAACACAAAGCAAGTTAGCGGAATACCCATAGGCAGCAAATAAAGAATCGTCTCAAGAACAGTTCAAAATTCCACTACCCAATTACTCCAAACAGGTAAATTTACCTCGACAACAAAAAGCCAAGCTTATTTTTGCTAAAAAGTGGCATGTTCCTAAAGAGGGCGCCAGATTGAACCCTAAAAATCAAGATAACAATACATGAAAAATTCGTAGGAAAGAATAGATTCAAAATACCTCTGATTGAAGACAGAAAGGTAAGGATCGGTATGGAGTTTGGCGGCTGTTACGATGAGCAGGCTTTTCAATGCAAAGAACGGCAAATTCAACCGCAAGTGTCTCCAAAATTAGCAGCATTCGAGTTTGTACTTCTTGTTATTCATAAACCACACTCGCAACTCACTATTTAGGTTAACCATGTTAAAGGTCCTTTAATTATGAATTTAGTAGTAAATAAGTCATTTTTTTAAAAAAATTACAAATGTATCACATAATTAAACATTGTTATAAACATGTCGCTCAAATTGTTATAAATAAGTCATTTTTCATCTAACACAGCCTGCAATAATAATATTTTTAAGTTCAAAACTTATAATCTATCAATTTGATTATAATTCAAAACAATTAAATAAATTTAACTCTTGATATTTAAAAAATTATTATTTTAATCCTTATTCTTTTCGTAACGTGCTTATTTTTATTTCATAAATGTTATATTACTTTATTTTTATTTTCTTGATATAATAACAGTTTAACAATAATTTTTTATTTTTTATGTCAAAATATAATTATTGAACTATTAATTTAATAGTGTAGACTTATTTGTTTTGATAATATAAAAAAATTAAATATGTTATGTTATTTTTATTTATTTTATATTGGTTTAATTATAAAATTTATAATTATTACAAGATATTTTATTTTTAAATATCTCAATACTCAAAGTAATCGTTATAATAAATCCCGACTTTAAAAAAAACGTTATAAATGTAAGGGGGGGAAACGATATAAATGGGTCATTGGAATGTGTTGAGCATTCCACGTGGCGCAAACCCATCACTTTCAAAGCTTGAACACTCCCACAAAAATGGCGCAAACCCGCTCATGATTCACTCAATTTCTGAGATTTCAGAAAAACTCCATAGTTTCTCTCTACTTTAACAAATTACAAACAAAAGGATCAAAGTTCAATTCAAAGACGATCAAAGGAAAAAAAAAACAATGGATTCCATTTCCTACGCTCATTCCATTCCCTGTGTTCAGCTCGTAAGCAACTCAGATTCCTCCCAAACTCCGCTACTTCCCATCCCGGGATTTTTTTTTCCCTTTTCGTTCCCCGTCGGGAATAAACCACCGCCGTCATCATTATAAACCTCTCGTTTCTTCCGTCTCCGCCACTCCCACTAGGTACCCTTTTCAACACTTTCATTGTTATGGCTTCTTATTGACGTTATTATCATTTTTTCTGCTCTGAAAATGAGAATTTGAAGCATTCTATTTGTAAAAAAGTTAATTCCTTTCTACGTTTTCGACTGCTTTTCCTTTTGAAAAAATGTATGTCAGCATGGAAATGAATATGATGAATCTTTTGCCAATGAGAAATATCTGGAAATGGAATGTGTTGTTATGATCTAAATGAAAAAGACAGTTCTTTTTCTTGATTGTTTTGATGAAATTATATACAGTGTTGTTAAGATTGTAGATGGCTAAATTGGGTTTTTGGTTTTGGGAGCAGAGAAGCAGAGAGGACGAAGGAGAAATCGCCTGCACCCGGAAAAGTACTTCTCAATATTTGTTTAGATCACCAAGTTCAATTTGGTGAGCTTGTAGTGATTATGAGCTGGTCCGAGATCGGATGGGTATGTGACTTCGAGTTCGATGGGGGTCAGTCTGCCGAGTTCAAATTTGTGATTGTTGGGAAGGATAAGAATGTAGTATGGGGAACCGGGGATAACCGTGTTCTGAAACTGCCTGAAGGAGGGAGTTTCGAGATAATATGTCACTGGAACTCAACAAAGGAGCCAATGAAACTATTGCCTTTAGGTTCGAGGCAGAGCGGAGGTTGTCGGCCGTACCACTGCTGCCGAGGTGGAAACAAGTCCTTTTGTTGGACAATGGCAGGGGAGGGAGCACCACGATAGAGAAGTCGAGAGGAAATGGGATACAACCGGTCTTAAAGGGTTGTCTCTAAAACTAGTTGAAGAAGATAAAAATGCAAGGAATTGGTGGAGGAAGGTACATATAGATATAGTTATGTTATGTCGATTGCAATATTCATATATGGAAACTGTTGGTGCCAACAATTGAATTACAATAGCCATTTACTTATGTAATTTTATGAGTTTTAGCATTATGGATATGTGTGTAGCATCAATGCATTCGATGGTATATATTTCATCGATCATTCGCCATTGACATTTCTCCGTCTTTATTTCCCTATTGCTAATGAAAGCTTGAAGTAGTTCGTGAGCTATTACTTGAAAGTTTGGAAATTGGGGAACTGTTGGAGGCTCTAATATACTCTGCTGTATATCTGAAGGTATTATTGTGTAGCTTTTGTTACGATTTTGTTTTGGTGCTTATTCTTTCATGTGCTGCTCTTAAATCTTTGTTGTGTGCAGTGGGCAAATACTGGCCAAATTCCTTGTTTCGAAGATGGGGGTCATCACCGGCCGAACAGACATGCTGAGATTTCCAGGGATATATTTCGTGAATTAGAACAAATCTCTTGTTGGAAAGACACTTCACCTCAGGTGCTCCATTGCTGCAATATTTGTATTGATAGTTTTCATAGTTATTAAAACTTGGTGTTCGTAGTCAATGGCTTTGTAACCCCTAAACCCGACTCAAAAAAAAAAGGTCGAATCTAGTAAGTCACGTTTGAAAACTTTTCTCTCAAGAAAACAAATTTTAAAGATTATATATTTAATGAAAATATTTGATTAATAATAATAAAGAAAACATAGTAAATGAATAACAAAAAATAATCTCAAAACATATTTAGTCTCAAACTATGAAATTACACTAATGTCTCAAAATAAAAATCTGAACAACTAAAAATAATTTTGTACTCAATAATAAAATAATTAGATAAAAGGTAAGATCCTCCAAGTACCACGTCGCCTAAAGTACAACGATATCTATAAGAGAAAATTATGGGGGGAGTAAGCTAAAGCGCTTAGCGTGTCTCTAAAGTGCAAGCAACACAAAAACAAAACAGTATTTTTATTTTCTGATAAAGTCTTTTCTGAAAGCATAATAAATCCGGTAAATCCAAATCATGATGTTATGATGTCCGATACATGACTCGATACCCGTCTATTCGATATCATACAGAGTGGAGCCAGAGTAGAGGTTTCTCTTGCCAGAGTGGAGGTTTCTCTCGCCTTTTCTGAACACAATTCCGATCCCATGACACATGATATGATTTATAAAATCATAAATCCGAACTCTTTCGAGTGTCTTATTTTCCGAAAATCCGATACTTAATTTAAAAACACAATTTAATATGTCATGCATGATGTTTTCAAAACATTCTCAAATCACAGTTTTTCAGAATATAGCACAGTAAGAAACACACAAATATATGGCACAGGAAGAGAACACACCTTAGCCTAAGCAACTCAACCTATTGTATGACGTGTTTCTCGCGATTAGAAATACGGGGTCCAGTAGTATTGGTACCAATGAGAATAATCATACGATAACACTATTACTATTATCACTATAATCAAAGAATTATTTTTAAAAACTAATCTAACGAAATTTAATGAATACTTATCTGATTCGAATAGTTGATCTCCAAATTAACCGAAGACATAGTTGAACTGAGCGGTACCAAAGACTTAGCGAGATTTGATAGAATTAAAAAATAAAAAAATAAAGAAAAGAAAGATATGTTTCGAATATAATCAAGAGGGGAAGGTGCGGCTGTGCAATGGATGAAAGAATGTTGAACGTAACTTTATAGATATATATATATATATATATCTTTGGATAAATTACAAGTCAAGTCTTTGTACTTTTCTAGGTTTCACAAAATAGGTACCTAATATCAATTCTTTGTAAAAAGGTCACTAAATTTGTTTAAAATTTAATTAATTCTCAAATTTCTTAATTAGAGTTTTATATTTAAATTCCCAATTTCTAGAGTTTTGAATTTAGGGATTTTAAAATTAAGATTTTTAATTTGGGGCAAAAATTCGGGGTGTTACAACTCTCTCACCCTTGAAAAAAATTGGTCCTCAAAATTTTTAGACTTAACGACAGATTCACAGAAATACAAATGTTCATATAGAAACTTAAAAGAGCATCTCAAATTTCCAGACTTAACGACAGATTCACAGAAATACAAATGTTCATATAGAAATTTAAAAGAGCATCTCAAAACATGTCACAAATGACGACATATACAGTGTTTTAAAAGAGACTTTGATCAGAATTAAGATTTCAAAATTAAGATTTTTAATTTGAGGCAAAAATTCGGGTGTTACACGTCTTATATTTCTCGGTCATGATGCCTATAATTTCCTCGGTTTCCTAGGAAGTGCTTGTTATTCGCAAGATCCATCCTTGTTTGCCGTCTTTTAAAGCGGAATTTACAGCACCTGTCCCCCTGGCTCGGATTAGAGACATTGCTCATCGGAGTGATATTCCTCAGGATCTCAAGGTAAATCTTTGAAATACATGGCCAGTTATTGTGATTATTATTTTAAAAAAATTCAATTACTAATTTATTTTCAATTGACTTATTCCAGCTAGAAATTAAGCATACAATACAGAGCAAGCTTCATCGAAATGCTGGCCCTGAAGATTTAGTTTCGACAGAAGCAATCCTTGTAAGAATCACCAAGAGTCCTGGAGAATATAGTGAAGGATTTGTGGTGCAATTCAAGATATTCTATCAGGAACTCAAAGATTTTTTCAATGCAGGAAGGTTCGGTTCGAAAAATTTTGAATTTCTACCTATGAACATGCAATTGTGAGGCAACTATGTCCCGACTCTCTAAACCTTTTGCGTATAAGTGCATGACTACTTTGAGTTTTCCACTTCATTGGGCGGTCCAGTTTTTTTATTTATTGCTATGTCTTGCTTGTCAAGACTCGTCGTAAATTTATGCATCTATATAAGATTTTATATTATTTCAGCCTCACTGAGCAACTTGAGTCGCTTAGAGAATCATTGGGTGAGCAAGGCGTATCAGCTCTTGATGCGTTTCTAGTATGCAAAAAGGTATGTTGTTATTTTTCTGCTTGTAGTTATTGCAAATTTATTTGAGTGATTAAATTTTTTTGTTGCATTCGCCTAATTTCTCAACTGCATTTTTATATTTCCAGATCATGGATGCTGCAAAAGAATCAAGTAGTGAACTGGATTTAATCAGGGCAACGCTTTCGTTGAATGCTTTGAGACAAGTAATTGTAAAGGGTCTCAAAAGTGGTCTTACAAATGATGCTGCCGATGAACCCATAGCAATGCGTCAAAAGGTAAGTCCAATTATTATAATGTTTAAGGACAAGCTTCAAATGAAATGAAACTCAGACTTGAAAATTTCTCCTTTTGCGCTCATGCCTTATTTTTCTGGTCACTGTTGTTTGCAATTGTTAGTGGCGGCTTTGTGAGATTGAACTCGAGGACTATTCCTCTTTCCTCTTAAGCAGGTATATATCTATTTTTTTCCAGTTTCTTTTGATAATTGTGCCTGAACTTGAAATTTTCTTCAGGTATATATTATACCTCGGCCAATTATGAAGTCTAATTTATTAGTAGTTTATGACTTTATGTCAAAGGTCCTAATCAGCTTACGGTTCACTTTGGTTACCAAAAAAATATTGTTATTTCGAGTCGATGCCCCTTGTGTCCTGTGTTACTTATATCTATATTCTTTCAGTTGTAGAATTTGTTGTAGCCATCCGCATGGGTTTTGAAATTGGGAAGATTAATAGAATATACTATTTACAATATCATAAACTGATATTAATAGGATGTAATGATGTCATATTTTCGGTTTATCTTAAAGAGCAACGAAGTGAGCTTGAAGAAAGCAACTGTATCATGTTTTTCTAGGGCTGCTTGAGTCAGTTAAAGTGAGCTTCTAATCTTAGTACTGAAGTTATTTATGTTTCTCATTTGTTTAGCATTGTGGCATGGCCGCATGGTATTCATACAGTACAATCTGCAATATCATGCATGCAAAGATATGCTTGACCGTGCCAACAGGTGCTTTACAAAGGTGTTTATGATCATCCATATCATACCTGTTCAGCCACAACAGAATGCCTTATTGCATTTGTAAAGACTTTTTCTACGAATATTGAATCATTGTACTTTCTGGTTCTTTTCTTGTTTCCAAATAATATAGTCAAATAATACACCAAATCATTGTACTTTCTGGTTCCTGCTCTTTCTGTTTACATATGTTTTAGTATATGGTCCTCTTCTCTCCATTTCTCTTTTTCATTCACTACTGACTTGCATTGACTCAGGCTACACACTACACATGAAGCTATGGGAGGAGCCAATTGGCTTGCAGATAATATTTGTACAAAGAGAATAGGTTCTTGGAATAATCCACCTAGGTCCCTAATTCTCGGTGTTCATCAGCTTGGTTTATCTGGTTGGAAACCCGAAGAATGTGCTGCTATTGGAAGTGAGCTCTCTGCATGGCAAGAGAAAGGTCTCCTCGAGAAAAAGGTACCTTTTTCCTATGTTACTCAGACTTTTTATTTTTGTTGAAGTACCCGTGTTTGATATCCATCCCCAGCATGTATCTGGATTTGGATACAGCAACATGACCCTCCAATGACCCTCCAAATACAATGAGAAACTTGGAGAAAAAAAATAAACATACCCTTTTTCGATTATGCCACCATCTAAACATTTGCACCCGGATTCGACTAACATAGCCCTTCTCATCTTTTAATCTCTTAGTTGTGCAAATGTTTTGCATGGTTACATGATTAGCCCTAGGTACATTGACTTATGTTATTATCCTGTCCCTTTGTGTATTTTATGAAGGAAGCGAAGATGGCAAAAGAATCTGGGCATTAAGACTCAAAGCTACACTCGACAGGACAAGGAGGTTAACCGAGGAATATTCCGAAGCACTTCTTCAAATATTCCCTCAAAAAGTTCAGGTAAAGAAATTGATCTTCTTATGATAATGAAAAGTTTCATTCTGCATGAGATGAAGTCTAAATCTTTTTAGTGTTAAAGTTAACGAACTGTATAGATGGTAACCTTTGGAGGCAATGCTAGATGAACTCCGGAATGATAATGCAATATATTCTATCTATAGATCGATTCATCCTTGATATTTCGACCTCCAACTCAGGCAGCTTCATATTATAGGTAATTTAATACAAAATGGAGTAACTGGAATCCCAAATTAAAATTGTTTTTTTAACTCTTGAAGATGCTTGGTAAAGCTCTTGGAATCCCGGAGAACAGCATAAGGACATATACTGAAGCTGAGATTCGAGCTGGGTATGGTGACAATTACCTTTCTGATGAATTTCTGAAGAATGTTATGCTCCTTAATCTTGTGACTATTTACCTTTTTTTATTTTTCTATGTTACTAAGTGGAAATATTCATTTGTAGGGTGATTTTTCAGGTTTCAAAACTATGTACTTTTCTTCTAAAAGCAGTGAGAATAGGACTGGGTTCTGATGGTTGGGATGTTGTTGTTCCGGGATCCGTGTCTGGGACATTCATTCAGGTATGACAATCATGAGTGACCGCATATAATTACTAAGATAACTATGTTTACACTTTGTTTCTATCATTTCATTCCTTTGTCAGGAATCCATAAATACACCTCACTCTCCATGAACCTGTAAATTAGGAAATGGAATAATCCGGGAGTTAGATAGGAAGAATAACATAACATAATCTGGGCTCTGGTATCGTATTGGTACTGTTTCGAGCTATAATATATAAACTGAACATAATCCGGGCTCCAATATGCTATTTTATTTGTTCCGGTAAATACATGTGAAACTTAGTTCCCATATTTATATGTGATGTCGAATTAGTTTTGCTTCAGGTTGAGTCCATTGTCCCTGGATCACTGCCATCATCTTTGGAAGGACCTGTTATTCTCGTGGTTAATAGAGCCGAAGGAGATGAGGAGGTTCATATAGTTCTTAATAAACTATTTGTTCTCATCCTTGTATATCACTTGTCATTTTCTTATATACGAGCAAAGTTGTCACGTAGTCTCGTTTGATACGTTTGGCAGGTGTCAACGGTTGGATCCAATATTACTGGAGTTGTACTACTTCAGGAATTGCCTCACTTGTCTCACCTTGGTGTTAGGGCCCGACAAGCAAGTTCTTTCTCTCTTATGATGCCAAAATTTTCTAATATGCTTGCGATAGAAACTACGTTGCTTTGGCTCTTCATTTTTTTCTTGAAGTGCTCGTGTTTGATATCCTCTTTGGGAACATACATAACCAAGTTCAAGTCATGTAAGATATAAGATATTGATGAAGTACCTGATAGAGACTAATGAAGGGCATGCTTTTAGGCAGGAAAAGGTTGTCTTTGTTACATGTGAAGATGAAGAAAAAGTTTCCGATATTAAAAAGTATGCAGGCAAATACATGAGGTTATTTCTGAACTACTCCCCAGTCTATAATCAACTTTTGATCTCATCAATCAGCTTCGAAAGTTACTTCTTTTTATGATTGAGTCCGGGACTTGAATGCTTTGTTTTGTTTCTTTCTTGTTTTTTTTTTTAAATTTAAAGCCTTGAAGCATCACCAAGCGGCGTGAACCTAAGTCCATCTTCTTCAAACGATCGTGATGCTGGTTCTGTTAACAAGAATCTTTCAAGTAATGCTTCATCCACTGCCAAGGCGGTGGCTGTTAAAGCCCCGGCCTTCAGTAAGGCGTGTTTTTCTATCCGCTGTTCTCAATTGCAATAAACTAGTAATCTCACAATTTTAAATGTTTTTAATCTAATATATAATGGCTTTTGTTTTTCAAACAGGGTTGTGCTTCCTTAGGAGTTATGCACTAAATTCAGGAGCAAAGGCAGCTGCTCGCCGTTTAGCTTCTTTGGCAACAGATTTCGATACAGGTAACATTTTTGTTCTCGTCAGTGCCCCTTCACCATCAACCCCCAATCCCCCATAGCCGAATGGAGTCTTCGGTCATATGATTTATTATATGTGAATAATGTTGGAAAGATACCATATGCTCACTCTTCATTTTCCTTTTAAGTATCTACATTTTGACATGCATTTCCGATATATTCTCGGATGTAGGAATGGGGATATAACCCTCCAATGATCTTCCAAGGATTTAACATACCTATATTGGATGTATATCCGTATTCGACACTCACCCTCAAGTTCGAGTGTCATAGTAATGAAGTATTATACAAAATATTTTATTTGTTTAAGAGTCTCCATTCTAATTGTTTTTGGCCTTCTATTTCTTTATGGCAGTCCACAGAGATAACGGTGTGCCAGCTTCATTCCGTGTTCCTGCTGGAGTAGTTATACCGTTTGGTTCGATGGACTTGGCTTTAGAGGAAAACAGATTGATGAAAAAGTTCAAGTCTCTTCTAGGAAAGATAGAAACAGCAGGAGTCGAGAACGATACGCTTGACAAACTATGCAAACAACTTCAGCTACTGGTTTCTTCCCTAGAGCTCTCTGATGACATAGTCGATAGCATCACGAGCATGTTTCCCGATGATGTACACTTAATTGTACGTTCAAGTGCAAATGTTGAGGATGTGGAAGGTATGTCATCTGCTGGACTTTACGAATCAATCCCAAATGGCAGTCCGTCGAATCCAACAATTTTTTCCGATGCTGTTAGTCGAGTATGGGCCTCAGTCTATCCTTGAAGAGCAGTACTAAGCCGCCGAGCTCTTGGTATATCGCAGAAAGATGCTACAATGGCAGTATTGGAGCAAGAAATGCTTTCACCAGATCTTTCATTCGTACTCCACACACTCAGCCCAACCGAGCATGACCATAACTATGTTGAGGCTGAGATTGCACCGGGCTTTGGTGAATCTCTTGTTTCGGGAATTCGAAACACACCCTGGCGTGTATCATCCGGGAAGTTTGACGGGACTGTCCGGACACTAGCATTTGCAAATTTCAGCGAGGAGATTGAGGTATCCAGTACAGACCCCGCGGATGGGGAAGTTCTCCATTTGCCAGTAGACTACAGCAAAAAACCGTTAACAGTTGATCCGAAATACCGACAGCAGCTTAGTCAGCGTCTCGGTGCCCTCGGGCATTTCCTGGCGAAGATATTTCGGATCAACTGGCAAATGGCTTCTAGCTTATCAGGCATCCAATAAGATTTGCCATCCACATCGAAAATAAGCACTTACATTCTTTGGCTATGCATACGAAACTCTACGTACCCAGCATATACGGTTTTTAGCCACCTATGTTCGCATATTCGGTATAGATCGAGTAATCACAAGTTATGGATGCCGAAAGGCGAGGTATTGATCTTGCGGTACTGCAAATATGTTAAGTCGTTCATGTTTTATTATACGAAGACCGTAGAGAGGTTGTCCATGAAGTTTCGGTCGATTGTTTTGCCAATCAGTTTATGTAAATCCGAGGGTCGCCATCGAAATTTCGATATTGTGGATGACTTCAGCATTGAGAATCAAAGGTAACACCATAGTTTTTTCTATTGCAGATTGCTGATAAAGCATCAATGTCCCTACTTTTGCTTATTGTTTAAGTTGGAATAACAGTTTTGGATTTGAATGATGAACAGAAGAACTTTGATGTTCCTAACTGATTTGGCACACTACTTTGGATTCAGACGAGAGTCGGATGGAAGAGATGAAATAAATAAAGTTTTGTAATGGATTAAGTTCTTGGATATCATTAGATGATAATTTTCAAGTTTTGGTAGAGAGTGGTCCTTTCTATTAAGTACATAGATATTACATCCTCAAGCTAATTTCGAGATTTAAATTCATACAAAATGAGATAACATAAGCATTTTTAACTATTCGACCAATTAAATGGATATTAGAGAGCGGGGTTTTTAAGCAAGTATGAATTAGTGGGGGCATTCAGAAGAGCTGGTCCAACCCTAACCGCTATGTTATAACCACCACAAGGTAATGGTTTGGCCCAAAGCCTAACCACTCCTTCAATTCAAGCCCCATAATTATTAACCTGAACATTTTTATACACAATTAATCTTTAAATTTGGTATTTTTCAGTTTGGTAATCAGATTTTTTTTAGTTCAGGTTAGTCTAAAAAATTTGACAATTTTTTCCAACTTCGTGGTTGACAATTATATATATATATATGGAAAATATTTGATGTACTATCGGTGTAAATTTTAGTTTACACAAGCAAGCTCATTTTAGGGGTCGTGGTTTTAGTTAGGATTTAGAGATTAGAGTTTAGGGATTTAGATTTTAGTGATTTTAATTTAAGATTTAGGGTTAAAAATTAAGATTTGAAGTTTATGATTAAAGGATTTAGGGTTAGAGTTTTAGATTTTAAATTTTAAAGGCTAAACAGACATGTTAGTGGAAGAAAAAATTTTCATTACCTGTGCATCAAATATTAGCCATATATATATATAACATCTTTCTTTTCCTTGTATGGTAAATATTTATATAAATCTCCACTTTATATGTACAAAAGAAACTGAAATTGAATCCAGAAAGTCATTGATAGTCCAACAATGCAAACTTCACTTGCAAACTAATCTTACCACCTTCATTTATTAGCTTGGCTGCCGTTACCAGCCAATGTCCCGGAGCATCGTGCGGACCACGGACGACCTCTGATACATCTACATATTTTAGCAGTTTTTTGGCACGAATCAGTGCCGGTGGACCATCGGGAAACACACCCGAATTTAGTGTGGTTGCAGCTGGTTTTTGTTGTCCGGTGACCGCCCGTTGAGTGAACGTGAAAGTTGTGCTAAGATTTGCGAGGAAACCGGCCTTACAAGAAGATTCTGGTGCAGCACCCCATTCGGTCTTTCGGATCGTGCAGTTTGGTATATGCATGTAAAGCAGACGAAGATGCAGAACTGTCTTTGGCCACTTCCCTTTGCTAAGGAGTTGTGCACCGGTTACGATAAAAACACCATTGGAGACGTCTTGAAACCAGTTAGGGTCATGTTTAACAACAGAGGTGCATACATTTGAGTATCTCTTCCACTGAACTGGCTCCAAAAATTGATCGCTCGATTTATAGTCATCTGAACCTCGCCATTGGCACGGTAGGCCCGATGTGGCCGTCATCATATTCGGAATACTAGAGAGATGCTGCACGTGTAATGCCAAGCAGTTGCATTTCTTTCCTTCCAAGTAAAGTCGGAGGCCAACCACGGGTTTTAGATCACTTAAAACCTGAAATTTCACTGAATTGTAACAACAGAATATGACTTGTGCTACTCCCGCTTTTCATATATTTTAAAATACCGATGTTTGCCACCCGTATCCGACTCATTTCTAGAAATGGTATAGGGAAATGACTCTCCAATGATCCTCCAAATATATGAAAAATTTTGGAAAAAGATTTAGAATATCCGTTTTGGACACGTATTTGCATCCAACATTCACACTTGAGTATGAGTAACATAAATTAGTACTATACATGTACAAGTGATACTAGCCGTACTAATAAGCCGACTACCGTAAAATAAAGCTTTGTATGTTGTTTGAGTACCTGAGTAGAGCTGACTTGTATCTTAGGACCCATGAAGGCGAATTGCAGGGAAGGGCAAGAAGCTTTTTTCCTATGATGCCTCAGAGGCAGCTCACAGAACATAGGAGCCCACTGTCGCGGAACTTGAAACTCCAAGAAATACCGTAAATCCTCCGGAGCAGGCTTGTCTACAAACAGATTCAGCAAGTTAATGTACTTTTGCTATCACAAAAAAAAAAAAAAGCCTATAAACATATCCTAGTCTCACCACCCAACTGTTACACTAGTCAAGATATTTAGCTATAGTTTTTAACAGAGAATGATTCCAACCATCTTCAAAATCATATTTGTAGCAATCACAGAACTGAAGTTTTTCCTTAGTTCGACAGTATAATACTTACAACGAAGATACAAGTTGATTGCGTGACTGAGATACCCACTTCCCGGAATCCCAGTCAGAAGAGAAGTAATCGGTACAAACTTGAACAAAATCCCCTCCGGTTTAGCAGGTACTGTCTGGAGCCAGTTGGAATGACCCTGCAAGACTACATTTCCTCCTCTTTTCGAATAAATGATAGTGAGTCCCTATTCAAGTTGAAAACAGAAGGAAAAAGTTAATTCATAGATTCAAATAATTATCAGAAAAAAAAAGAAGAGAGGATCGTGTTCTAGACATACATCTTTGCTTGATGTTTCTACAATGCTGGCCAACTGCAAGGTGTTTGACTGTAAGTTGCGGTTGAAGACCTCAGGCACCTACATAAACAAATGGAATTTAGAAACTATATCAGTGTTTACCGATATCAAGAGCCTTTAAATCTTGATAAATTTGCTAGTACTTTTTGTTTGCCGTCTCCCGTTTTTCTCTGTAATAATGAAGGGCTATTCCCATCTGAAAACATAACATCTCCGAGATCCTCCAAATACCCTCTGAGCTCAGAAGGAGGAATTGTAGAGGAATAGTTCTGTTTGACACATATTAAATCTTGACCTCCGATAGCCATGCCAACAATTATGTGTGTCCCATATGTCCGTATGAACCTGCCTAATACAATATATTAGATATGTACTGCTTGAAACCGATAATAATGATATTAACAGATTCCAATTAACCAAAATGATTCTTGTTTTCCCCAGCATCCAAATTTGCAAGTTCCGATGCATCACCAATACAAGTAGGCAATTCTACATATATGCATGTATGTGTACGTATCAGAATTCCCCACTCGGCCAACCTCCCTTTTATTCATTAGAAAGTGATATTCGAACCAAAATAATCCTTATGAACTTTCATTGATATAATGATCTTAATGCCAAGAAATTGCAGAAAACAATACATCAAAAACCTACCTAGACAATGCTGCTGGATCCCAGTGGGGTGGAACAGACTTCTTAACTCTGTCATGTAGAACAAGTGACGACGCCGTAAGGTGTAAATGATATAACGAAATAAAGAAACCATCAAAAGCTAGATTTTTGGTATCTTCAGCATCATGAAGCCAATCTCCTCTCAAACCAAAAATAGAGTTAAGGTAGCCGGAAGGAACTTTTCCTTGTATCGAAGACTTCTGATTGAGTAACTCGGACATCTGCAAGAGAAGTAAGATTTGGAAGTAGATGTAAGGTACGACAACATCGATACAGCATCAAATATATTTATTCGAACCGATATAAGGATCTGAATCAATACAGCATTTAGCAGAGTGAATAATCATCGATAATTTTTAGACACATCCAATCCATGCAAATATAACCCAAATTTTTTATAGTTCTTTTTCATATTTAACTTCCAAGTTCCATCCCCCTATTTACATAGAAAAAGACATTGTATTCTATTAAGTTCTGTCAAATCCACAAACTTCATGCTGAGCTCAAATGGCTAATATATATATATATATATATATATATAAATGCAAGGGAAGAAGATTTCCAAGGATAGCAACTTTGCTAACCACACTAGGCATTAATTATTAGCATCCTTGGTCAAATTTTAATTTTTTTTAACTTTCTTCAATCCCACACGTTTCAGTAACCTTAGAATAGTTTGTGGTACAAGTTACCCATTTCAGGTTACATTTAGCTCATCTTTTTGACTCATCAAAATGCAAGGGCCGAAATTGAATTATAAAATTCCACGGGAGTCAAAATACAATTTTACCATTGTCAACATACAATTTTTAGAAGGCTTAAATGAAAAATCAGCCCTTAAACTATGTTTTTTTTTGCTTTTAGTCTCTAAACTATTTTTTTGTCAAAATAAGTACCTAAACAATTATTTCTAGTCACTTTAAGTACCTAAACTGTTTTTTGGTCAAAATAAGTACCTAAACTATGCCATTTTTTGCTTTTTAGTCCCTAAACTATCCTTTGGTCAGAAAGAATCTTTGTGATGTGTGAACATCTCATTGACCCAAATAATTTTTTTAACTTAGATAACTACTGGACTTAAAGTGACTAGAATTAATAGTTTAGGTACTTGTTTTGACTAAAAAATAGTTTAAGGACTAAAAGAAAATAAAGGGTATAGTTTAGGGGCTGATTTTTCATTTAAGCCTTTTTAGAAGGAATAAATCATATTATTATCATCTAGGGGGCAGAATGCAATTTTAACACATATGTTAGTAAATTTATGCTTTTATAGGGGCTTATGTACAATTTAACCATTTTACCATCCAGGCTTGACCCTGTCACAATGAACCATATGAAATAACAGAACAAAAAACACTAATCCATGGATCAATCAGGAATCAGGGAACTGATACAAATCAAAGATTCATAATTTTTTTCGAATTATACTCTATAAACACAAGAAACCCAACAAAAGAGGGGAAGGAACAACAACAACAAGAAAACCAGACCTGATTGAATCCAAGAACATCGGATTTGAAACGAATACGATCTCCTTTGTCGAGACGAACATCTTGAGGAACATCTGTAACAGTAAAAGCACCTGGGAACACAATGTCTCTTTTATTGGTTTCATCGAGCTCAACCAATCTCCTTCCTTTAGCATATTTCAGCCTGAAATCTCCACTTATATCAAAACCTTTCCCCAAAGCTTGAATAGCTCGTACCTCTATTGGTTTCTCAGTTTCCTCCATACCTTTACTTTTTCTTCTCCTCTAATTCTCTGAATTTCTAGCTCAGAACCTCAAATCAGCTCCAGAAACAGCAAGTCAGCAACAGCTGCAGAAATGGAGCTTTGGGTTGTTGTTTTTTTCTGAGAAAATAATAGTATTACAAGATTAGACGTCAGCTTTTATGACTTTAGAACAGTTTGGACTTGTACTATACGTATATGTTTAAAGAAAGGACAAATTTTATTACCTGGGCTGATTAGGTTGAAGAAGAAGGAAGACGACAGGTTTGGGAGAGTTGAAAAGCAGGTTTTCTTTTTACCCTTTTCATGGGGTATTGAATTTTAATGGAGTTGGACTGGGAATTTGAAAATTATAACTACGTGAAAAAAAGAGTGGCCATTTCCATGAAGAAAGAAAGGGAAGATATTTCGTATTTATCTGTTGGGTAAACTATGTTTTTCGTTAGTCAACTTTTACTGTGTTCCTGTTTGGTCACTAAACTTTAAAATATTTTATTTAATCTTTAAATTTTCGAATTATTTCAATTTTTATTGCTTGAGCATCAAATCAATTACAACATGATGACACAGGAACCGTATATACTGATGTGGGTAGTTTTTTTATTGACATGACAGTTGCGCATAGTTCATTTTATTTTTATTAACCTTATTTTTTTAAAGATATTTTAAGTATATATTTAGTTAAAAATACTTTAAGTACTTATTTAAATTAAAAATAAAATTTTAGGCATTTATTTCAATTAAAAATCTATTATAAAAAATATAATTTGGTCACTTATTTTGTAGTTAAACCTACAAATTATAAAATTTATTTAATTTTATATTAATTTGATGAATGTAAATTTATAGTTAAAATTAGAAGTTGAAAATGATGATATTTTTAAACAAGAAAATGAAATATGTATAACTCAAACATTAATTTACATTTATCTAATAATTCAAAAATTAATATAAAACTAAACGAGTTTTATATTGTATAAGTGAATCGATCCACCCTACCCCAATCCCTAAAAAATATACCATGCCCTAATTTTCTAAATTCTAACCTTAAATTTTAATCTTAAACCTTAAACTTATTTTTTGTGTAGGGCACCGAAAATGGACATGATTTCTATTCACAATGAAAAAAATTATTTACCCCTTTTCGGTGCCCATTTCTATGTTCTAATACTAAAAAAATAAAATACTAAACTCTAACCTTAAATTCTAAATTTTAAACTATAAACCTTAAAATACACTCTTTTTCTAAATCTTAATTTGTTGCCACGTCTATGGCACGCGTAACTCTGCATGCAAAGGCCACGGTACACTCTCAAAGGCCGATCATGGCAGCTTAAAACCCTCCACCGCGCCTTAATCTCAAACCCCATAGTCACCCAACCAGAAACAATGTCATATCACCCTCAAGTTCCAGGCCAGCCGACGCAAACCACCACTTCCCTCGTCGAGACCCCACCGGCGTCATCCAAGGCTTCCGCCCCATCAAACAAATCCATCAGCATCTCAGCGCGTAAAATTCCCCAAATTTTTAATCGAATTCCCCCTCTTCCGTTTCAATTTTTTAATCTAAATCAGTCCTCTGTTTTCATTTTGTTGTAGATTCCATTTCTATGGCTACGACATGACCCGTCAAGTCGAAGCACACCATTTCTGCGCACATCAGAACGAAGAAATGCGACAGTGTCTCATATACGACTCCCCCATGCGAAGCTCATCGGAATGGAGTACATCATATCGGAGAATCTGTTCATGACGTTGCCGGACGAGGAGAAGCCGCTGTGGCATTCGCATTTGTACGAAGTGAAGAGCGGCGTGCTGTTTATGCCTCGAGTCCCGGGGCCGATCGAGAGGAAAGATCTCGACAAAATTTGCAAGACATACGGCAAGACCATCCATTTCTGGCAGGTTGATAAAGGGGACAGTCTCCCCTTGGGTTACCTCAGCTGATGTTCGCTCTTACTAGAGATGGTCAGCTTCACGATGAACTTGCCAAAGGTAAGTTAAAAATCGACAATCCGATGAATGAAACCGGTCAGATTTTCGATTTAGATTCTGTGCTCTTGAGGCCAAAAAGTAATATTTAACTTTTCGGTCTAAAGGGTTCTTCAACGTAATTTGAAAAATTAAAAAAGAAATTTTAATTTTTTACAACACTTTTGAGTGTAATTCTTATTTGTTATCTTTTTTTTATCTTTTTAAAATGAATTTCTAAAGATATTTCTAAACTAAAACATTTTAGTTTTAGGGTTTTGGATATTCAGTTTAAGGTATGTGTTTAGATGTTTATGTTTAAGAAGTTATTAGAATTTAGAGTTTATATTACCTTAAAACTTAAACCTTAACATTTAAACCGTGAATTCTAAAAAAAATTAAATTCTATAACCTAAACTCTAAACCATAAATTTAAATTTAGATTGTTGGGAAAGCTCTTAGTTTTAGGTTTTTGGAGATTCTGTTTTAGATATTTATGTTTAAAGAGTTTGCTAGAATTTAGAGTTCATCATATTACCCTAAAATCTAAACCCTTAACATTTAATCCCTAAATTCTAACAAAAAAAACTTTTAAATTTTATAACTTGAAATTAAACTCAAAAATCTAAATCTAGATAGCTAGTTTATTGAATATAAATCCTTAATTAAAAGTACTCACGCACTCTTATTTTAAACCAAACAATATATAAACACTTCTCAAAAATATTTTCCTATTACACTTATCATCCAACTGGCTTTTAACGCTCGAATTAAATGCAGATGTTGAGAATTTTAAGGAGTTATTAGAATTTAGAGTTTATCATATTACCTTAAAACCTAAACCTTAACATTTAAACCTTAAATTCTAAAAAAATTAAATTCTATAACCTAAACTCTAAACCATAAATCTAAATTTAGATTGTTGGGAAAGCTTTTAGTTTTAGGGTTTTGGAGATTCTGTTTTAGATAATTATATTTAAAGAGTTGCTAGAATTTAGAGTTTATCATATTACCCTAAAATCTAAACCCTTAACATTTAAACCTTAAATTCTAACAAAAAAAACTTTTAAATTTTATAACTTGAAATTAAACTCTAAACCCTAAATCTAAATCTAGATAGCTAGTTTATTGAATATAAATCCTTAATTAAAAGTACTAACGCACTCTTATTTTAAACCAAACAATATATAAGCACTTCTCAAAAATATTTTCCTATTACACTTATCATCCAACTGGCTTTTAACCCTCGAATTAAATGCAGATGTTGAGAATTTTAAGGAGTTATTAGAATTTAGAATTTATCATATTACCTTAAAACCTAAACCTTAACATTTAAACATTAAATTCTAAAAAAAAAAATTCTATAACCTAAACTCTAAACCATAAATTTAAATTTAGATTGTTGGGAAAGCTTTTAGTTTTAGGGTTTAGGATTTTGGAGATTCTGTTTTAGATATTTATGTTTAAAGAGTTGCTAGAATTTAGAGTTTATCATATTACCCTAAAATCTAAACCCTTAACATTTAAACCTTAAATTCTAACAAAAAAAACTTTTAAATTTTATAACTTGAAATTAAACTTTAAACTCAAAACCCTAAATCTAAATCTAGATAGCTAGTTTATCGAATATAAATCCTTAATTAAAAGTACTCACACACTCTTATTTTAAACCAAACAATGTATAAGCACTTCTCAAAAATATTTTCCTATTACACTTATCATCCAACTGACTTTTAACCCTCGAATTAAATGCAGATGTTGAGAAGCGATTTGGGGTATCTTTCGAGAAAGAGAGGGCGAAGAGAACCGGCTAGAGGGTCCAACGCATGAGATTCATCCACTAGCAAATGGTGGTGGGGAAGGGCTTATCTGCAAACTCAGGGAGGTCCATTGCAAGCCTACTGTATCTTCGTTTGAAACATCACATCTTTAATGTGTCTCGCCAGATTAGCAAAACCTACTACTGTAATAAGAGAGGACAATCTACTACTGTATGCATCTACCTTCCATTGGTATATGGTCTGTACTACTAGCATGGCTCAAGAAAATCATCAACAATTGCTTCTCAGCATGTTGCATTTTAACAACGGACCGATTTCGGGCCATTATCATGGCTCTGTTACTGTTTTTATACTTTGAAAATTTTCATTTTCTTTTCGTTTTCGATCTCGTGACGTCTTTCTCATAGATCACTGTCATGATTATTCATTATAACTGTGGAAGTATTTATGCTTCTTAACAAGCATTTTTTATGTCGGCAACAAAACAATGCAATCGGCGATCATAACTTGTTGGCCACAATAGGATGTGTGCTTTAAGGCAATGGATATTGTAGTTGCTCTAACTAAGTGTGTTTGTGATAATGCTCATCAGGGACTATTATTAGCTATCTATTTTTTTGGCACAACTTATTTTCATTTTACTGTTCAAACTAGCACCTAAAATTTTATATTTTAAAACTAACACTATTAGTTTAAATTCGGGTACCTGGACTTACGGGTACTCGAGGTGTCGGGTATCCGGTTCTTCGGATAATATATTTTTTGGCTCGTGTTTTGGCACGTTATTATCAGGTATCCGTAAAATCGGGTACTGGGTACTCGTTTCATAACTTTTTTATTTTTTAATCTAAATTTTTTAAAAAATTATATAGCAAACAAATAAAATTTAAAAAATTATAATATATAATCTAAACACAAATTAATGATTTAAAGTTTGTTTTGAGGGGAAAATATTATATATATATATATTATGAAAAGATATGTTTTATTCCAATAAAAGCAAAGCATCAGTAGATGCTCAAAACAAGCAAAGTCGAGCAGCATAAAAGCAAAACACGATGCACTATTCTATGTACACAGTCAAGCTAAATACAATACAGCAACCATGATTTTATACTCCCAGTAGTATAGAAAATCCTCCCAGTCCTGGACTAATCACATGCCTGAAACTAGGATTTTTTAATTAGTTTATTTTATTTTAATAGATAAATAATTTAAAAAAAAATAATTTAAAATATATTCGGGTAATTGAGTACCCGGATTTTTATAATTTTGCGACCCTAGCTCGACCCGGGAAATGGTGGGTCGGGTACCCGACCTGGGACATAATTTTTTAAAAAATACCTAAATTTTTTTAGTCTCGCCATAAAAACACAAGTTTGAATAAAATATTATTTTTTCAAAATTATTTTAAACTTGTCGTAGAAGCACGGCAAATTCAAAAAAATTTAATTTTTATATTTTAATTTAATTAATTAGTTAAAAATAATTAGCATCTCTTAATTGGAACTCGTCGTGTATATATGACAAGTTTCAATTAAATTTTTGAAAACTAAACTTTTTTACTAAAAGAGGAAAATAAAAAAATTAAACTATTAAAAACACATTTCGCATCTTCAATATGTTGAAGAACGAAAATAAAAAGTGAACTATTAAGAGCCAATTTTGATATTTATTTCCATAATTTACAAAAAAATGACGTTGATATTAGCTATATATAGACCTAGCTAAAGTGTAAATATTTATTTTTATCAATGAGGGATTCTTGAAGCTAAAATATAGTAGCAAATTTTTTGGCCTAAAATATATAGTAGCAAACTCTTTAGCTCAAAAATCCTATATTCAGGGACGAAGTCAGGATTTGGGATTGAGGGGCAAACTTAAATATTTTAAAAGTGAGGGGGACAAATGTACAAATAATCTATTTTTTTAAATAATTTCTGCATCATAAAGTTAAAAATTTTTTTTTTTAGTTGAGGGTATGACCCCTCCCGGACCTCATGTCCCTCAGTTTCTGCCTATGTTGATAAGAAATAAAGACTTACACTCTAGCTAGGCCTATATATAGCTAATGTCAACATCCTCTTTTGCAATTCATGAAGTTAAATATCAAAGTTAGTTCCTAATAGTTTAATTTTTTTATTTTTGATATTCAATATATTAAAGATGTAAAGTGGGTTCTTAATAGTTGAGTTTTTAATAGTTTATTTTTTCTAGTTTCGTAAAAATTTAAGTGGAACTTGCCGTGAGGATTTGCTAATTAACCGATAATGCGATTAATTAAGTTAAATACGAAAAAATTGAACGGCGAGTTTAAAAAAATTTAAAAATATTTTATTTTAACTCTGCGTGTTTGGAAGGGGAGTTCATTGTAATGTGCTAGTTTGGTAAATATAGAATTTTGGATGTTAGTTTGGCAATATTAAAATCTAATGGTCCTATATTTGTCTTTAAGCCATAAAATCATTTCGATCTCAAATTCTTTCAATACAATATATCTTGTCATTACAATTGACATTTATTGATATTTGATTTTATCATCGATACTTAAAATTGCATTCAAGTGTATTTAAAACTCTCCACTATTTTGCACCCACTCATCATTTTGACGCATTTATTATATGCTCCTTCAGAGATTTGTATTTTTGCTGACAAAAATGGTTATAAAAGTGCTCTCCTCATGCCATTACAACTTACAAGTTACAAGCATTGCAAAACTGTCACTACTTCTCTAACATGAAGCTGTGGGTTGCACTGTTGGTTGCATCGTGGGCCTATTGGTTATCCATGGTCGAACCACACCGTTGCATGGCTGCAACGGAACACGAACACAAGCTCAAGCTTTCCACTGTGAGATTCATCACCGATGAAGCTAACGGGAACTCGTATTTGATGTTCATGAAAGATCTGCACAATGCATTTACAGATCGTGCGGATAAAAGTGGCGAGATACCGATATTGCCTCCCCGATCTGCACAGCCTACCGGTCCTCAACAGTATGTCATGGTGGAATTCTTAAGTGGTCCTTTTCTAACTGTCACACTAGCCTTGAATGCCAGTAATGCCTATGTCTTGGGTTATCGACCGGGGGTCGAGAGTCGGTCCTATTTCTTCAGCGACATCCCTGCCGATGCGCGTATTGCTTTGTTCCCGAACACGGAAAGAGTGTCTCTTCAGTTTACCGGAAGATATGAGGCGCTCGAATGTGCCGCGGGAGTATGTGACAGAAGAGAAATCCTGCTGGGAATTGGTGTACTAAACCAATATAGTTCTAGCTTGAACTATATGAACCCTATTACTAATGGTTGTTGCTAAAGCCCTTATCGGTTGCATCCAAATGGTTTCCGAAGCTGTCCGATTGAGAAACATCCAGCAACGGATGATTGCACTTGCGGCGCCTCGTCCGGATGGTACTTTTGGAGTGTTCTATCCGGATGGTTTAATGCTGGAGTATGAAAACAAATGAGAGGAAATCTCATCTGCCGTTCAATCCGCAACAGATGGAATCTTCGGAACACCAGTTCGTTTAGAATACGGTGGTGGTCAGAAATTGGTCTTCAACACCTGAGAGAAGTCCTTTTCACCATCGCAATGATGCCGGCGGTATGCGGGAACTCGAGGCCAAGAGCTAATGTGCAGCTTTTGCGCATGCCGACAGCATCGAGTTCTTCCTTGTCTATGGTTACGAGATCTACTGTCCTAGAAGACAATCGCGACACTTGCGAAAGAGTGTTAGCACCAACCTCGTATATCATCAGACAAAATGGTCTCTGTGTGGATGTATACAACAGGAACTATACCAATGGAAACAAAATAATCTTCTGAGAATGTGGGAAGAATCAAGTCAATCAGTTGTGGACATTGAGATCAGACGATAACACGATTCGATCCGGCGGAAAATGCTTAACCCATCCATACGCTTCCGGGAACTAAGTGATGATCTATGACTGTGACACGGATTTTCCCGGTACCACCAAATGGGAAATCCATAGCGATGGGACCATAAGAAGTCCTATATTCGGGCTGGTCTTGACCGGTAACAAAGATCGAACTTTCAGGCTTGATTAATCTTGTTGTAGACGCAAATGCTTATGGTTCTAAACAAGCCTTCTATGCCACGAACAACGCGAAGCCGTCGTTCACCACCGTCGTCGGCTACAAGGGCTTGTGCTTGGTAACAAGTGATGGTCGGGTATGGTTGGATAAATGTGTGAGCCACGATGCCGAACAACATAGGACGATATATCCGGATTGGACCATCAAACCTCGAACGTATAAAAATCTGTGCCTCAGGTATGTTGATGGCACCATTCTACACGCGGCGACCGGCAGGGCGTTGGAGGTAAAAGATACCAGTGCCAACTTTCTTGAGGTTACGGTGAATGAGTACAACAATCAACGACGTAGCCAGATTTGGTTCCAGGCGCAGCCATGAAAATTATGAAAATTGAGTATGCTAGCGTCTACTTTAAGTACTGAATAAATAAATGCTGGATCCTGTAATCCAACATCTTTTTATATATAGAAAATATGAGTAAATTACATAGATTATCACTCAACTATCTTCTCACTCTTATTTTGATCATTTAACTTTAAAAATTTTAATCTACTCATTAAACTTTGGAATTGCTCCTGTTTTGGTCACTCCGTCGTTAAATAATTAACGGTGTTATAACATGACAACTTATACCAAAATCCCTAAAAATAAAATTTTAGATAAAAATGATGTCGTTTTGAATCCCTATTAAAGTTCATTCTTTTCATTTTTCCTCCTTTTAATTCATCTTCTTTGTCCGTCTTTTTAAACCTTTCAAATTTCGGTCGATATTCTCACCACCTTCGGTTACATACATTTTTCTTATAATTATCATTTTATTTTGATGGTTGAATAGATTATCAAATAATATTCATGATGACTTTTTTTTATTAATTTCAAAAACCTTAAAAATCTCATTGAATCTTATTTGGATAATTCTAGCAACTGAAGTTGTGATTTTTCCTTTAGTTATGGGTATTTAGTTTAAACCCCTTCGAAATACCCATATAGCTGAAAGGCATCACTTGATAAAACCATGAAAATTTATGTGATTTTGCATTCAATATATTTAGGACAATGAACTAAGGTGTTCATCTCTGCCGCTATTCATTATATTTGGCATAATGAAATTAGGGTTAAAAAGGTTTGATTCCGACATCTCTATCGATTTAATTGATTCAATTGCTTCTGCTATAAATTTTATGCTTTCAATAAGAGAAGCTCGAGCAGTAGGTTTTTCATTAAAGGTTTTGAGATTTTAGGGTTAGAGTTTAGAAGAAGAATTTGGGGGTTTTATTTTAAATTTTACATGTCATAACTGAATATTAATAAATAATCCATGTCACAAACAAATACTAATAAAATAAGTCGCGCCATCGGGTTGTTAATGAGAAAACGGATGAGTGACAAAAAAAATTTAATGTATAAAGTTCAGTAAGTAAGTTGAAGATTTTGAAAGTTATATGACCAAAATAGGAGTGAGAAGATAGTTGAGTGATGATCTGTGTAATTCATACATAAATATATGGACTTGACGGTACATTTGACAAGATTCGAGTCGAATCGTATTAAATCTATTTATAAACTAATACACTCGTAACATTCATTATGTTTCAAATATAACAAAGGAGAAAAGGGGTGTCAGTGAAGAGGTTTTAATCACTTGCTTTAGAGGTTGTTGACGGAATTTTTATACTTTGATGTATCTCGAAGTAGTAATTAATATCCAAACGAATATAATCAATTCAATGTTTAGATTTTTTTAGATTTACATTTCACATATAATATTTATACATGGTGAGACTTAAATAAAATTTTAAAATGTTCAAGACCTCAATATCGAAAGAAAATAATTTCACAAATAGTATCTAAATGATATCAAATGTTTAATTATTTATTTTAAAGGAATTGAAACATACTTTCAAAGGTTAAGATTTTAATGTTTATGGTTAGATTTTAAAATTTATATTTAAATTTTTATGTTTATAGTCTAAAGTTTATGATTTAATATTTAAGATCACTAAAAAGCACAATAATAATCTTAAAAGTCGAAATGTTAAAAAATATTTCACTTTTAATGTATTAAATAATTATCTAAAAATAAATAATTAAAAATAAAAACAATAAATTGACTCATATACCCTTCTTTGTTTGATAGTTCATTTTCCTCTCCAATTTTCTATACTGGAATTAAAATTCCCAACGACCCAAACAGAAAAGGGCAAAAATACCCTTAAAATCTCTCAAAATTCCAACTCTAATTAAAACCCGTCACTCTCGTCGCAGCTGCTGCCGTTCCTCCGCTGTATATCGCCATTCCTTCGATTTTGCCACGGCGCCGCCGCACGCTAGAATCTGCACAGAAAAAACAAACCACGAAGACGAAAGCTACGGTCTTTCCCCCCTCTAAAACTTCTCCAAAAATCCAAGCTTTTCTCACATTCGCCAAGGTATGTGTAAATTCTAACTTTTTATTTTATTTTATTCATTTTATTTATCTCTCATTTGAATTTAGTTTCGTTTAGCTGAGCTTAAGTTGTATGTCAATGGTGAAAGTAAAATACTTAGCTTGGTATTTATTGTTTGAATGTTTAATTAATTTTTGAATATTAGTTTCTGATGTTTAAATTGTAGTTTTTTTTCTTCTAAAATGTTTTATGCTAACTATAAATTAAGTGAATAGATACTGTAAATGACCACCTGTTAAAGCATTCGCGTACTCTAAAAAACTATGCAAAAATATGTTATAATACAGTAAGTCATTTTATTAGGTAGGGATTTATGGTCTTTCATCCTGAACCTTATTAGCAAAACCCTAACCTGAACCCAAGACTTAATTCAGTTAGTTCATGCAATTAGTCTTAAAAGATAGCATCCTGCAGATTTGGTGTTCGAGTAATTGAGTCCCTGGAAAGAAATAATAAGCCTCTATTATCTGTCGATTTTTCAGCTGATTAACGAAGATGCCACGAAAACCAACTGGGCATCGGAGGTTGTTACCGGTTCGGCCTTTGACTTTCTCACCATTTGCTCGTTCTGTTGCTCGAGTCGCCACTGCTTACATGGCTAAACATCACATGCGAGATGCCATGCAGCATTCTGCAGGTATTTTAGCTGTTTTTTTTTTTTGGTTCTGTTGTGTTTAAAGTGACTAACATTTTCTTTTGTATTGCTGTTATCTGCTTGACTTCTATCGGTATTTTTGGAGTTCACATTCTTATTATTTGCTAGCCTAAACCGTAGGTGATGAATTTAAGAAGTTAAAAAAGGTAGAAACACAATCTGAGTCATCTGAGGATGAAGAGTTCAATGTAAGCACTGGATTATGGTAACATTTATTATACTGTGAGATATATGTAAAGAAGGTTTGAGTTAATTTGTCCCTTTTCTTTCTCCTTCATCCTTGAAAGGGAGTTGTCCAAGCAGATTTTGCCTTCTTTGATCCAAAACCAGATGACTTCCATTGTGTGAAAACATTGCTGCAATCCTACCTTGATAACAAGCAATGGGATTTGAGCGGTTTTGTAGACTTGATATTGGGACAAACCACAGTTGGAACTGTTGTTAAATTAGAGGATGATGATGACAATGGAGTTTTTTCTATAATTACTGCCCTTAACTTGGAGAGATATAAGGTAAGAAAGTTTATTCTTTAGATCTGAATATTTTCTTCTTACATGGTTGCAGATGCAGTGACTAGCTTGCTTATTGTTAAATTAGGCCCCAAAATTTTAGGATGTAGGCTTTCAGCTTTTGACTAACTTGTTGAACTTCCCTGTTAGCTGGATGAATTGCCTTGACTGACCCTAACTTGAAATTGACTTACTGAAAAGTAATCCTTACTGTTGATCTGCTAAATTATGCCATTCTGGTTTTGCCATCCTTGGAAATTGAATAGATTAAATTGTCTCCTTGTACTTGATTGTATAGGATCTGAGCTCAAACCCATAGAGAGTATGATCTGCCAAGTTAAATGACTAATATTATACAACATGGTAGATTAGGTAGTACGCAACCATATTGGTCCGGCTTCTCATTTTTCATGAAGTACTAGTGTCCGACACTTGTGTTCAAGACATATATGAGAATATGGTCCTCCAAGGGCCCTCCTAATCTTGGTGGGAAAAAGTAAACATTACCAGTGGGGACATACTGTTGCTGACACTCACACCCGAGTCTAAGTAACCTAAGTATACAAAACATTTTAAAAGAATCTTTCTTGTTATTGAATGATTTATATGAATAGAGTATTAGAGTTCCCCGAACCTGAAACCAACTTGATGATGACATCAAGTTTTATTTCTGATTAATGCTTATCTAAAAATCTCTTATACTTTCTCAAACTGTGGGTGCTTTGATGAATTTTATCTGTTGAGGTGCTATTTCTTATGCGAACATGCATATCTCTTATAGACCAAATGGGGTAGGTAAAATGTTGCGATTGTTGTTCTCTAGGATCACAAATGTATTACAGAGCTCAAGGAGTTCCTTCTTAGCATATGCCTGGAGAAAGATAAAATAGGAAACTTGAGATCACTTTTGGGAGATAAAGCACATGATGTGGGTCTCTTGGTTTCCCAACGTGTGGTGAACCTTCCTCCTGAACTCCTGCCCCATCTTTATGATGCGTTGTTTGATGAAATTACATGGGCTACAGAAGATGAGGTTTGATGTTAAGTAATATTTCAAGTATCTTCACCTTCAAAAAAAAGTATTTTAAGTATCTTCTAAAACCCTTATCGTTGGTAGTTAACATATATTTTTGTTTTACTTTTTGAAGCCCACGGAGGAGTTACGTAATTCCTTCCGGTTCAAGTTTTACATAGTAGTAAGCAAAATTTACAAGGTATAAGATCTTCCTTCCACTGATTTTACTTTTCATATGAGCATTTTGATTATTCTTTCCCTGAGTTGAAGCTGAATCTACAGCACAAGAATGCAAGTCAGAAAAAGTCTTCAAACACCGACAAAGATGATGCTTTCATATATATTAAGCCAGAAGAAGAGATTTTACATAAGGTATTGATTCATTGAGGCATGCACTGCACAATGTTTTGTGTCTATTGGCTGACATAAAACTGGCCTGTTTCCGTTTTTACTTTTTAATGATTTCCTTCTAAAACACATTTCAGCTGAGCATGTGGTCCTTCCTTTTTCCTTTGCAAACTCAGCAGATTGCTGCTCACGAGGTTAGTAGGACTCGACATAAATTTATTATCATCAATCCATTTTAGCTCATCTCTAAAAATGATTCATTCGTAAAAATGCCTTGGGCGATTTACCTTTTGGTGTTTGAAATCTAAAAATGCTTTTGATTTTGTTGCAAGACTTGCATTTGATCTCATCAAATATAACACATTTTTTCATGAAATTATAATTTGGAAAATGAAACCTTTACAAACTTCTTATGTAGTTATTTCAGTCGTCTTTTTTTTTTCAATGATAAAGTTTGGTGAAGGGACTAAAGAACATTCTGGCAGACATAGATTCCAGTTATCCTATGTGAATGTGGCTGTAATTTCTTTTTTCTGTTTCCTCCTTTTTCAGTATTGGGCTAAAATTGACAGACTTTTTCAGTAGTTCATTAGATTGACTTTACCATTCTTTTCGCATACTTATTCTTGTTTTGATTTATCTTCCGGCTGTCGATCTTTTTTTGCAGCTAAAAAATTACCAGTTAAATGGGATTGTCATGGCTGTCAAAGCGGAAGACATTTCCTCTTTCCGACAGCAATTGCGTACTTTGGTAAATGAATCTTGAATCTCGTCAAACGAATGCAAAAGTTTTGATACCGTAACAACTATTTTTGTTAAACATGAAAGATTCTGCATAAGTTTGGTCCTGGCAAACGTTCAAGATGCAGTCTGGTAATGGCCGGTGATATTCTTGTATCGGTTGGGTTAAGCTGAGAGTCATCTGTTTTAACACTACAATTTTGTACGTACAGCAAACACTCTGACCTGATTTTGTTGGAATGAGATTTGTTCCGACATAAATCCGTGTTGTTCTGATTCTTCATTTTTCTTGAAATGCCTACGTTCAACACTCATATCCCATACATCTCGGATGCGGATAAGATCAAGGGTGAGGCCAGAAAATATTTTTGGAGGGTTCGGAATATAATTTTATCGCTTCATTAACTTATAACTTTATAATTTTTAAGGGGTTAAATTGAATTTTTATTATTTTAGAGGACCATGGTATTAACTTAAAACTTTACAATACATAAGATGATACGACTCTTCAAGTACATGAATCTACACCCTTGGATAAGGTAATATGACTGTTCAAGTATATGAAGGGTTAAAGTCGTGATTTCGAGGTTTGAATCTTGGCGTTATGAATGAAAAAAAGTGACTTGGGAGGATCCCTCCCGTATTAAATTTTTACAAATTTTGATTTAAATTAACTGGTCAATAAATTAGACACAGGAGATTAAACCAAAGTCTGTTGATTTTGATCGTCACTTTCATATTTAATAGCTTAAAAAATTATGGTCATTTCGGTAAATATTTGAAAGTAAATTTAGGTCACCGCTTTCTTCTTGCTTGTCAATTTAGGTCACATTTTTCTATTGATAGCATATAAAAAAATATGTTCGATTTCACCTTCTCGTAAAATATGTTCAATTTCACGTTCTCGTTAGATTATACTGAATTTATAAACGTAGAAGGGAGAGATGCATTATGCATGGCTATTAGTCTATTTTATAAGCTTCCAAAAGTAATTAAGACAATAATTACAGTTATAATTTTATAAATCAGCTTTGCAATGTTTGGTCCCATTCGAATATTCTGAAGCAACTTTTTCACTTTATTCATTTTTAACCAAATATTTTGGGGTTTAATTTAACCAACTCCGTACAATCCTTTCAATATATATTATTTTCTCGATTAAAGGAAAATTATTAAATAAACTCGCCTTACCACGTTATCTGTAGTCCTAGGCAATAAAATTTATCTATCTAATTTCTCCGATTAAAGATAATCAATTATAATCGAACCTTATATGACCATAGTCTAAATTCTAAACTCTCGTGGGTCTGATTAATAGGGTTCTTCAAATGGCCGGTTCAGTCGATAACCAAATAGAATTATCATTAGCGAAATTAACTCTTGAAATGTTAAACCATTAACCGTTACCCGAATCGAAATATTTACAAAAAATAATTGATCAAACCAAACTAATTTTGGTCAATTCGGTCGGTTTAGGGTTAGACCAAAAATCGTAACAAAATTTTTCACATTTCAATTCAAATGTAAGTTAAAGTAGTTAATTCGGTTACTTAATTGATTTCAAATCGATAACTAAACTTTTTAAAAATCTTTTAACCGATTCTCATGAGATTAATTGAATTAACTTGATTCGGTCGATTAATTTAATTAAAATCGAATTATGCACAACTCTGGCCACTGATTTACATAAAGAGATTGTCTCTTTCTAAAAGGGATCGATCCATTTAACTCGTTTTTTAAACCTAATATATGACAAATTCCTTCATAATGTCAACCTAACTTTTTAAATTGAAGCATACAAGTTCAACATATATGTGTCAATTTTCTTTGATTTTTTTTGACATCTTAAAAGAAAATAAAATGTTTAATTATTTGAATTCTATGGAACGAAAAATTATTAAATGAGTCTGGCTCACCACGTCATCTATGGTTACATCTAATAATAATTTTTTATCTCATTTTTTTCTAAAGTAAATTTTGACATCTTCCTACATGTTATTAAATAAATGAATCTCATTAGATGAGATCATAAATAACGTAATGAGCCGGAATCATATAATAATTTCTCTTCTGGAACAACCATAATAGATTTTCCATGTCTGTTAGCTATAATTAAGATTAATATAAAATTTTCAACCACGTGATTCACGTGTTAATAAATAACCTTACAATGCTTTCAAACTATCACATCACACTTTACACTGCAAAAAATGACCGTCAATGATTTTCATGCAAAAAATAAAATTTAAAAGGTTCATGTTTGGTTATCAGCCACAAAATTATGGTTTGAGTTTTGATTTATTTGATATAAAAATTTTCAACCGTTAAATATATATAACGATAAACTCATTATTTTCTTTCAATATAACAAAAAATAAAATTAATTTAAAAACTTTACAGCATAGTAATCATATAAAAATATCGGAGTAGGCGGTGGTCTTGCCCCCCAAAACAGAAATTTTACTCTAAAATACCATTAAAAACACGAAAGTTTAATTTAGTCCAATAAAAAATTACACTTTGGTCCTCTAAAAATTTATGATTCCATTCTAGTCTATTCAAGAAAATATTTTTGGTGAAAATGCATAAATATTGAAAAATAAGATTTATTAATCGATTTTTGATTAAGATATCATTAATTACATGCTTAAAAGGATACAAATCACAAAAATATAATATTGAATAAAATTATAAACCCATGGAGAAATTATATTTTTAAAAAAAGTAATGGAAATGTAAATAAAAACCCTAAACAAATTCAAAATCATTTGAAAAAAATACAAATTAATTAATAAAGTTTAATCAATGGGAGAGGTTAGCAACTTGCAGGAGAAGCAAACCAATGAAGTAAATATTTTTAATGTAAAAATTAATATACGTCAGAGAATATCTGACAACACTGTTCCACATCTAATATTAAAACAAACCTAACCCTAATCATCAACCCTGCCCCATATTATTAACTTAGGGTTCTTTCCACCTTGGTTTGGAAGATATTTTTTTATAATTTTATTTGAGTATATGATAATATTTGTGTCTGACTTTAAATCTAGATGAACTCACACACATCTTTAGATTAAGTTATATGAATTCGAATCACCATTTTTTAGGTTCAATTGGAAGAGATTTTTTGTTTAATCACTGGTTTTTGACCTACTAGCCGACTAATCTATATCGGGATTTGCGGATGCCTATTATGGGGCAACTATCTCAATCTAGTTTTCTCTATTCACAACGCTAAAATTTGAATTGCTGACTTTGTTTAAGGGATCTAACGTCTTATCTCACTAGACCGACTAGTTATTGGTAATTGGAAGAAACTTTTTTTTGAATAGTCGAAAGGTGATTATAAGATAGTATATGTTCATACATATTCTTAACCATTTAACAATGCGTATACACTTTGTAGACAAAGCGATTTGAACCCTATCTCGTAGAATGAACATCATCCGTTTTTCCACTATGACACTTTTAAATACATATAATAATACAATATAATATGGATGGTATGGCATAATAAACATAATTTTTAATGGTAATAAGTAAAGAATTTAGCTAGGGATTTGTTCCTTATTGAGTGTTAAAAAATGAAATTAGGTCAAATGGAGAGGAGGTTTGCATGTGAATTTGTGCATCAATGATTGAAGCTCACGTTGGTAACTTCTATTTTTCAACCTATTAACTTGTCCACATGCAATTACAAAACAATTTTGGGAAATTAAGATTTGGTTTTAGGTTTATTGGGGGCTATATCATTTGGACTAAAATGACATAGCAATCACATTTGGTTCATTCAATTTGATTTTTATGATTTTTAATGTGTATTTTATTAGTTTATGATTTTTTATGGATATCTTTTAAAGTATAAACACTTAATTGAAAGTATATAAATTGTTTATTGAATACTAATGATATCTGTATGGACAACATCGGAGATGGTGGCTTGCAGTGGCGGAACTTGTGGTAAGAATTGGGGGGCCAACTTAAATTTTTTAAAAATTTGGAGGCTTAAACAAAAATATTTAAAATTTTTGAGTGTTTAACTAAAATTTTTTATAATCTTGAGAGATTTAATAAGAACTTTTAAAATTTTTGAGAAGAAATTTAATTAAAAATATTTAAAATTTTGAAGTTTGATATAAATTTTTAAAATTTTAAAGACAAATTAAATATTTCAAAATTTTTAAGGGTAAAATTTAAATTTTCTAAAATTGGGGGGCATGCCCCTCTAGTCTTTAAGAGGATCGGCCTCTATATATATATATCATTGTAAAAGAATATTAATACCAATTTTTAAATTTTAACTTAAATTTCACACATTTTAACCTTTTTTCACATTGTTAAATTTGTTGTTAAGGATGGACTCATGATTTTATATTAGTGGGACGAACCTATAAAAGTTAAGAGTTACAAACTTATAAAATTTTAAGAGTGCAAAAATATATTTTTAATAAAAAATCTATAAAATATTTCTTATTTTTTTAAATCGCATACAAATTTTAAAATTTTAAGGATAATTATCCCCTCGGACCTGCTCGGTCCACCCTTGCATGCTGCAACGTGCTTTTCGATTTCGCGCACAAACATGCACAACTTAGAAATGTCGCATGTTTCAATTTAGGTGCAAGGTTTTTGTTTTGGGCTATATTTAATTAATTAGTTAATTAAAATTTTAAGATCAAAATTTAAATATTTAGTTAAATATTTAATAATTAAAGTAGATTTAAGTATTTTAATTTATAATTAAATAAACCAATTATAATAAAATTAATTTCTTTCATTAAATATTTTTACATAATCCAATATTAATTCTTTAAAATCATCTTAGAATTGATGTAAAACTTCGTTTAATTTTTATTTTTATTTCTAATTCTATTATTTTTAAAATATTTTTTTATTTAATATTACACTTCAAAATCGATTAAATAAATAATAATCTTAATCACAAAATATTGTGGATTGAGTTATAGGTGGAGTAATAACTACGGATTAAAAATATTTTATATAAAAATATATTTATAAAAATGTATCCAATAAATAAATAGGTAAAATAATAAAATATTTATATACAACTTTAAGTAGGAAAAAAGTAGATGATTTTTTATTTTTAAATATTATATAAAGCCTAAAGGTATAGAATAATACAAAATGACCATAATAGTACTAATATTAACTAAATGATCCAATTGAGTTGATCTCGAGTTAGGGTTTGTTTGTTTTTTTAACCTAAAAGTACTTTTTTAAATATTTTTACTTGAAATTAAGTATTTTTTATTACTTTTAAAAGTGATTTTTTACCCAAACCAAAAAACTAAATTTTATGACTTTTGTGGTAGAAAAGTTAATTTAAAAATAAAATTACTTTTTGACCTTCTATTATTTAATTATAATTGATAGTTAAACTAATATTTATACATAAATATAAAATAATATATATTATAGTATTTATATTGAGATTAGAATTATTTTATTTTAAATTTATTATGAATTTGAAATTGTTTTGTCCGTATATAATCTAGAATATAGTTTATATTTTCAAATTAAGTTTTTTTTATTATAATTTAAGTTAATTTATTTCATACATCATAATATTAACGAATATGAACATCACTCAAGTTCACTTATTTTACTTTACAATACTATGTCTAAAATAAACATTTTATCTTTTCAAAATTACTTTTTGATATCAATGACAAACACTAACTCAGCTTTTCAAAACTACTTATTCTATCACACTTTTAAAATCACTTTTTTACTGCACTTTTAAGTTTAGTGTCGATTATACTATTAAACTAAAAATAAATACGATTTTAGTACTGAACTTTAGTTTAAACTTCAATTGTACAACTGAACTATTAAAATTTATGATGTGGACGTAGCATAACAATCTATAGTATAATTGAAGTCTAAACTAAAATAAAGTATTAAAATAATATTAAATTTTAATTAAATAGTATAATCGATATTAAACTTAAAATTCAGTTGTACGCGCAATTGAACCCTATATAAACAAGTTTCTTTCGTTGCTTCTTCCTCACTTTCCATCTCTCAACTCTTTTCTTTTAAATTCTTTCATTGTTTCTTTTTCCTTTACTTATCTAAACTCCAACACACCTTCACTCAATTCTACTGCAACAAAAAACGTTTTCTTTTTCCTTTAAAAAACATTTTTTTCTGTTTTTCTTTGGGGAAAAAATCTGGGTTTTGGCTATTGATTCTTGGTTTTCACTGGTCTTATTGATCTGCGTGTGTCCCATTTTTTATTTTTCATAGATTTTCTGTTTTTGGCTCTTTTTACATGGCTGAGGGACTAAGAACAGCTGAACAACTGCGGAATTCTAGTACTTTTGGGATTGAAATGCGAACAAATGAACTGAATTCCGCGACAGAAAAAGTGGGAAATTGTTTTCTCAATGAAACCGTTCTTCCTGGCTATGGAGACAATGTGATAATCAGAAAATTGATTGGAAGATTAGGAAACATTTGTGATTCTACTGATATTTCATCACAGTCTTTGATGGATTCAATCCCGAAGCTCAATCTTCCATTGATGGATTCACAGATCATAGAAACCTTGAATCTCCCATTTTCTTCTGACCTTGGATTTGTTGAAAGGGCCGCCAGATTTTCCAGTTTTGGTGGCTTAAACTCTTCACTTGGATCTCAAGTAAAATTCCCAGATTCACTTGAAGAATCTCTTGTTTCTGAAAATATCCGAAACAATGCCAATGCCAGGAAAAGGAAATCGATCCATCGGAGAAAAGCGAAAGAAACTCCTTCTATGGTAACTGCTGCTGCTGATGCCAAGGTAATGTTGCAATTCAGTTCTGCAAATTACTGAGATTTTGTTTTAGTTGTCAAGTTCTTATTGCCTCAGAATTTCAGATTGTTTCTGAAAACGATGAATCCAATGCGAAAAGAAGCAAGCGAGATGGAGTTGATGAAGAACACAACGGCGATGGCGAAGGCGAAACAGAAAACGATGGGAATCGAAAGCAAAATAAGGAGAATTCGAAGGTAGCAGAAGCACCAAAGGACTATGTCCATGTCAGGGCAAGAAGGGGTCAAGCAACTGATAGCCATAGCCTTGCTGAAAGAGTATGAAACCATTGAATCAACTATATGTATTCATCGATTGCAGAGCCGGAACTGTCGATTCAACCGGTTGAACCTAAAGTTGATTACTCTCGTAGTTCAACCGGTTTGAATGGAATTGACTTCCGGTCAGTAATTAAGCTTTTTATTGATCTAAATTTCTTTGCCATTTCGTTTTTGTCCAGGTTCGAAGAGAGAAAATAAGTCAAAGGATGAAGTTTCTTCAAGATCTTGTTCCAGGCTGCAATAAGGTAATATCTGTGTCCGATATCGGTATGTTCAATTTTGTCTAAAGTTTGTTCGCATATCATGTCCGGATGTGTTTGGAACATAGCATTTAGAACTCGAATATGACAACTGCAATGGCTGTAGGTTTACTAAATTCGGATCAAAATTTGTTGCAGGTGACTGGTAAAGCAGTTATGCTCGATGAAATTATTAACTATGTGCAGTCGTTGCAGCGACAAGTCGAGGTAAACCGGAAATTCCGACTGTCTCTAATTTCGTTTTCTCGGTTTTGGTTGAATAGTAGTAGTTTCATGCTTAACCTCTATGTTCTGCAGTTTCTGTCTATGAAGTTGGCTACTGTGAATCCAGGAATGGATATGAACATGGAAGCTCTTCCATCAAAGGATGTAAGTTGAACTCTGCGGTATTGTTCATTGTTAATGGCAAGTCATCCGAATTTTCGAGTTAAAATTTTGCATCCATTGCGTTTTGCAGATGTTTGGATCTCATGGATCTTTACCGCATACGCTTTGTTCGACCGATTCTTCCGCACCTCCATTTAGTTTTGGATATCAGCACCAGCAAGGGCTGTCTATGCACAATGGCGTAACCGGTAACGCAGAGACTCGGTTCTATCTGAATCCGCTAATTTCGACATTGCAAAAAGATCGAGGCCCCATTGATGGTCTTATTAATGCTAACCCTCAGGTAAATCGAATCTAATCAGTTGCTTAGTTAGTCTTTTAATTCCCATTTCATGTTTCTGAAGACCACAAATTGTGTTCAGATTGGATCATTTTGGGAGGAGGATGATCTAAATAGCATTGTTCAGATGGGACTTGGCCAAAATCAGTCACAGAACCATCAAGGTAAGCAAGCTTAAACTCAACAACTATGTTACTCGGATTATTCGTATTCGGGGAGTGAATGTCAGATACGAGTATGCTTAACTTTTTTTGAACTGAAATGTTTGACTCGATTTTTGTTCTGGTGCAGGTGAAAATTGAGATGTAATTGACATTAACACTCTTTGCCGAGCCATATTTCAGATCCTCCATGAGAAGGGAGAACAGAAGATGCCTTTGTACATAGAGGAATAAAAAATTTAAGATGCAGAGAGCGTCGGATACGGGTTTATGATCGACATTTCTCTCCTATATTAGAAAGATTATATTTTCATAATCATGTCTGAATATGTATGAATCACGAATACTTAAAGAGAAGTAAAGAAATTCGGAGTGAAGGTTCAGAGTGTTCAATCAGTCGGTTCGATGCTGAAAAATAAAAAATTAGCATTTTTATTTATAAAAATCGAAATTCAACCGATAAAACCACATACCAACCATTTTATTAGTCAGAACAAAAGCTATTCCTTAGAAATATTTGTATAACTAAATCATCCGATCCTTTGAAACCGCATGATTCAAGAAAATCAAAAGGAAAAAGATTGTTACAAAGTTTTGGATTAACTTATAACCGATTGAAATGGTTCAATTTGATTAATTCAATTAATTATATTTTAAACGTTAAAACTATTTTTTTGTTCTTTAATATCAAATGAAGGTAAACAATAATCAGACCGGATAAAGATAGAACTCATCCGACTCTAAAAGCATATAGCTTTCAAATTAAGTTTCGAATTAGTGGATGCTGTCAAAGGGAGTGGCGATGAAGAGACTCATGGAACGACATAGTCAAATAAAACTTTTGCACATTTTTATTAACCCATGAACAAGATCGATATAGACACATAGATTCTTAGATCCATACATCTCGATCGAAAAAGAGTCAATAGAAAAAAAAAATCGAAAGTGATCTATATATTTTTCAAAACAAACTAAAGATAAAACATAAGCGGATCAACTAAGCCCTATGGAGCATTTGCTTAAGAATAAGAAAGACAATCTCATGTAAATATCATGGAATAAGGTTTGATCCTATTCATGGAGATTCCGTAAATATTTTACTCCAAAAATAGAAAGTTCGAAACAATTAAAGTTTTTTTGAAGATTGGATGCAGTTAATTTATGATATTCGATTTGATTTAATTCAAGCTGTTAGATAAACGCAGTAGAAATAAACTGTTGGCTAGCCTTGCTTGTCGCAACATATTTCACCACCTCAATTTGCGCCTCAAAATTTCTTCATTTTCAGTTTTTTTTTTCTCCCTCTCCCATATATATATATACACACATTTATATATCATCATTATCGATCAGAATTCAAAATATACAATACATTAAAACAAAAATGGCAAAAACCAAGGTGACACTAACAATCCTTGCACTATTCACGACAACGAAAGGGCAAAAGGCCGATAGGCAACGCGACGACGGACAAAAGGGTGCAAGAACTGGGAAGGTTTGCGGTGAAAGAGTACAAGCAGCAGAAAGTAGAGTTTTCGAAGGTGGTGCAGGCCGTCAAACAGAAAGATTCAGGGACCAAATACTTTTTGAGGATTGAAGGGTCTGACAACGAGGAGAAGAAGACGTTTAATGCGGTAATTTTGGTTAAACCTTCGGAAGAAAAGGAAATGCTTAGCTTCTTTCCACGACATTAAGATTATTTTTTGTATTTAATAGAGCAATCAAACGACGGATCGATGTATGTATATATATTTTTTGCTCGGAAAAATAATTTTATTATTTAATTATCTATGCCAATAACATATTTGTAAGCCTCGTTAAAAACTTTCCTAACTTAAATTGAGGAAAAGAGTATTGCACAAATAAGTAATAAACGACCAAATACAGTTCGAAAGTCACCCCAAAACTTTTCCTCCATGCACAACCAAGGAATCTACCACCATGCTTTAAACAGTTGCTGCCTGCTCAAACCTGATCTATCTATCTATCTACGAATCGATGTTTGCATTATTAAATTCGGATATTCCAGGCATAATCATCCGGATCCATGAGCATGCTGGTAAACTTTCAATAAGAAAGCTTTCGGAGTTGATTGTCGATGCTAATGTAGATGAACCTGGCTTCTATTTCAACCGGATTTGGAAATTAAAAGTCTCACCGAAGGTGAAGAATTTTCTAAGGATCTTGAAGCTAAATAAGTTCTAACTAAAGATTTCCTTAGGAGGCGAGGGGTGAATATAGATGATCTTCAGAGTGTCTACTAGTTGTGTAAGCTTGAATTGGAGGACTCAAACCACCACTTTGTAAATTGCAGATTTTTTTACTGTTACTGGAAATTAATTTTTAGGTGGTGGAAAGTGAATTGGACAAAATCCAGGGGAGTAGAAGCTTTTTTTATTTTTGTTTTAGTGTTCACTGGACAGTACAACGAGATCATTTTGGCTTATCTCTGTTGCTGCAGCAATATGGAGTCTATGGTTAGCGAGGGTCTTCCGAGATAAATCAATGAGTCTTAAGGATCTAGCGTTCCATTCTAAGATGCGTGCATTCTTATGGTGTAAAGCCGTGAAAGAAGATGTGTTGCTAAATGAGAATAATTGGTGGGAAAATCCGATGGACCGACGACTGTCTCCAATAGAAGTGGTAATCGATCCATTTTTGTATGGATCCCTTCGAATGAAGGACTGGTGAGTAGATGGAGCAGCAAAAGTAGATGAAACGAGCTGTGGAGGGGTGCTCCGATTGGAAGCAGAGAAGTTAGATCAATGTTCTCAAACCCCGTTCCTAGTTTTGACTCAGATTATGCCCAACTCGTGGCAATCAAAACTGCTTTAGAAGTATTCATTGAAGCGAATGAGGTAGACAAATTGAATTAATAACTCTCTCCTTCGTCCATGGAAGTGGTGGTTAATTTTTGATGATATAGATCGGCCGATGCGGTCCATTCCATAGCAAGGGTACAAATTTTGTATGTTCCGAGAGAAAGAAATGGTATGGCGGATCACCTTGTGAAAGCAAGTATAAAAAGACATGAACCGTTCAAAGCTTGGTGGTAAGATTGATCCCAGTTGCACTAAGAATGACGAGCTTGGATAGAATAATGATAGTAGTGTACTCTTGTTGGGTTAATTTTTGATAATTTCTAGTTGAACTGATTCATAATTTGTCTCTTTTAATAAAATCATCTATTTGCTGAGCAAAAAAAAATAGAGATGAGTTCAAGTTTGGTGTTAGGTCAAGATGTTAGAATTTGTGACCCCGATTTAATTAGAATTTGGTTTGAAGCGAAAAATATTATTTTGAGTATATTTTTTATGGGTAAACAACACCATCGATCACTAAACTATTTATGTTTTCCTATTTTTGTCACCAAACTATTATTTTTGGCATAATCGTCACTAACGTTACATTTTCTTCCTATTTTGATTACTCGTTGTTAAAAACTCACGGAAAAGACAATAGTTTAGTGACCAAAACATGAAAAAAGTAATATTAGTGACCAAAATACGAAAAAAACGTAACGTTAGTGATGATTTTGCACAAAATAATTGTCACACTTAAAAACAATTAAGAAGTTGTAGGATTCAAACCCATGACTTGTGGCTTATAGACCATTCACCCAACCAATTGAGCTAAACAACTCTTAATGTTAGTTTTCCCAAAAGTTTCTTTTAAACTATAGTTGGGTTGGGGAATCAAATATTAAATAAACCAGTTGACCCCCCCCCATTTTTGAAAAATTGGAACCAAATACCTAGTTTCCAGAATCATCACCTCCCACCTAACCCTACCGGCCGCCGTTCGTTTCTCCCTCGTCGTTCGTCTGTGTCGTGCACCGTCGGCGTCAGTGTGCTTGCCGTGGAGTGCCAACCAAAACCTCTCTGGTCACGCGCGTATTAGTGGTTTCGTTTGTCGTAATCGAGGTTCAAAGGTTCGACGAACCTGGGTTTTAAACCTATTCGAACCGCCGTTGGTTCCGGCTGTCTCGGACCTCCGTTCGAGGTTCCACCACCCCGCAACCACCATGCTCACGTTGAGGCGATCAAAACCCCTAGTCGCCAGTTGCCAACCGCCGCCGTTAAGACCCCCGCCGGAGATTGAATCAGTTTGGAGTAAGTGGGTAAGTTTTGGTACGTTTTCGTGTTGTTCTTTGTGTTTTGGTCTGAAATGGGTGTCTTAGAGGTGAAATCCGGCTAAAGTCGAGCATTTTAGGCCATTTTCCGACCGTTTTGGCCGCGCGTAGGGAACACGCGCCGCCTGGGGCGATTCCTGGCCGCCCTGGATGGTGACCGACCTGAACTGGGCCTAAACCGGCCTCGAACCGATTCTGCCTTGAACCGGTTCTGAACCAACCTGACCCGATCTGACCCGTTGGCCCGATCCAACCCGTTGATCAAGTCAACCTGGTGAATCAACTCGACCGAGTTAATTCAGTGAGTTGACCCAACTGTGTCAACCCAGTGAGTCAACTCACCCGAGTTAAATCGTTAACCGCTGACATCAGCATTGACTGCTGACGTCAGTGTTGACCGTTGATTGATGACATCAACGTTGACTTTGACTGCTGACGTTAGCGTTGACTTTGACCAATAATTCAAAATTTTTAAAAACCCCTATTTTACGTTTTTCGACGTCCTGAATTCGTTTTTGAAGCTCGTTTTGCCAAATTCTAACCCGAAAGCCTCTGAATTGGACCTTAAACTTAATCATGCATAAGTATTTAATTTGTTCTTTTTGAGAGCAAAGTTTCGGATTAAAGGTTCTGACTTGGTCTATTATTTTGATAAAGGTACTCGAGATTCGCTCGATCGTCCATCCGCTCAGCTCGGCTCTTCCCGATCAGTACATCCGCGTGCTCCTATAGTTACTAGTATGTTTAAGCTTCACAGATTAATTATTAAATTAAAAGTTATTTATTCCCTTATAACCCTGATTCGTTGTCATATGATCTAGCATTGCCGCAGATCGTAGCGAGGAAGGTGCTCGTTAGACCCGACCAGCTTTTGCGGTGTGTTCCTTGTGTGCTAAATTAATGGTTTTATATGAATTGTTGAAATGATTTTCTGAATTGATCGTGATATGTTTTCCTGAAGTATTATATGCATATATGTTTGTTTTGATAGCATGCTCTCTATTTACTGTCTGCTAAAATGTATACCTAACAAGTGGTTCCTGATATTACTGTTTACTGCATAAACTATTTAATTGGGGTTATTAGGAAAGTGATTGGAGATCCTCGGGTACAGCCCTGATCCAGCTGTGCCTCCAATTAAGCCTCCTACGCTTTCGAGCCTAGGACCAGCCTCCAGTTAGGCCTCCTATGCCTTCGGGCCTAGGACTAGTCTCCAGTATGGGTAAAACATATTTTGGTTTTCGGTTGGAGGGTATCTAGGTTTAATTGAAAACTTTGGTTGCCCTATAGCATGTTTTACTGATATAATTTTATAATTAATTGAATTGTTTTTAAATATTCTTGTTATGCACATGTTGGGACACACTGAGCCCCTAGCTCACACCCCAACCCCTTTCTTTTTAGATATCTTTTTGGGATAGGCTACCGAACTTGGTATTTGGAGGATCGACATATTTTGTACTCGTCTTGTTGTAATATTTCTATCTTCCAAATTGTCTTAATTTTGGTGACATGAGCCTATATTTTGTAATAATATGTTTTATTATAATACTCTACGAGATTTACGATGTAATATCATTTAATATGGTTATTTTGGTTAACTAATTTAACTTATGCTTGATTTAACTATTATTTTTAAATAATCTTCTAGATTTAGAAATTTTGGTAAGTAATGTGATCTTCTAGATTCAGACTTTACGCATAGGCCGGTCTAGGGGGTTACAATAATAGTTTGGTGACCAAAACAAGAATACAAGAATAGTTTAGTGACCAATGATGATTTTACCCTTTTTATTTTACATTGATTAAAAGTATGAAGGCTAGTTAGAGGTTCCTTATAATCAAATAACTATCCTGGTAAATATATACTAGGGATTACGGTTGGATATCAAGTTGATTCCACAAATGTCTTGTAATTCTCTTTATTTCGACATTATTAAAAGTTTTCATCGACATTAGGAAAAATTTAATCTTTTGTCTGTGTTTTTTTTGAAAAGGTATTTCACGTAAAATTGTAATGTCTATTTTTATTGTGCGATCATTATACTTATCATTATCATATGTAATATGGATAAAAATAAAATTAAAATAAAATAGTATGCATCAAAATGTTTAATGATATTGTCAAAGACCGTCAACCCATGACCGAGACGGGCACACACCAAGGGCCCAAACAAGCACACCACGTGCTGCCCAACACAAAGGGGCTCGTGCCAGCATTATCCACGCACAACAAGGGCCCAAATGAGCACCATCCATGTTGTTCAAGACCATAAGGCTCAAACTAGCACTCTCCATGCTGCCCATGAGGTTTTGGCCAAGTTACTGGGTCTGCCCAAAGAAGTCCACCACTTGGATGAGGCTCATCTTGTTGACCAAGACACTTATGTAAAGTGACATTGCCAACATGAGAGCAACAATTATGTTAGAATGGATATAATTAGGGAGTGATTCTTTTCCAACATTTTAGGCAACCTTGTAAGATAAGGATAGAGTTTTCTTATATAGAAAACATAAATCTAGGGATGATCCTTAGTCCTTGGATCGTTTCATTCTAGACCATTAGATGTAAGAGGGTTCACCTATAAATATAGGCTCACCCTCACCCATTGTAATCATTCAACTTTCTTTGAGCAATAGAGAACATTTTCACTCCACATTTTTCTTTGTTTTTCTTTCTCACAAGCTTTCGCCTTTCTAAGTACTTTTTAATTTAGTATTCGAAATCTAACTTAGTCTTTAATTAAAAATCATCGACTAAAACCGTACGATTTTACTAGTCAGACTCTAGCCCCGTGACAATATGCTCTTAGAAACAATGATATATATATTGTTAGAAGTTTTGGTATTAATTTATAACCAATTAAAATAGTTAAAGTTGATCAATTCAGTCAATTTAATTTTAAAGGTTAAAACTGTTGGTAAAAGTTAAAATTTTTTTTTGTTTTTTATTATCAAATAAAGGTAAACAATAATAGAAACAGGTTGTTGGCTAGCCTTGTGTCACGGCCATACCTTCGTTCACTCGACAAGTAGGTCGTGCGGCACTAGGAATGGACGTTTCCCGACCAAGTCAGCCCTTGATCTCGGTGTATCTTTGTTTACTCGGTAAGTCAACCGTGCGGCACTTGAAAGGGACGATTCCCGATCGAGTCAACCTTGCTCTCTATAGATCTGTTCCAGATAAAACAAAACAACGCGTCAGGTCTCAAGCCACAATATAATCCCTCAAGCCACGAGTCGATACCGTAGGGCATAGCGGATGCCCATAGTCGACCCCACCTTCCCCAAGGAAAAAGTAGTTTTATTAAATAAAAGAAAATATTCGGGTTACAAAGAAGACTCACCCACACCATCGACTTGGCGGTAGGGCCGCCTCGATGGTGTGTAGGATACGATACTGTACTCAAAGGGATCAGTCCAAACTCTGCCGATTGTCCCCCCCCCTATATATATCGAAAACAATTTTATGGAAATGACCCGAGTAGACACTGAAATGCTTGAAACGAGGACATTCTTCCCTAACTATGGAAATACGAGACTCTTTTCCCTAAACATAACAATGATTGAAACGAGGACAACTTATTACCTACTTAACCATGGGGCCTTATACATAGCTAGCCACGGTATATCTACTCGGTTGTGGTCCTATAGAGGGGATGTCCACAACATTCTCCCCCACCTAATTTGTCGACGTCCTCGTCAACTTGGCGGACTTGAGCTTCACGCTTCGGACATCTCATCCATCCTCAGATAATTGCATTGTCGACAATGTCTTCCCAAAGAGCCTTTGGAAGAATTTTGGCCTCTGCCACTCCTGGTTGCTCCCCTTGGAAGATCAAACAACCCGCCGAAAGGACGGGGACGGCTTTCGCACTTATCATGAAGTCTAAACCTATGACGGCATCAAAGTCATCCATATGGACTACTGTGTAGCTAATCATTCCCTCCCATGATCCAATCTTGGTCTTCACATTCTTTACACTTCCCCATATACTTGATGCTTCAGAATTCACAACTTTTATTCGCCCCACATCCTTGGTCAGAGTCAGATTGCACCTTTCCGCTTTCTCTGGAGAAATGAGGGAGTCAGTTGCTCCTGTGTCTACCAAGGCCTTTGTAACTTTCCCATTCAAAACTATGTTCACATACATCAAGCCTCTCCTTGGTTCAGTCCTAGCCTTGTCTTGTTCTGTTTGCATAGAATATAAGAAACGGATAGAACCCATTCTAGCTGGTTCATCCCTCTTGTCATCCAATTGGTGGCCAACCTGATCCAACCCTTTTGGAGTAGTTCTCAGCGCCGATAGTGCACTCCTCTGTGGACATTCTGCCAGTCGGTGGGGACCCTGACAAAGAAAGCAGCGAAGCCCTCGCCTAGAGGAATCATTATTCTGTCCTCTATATCTTCCCCAAGTTGAAGGTTTCTCTACTCGTGCCACTTTATAACTTGCTATCCCACTGCCATTGCCGTTACCATGGTCAATGCCATTACCCGTACTATTGCCATTGACATTACCATTCCCATTGCTCCGACTCATCGCCATCGCCACTTGCGGGTGTGCCCTTACGCTTTGTGGAACCTTCATCAGTAATCACTAAGTCGTTCGGCAGCAGCCATCGCCAACCACATTTTGCGGTCTTTGTCTCTGGACCTCTGTTCTCGCCCATAATTTGAGCCCTTCTAGGAAGTAGAACATTTTGTCCTGTTCGGCCATATCCTTGATGTCTAACATTAACGCGACAAACTCTCTCACATACTCGCGTACTGCCCCTGTATGTGAGAGATATCTCAACTTCTTCCGTGCATTATACTCCACATTCTCTGGGAGGAATGCATTCTTTAATTCCTTCTTCATCTCCTCCCAAGTCTTGACGGAGTACATATTGCCATCGAACTTGGACCGCTACCACAACTTAGCATCCCCATCAAAAAATACATCGAGGCAAAGGATACCTTGTCCTCATCCGAGGTTGTATGCACTACTCAAAAGTATTGTTCAATGTCAAATAAGAAATTCTCAAGTTCTTTGGCATCTCTTCCCCTTCAAACCGTTGGGGATCTGGGACCTTGGCCCTCCGCCCCGCTGTCACCTCTGATTGAATTGCCTACGGCCACTTGGACTAGGTTGACAAGACATCTGAGTTCTGCCAACTCATTCTTAAGGTCACTCATAGCTTCTTTTGCTTCATTACTGAGTTCCTTTATGGCATCCGCCAGTTCCTGTTGGGCTTCCTCAATTTCCCTAACACGATCGTTCGTGACCATATGAGCTCTCATGGTAGCTACTGTAGCTTCCAGCTCTTCAAATTTAGCAGGGTCAACCGACCTATTGCTTCGACTTTTAGCCATTTCAAAAGTAAGTATGCACCCTTGTATCCTGCAAGCACATCCAAGCACCATTGTGCCAAGGAAAGGAAAAAAATAATTGTCAGATTCTCAATGATCAAGTTAGGCACTATTGTGCCACAAAACCAACAACATTATTCTTTTCAACACAATAAGCGCCTCTGCGTTGAACATAAATGAGCCCGATAGGGGTTACTTTCCACGTGACATCATGCTAGGATAATCATTTTTTTTATGACAGGCACATCTGTGCACTGTTTGCAATATGATTTCCAGGCATGCATCAACGATTCACAAGTAGTCGACTTCTCAATACTGAGGTAACCATAGTGATTAACGTCAGACACCTCTTGTGTACTGATTTCACTATGACGACCCAGGTAAGACTTCAAGACACATTGAGTACCTCGGCACAAAACAACCATAGTGCGTAACGTCAGTTACCTCAGTAAACTGATGACACTATGTTTGAACTCGTTTGCACCTCTGTGCGATAAACGATAAGTGCCTCTTGCACATAAACAACCATAGTGGTTAGCGTCAGTCACCTCCGTGTACTGATCCCACCAGGTCCAACTCGTTAGCACCTCTGTGCAATAAGAAATAAGAGCATCTCGCACTAAAACAACCATGGTGGTTAGCGTCAGTCACCTCTGTGTACTGATCCCACCAGGTCCAACTCGTTAGCACCTCTGTGCAATATAAAGATCGAGCACCGCGTATGCTTCGATCGCTATAGTGGTTACTGATAGGCACCTCTGTGCGCTGGCTCCACTATAAAACTCACATGCACCTCTGTGCCAAAGGAATGAGCGCCACTGCGCAGAGATAATAACCAAGCACCTCTGTGCCCGAAACAATAGTCAGGCACCTCCGTGCACTAACCAACCCTCAATTTATTTCACATTGTGGACTCACCCAACCCACTCCTTTTACGAGGGCGCTTGGTGTGGAGTCCAACCATCTAACGTCGTACAAAGTTTAAATTCACATCAACCCGGCTCGAAAGCCTTGCTCTGATACCAAGTGTCACGGCCATACCTTCGTTCACTCGACAAGTAGGTCGTGCGGCACTAGGAAGGGACGTTTCCCGACCAAGTCAGCCCTTGATCTCGGTGTATCTTTGTTTACTCGGTAAGTCAACCGTGCGGCACACTTGAAAGGGACGCTTCCCGATCGAGTCAACCTTGCTCTATAGATCTGTCCCGGATAAAACAAAACAACGCGTCAGTCTCAAGCCACAATATAATCCCTTAAGCCACGAAGTCGATACCGTAGGGCATAGCGGATGCCCATAGTCGACCCCACCTTCCCGAAGGAAAAAGTAGTTTTATTAAATAAAAGAAAATATTCGGGTTACAAAGAAAACTCACCCACACCATTGACTTGGGCGGTAGGGGGCCGCTCGATGGTGTGTAGGATACGTGACTGCACTGTACTAGTGGATCACCCAAACTCTGCCGACTGTCCACCCCCTACATATATGCGAAAACAATTTTATGGAAATGACCCGAGTAGAGACTGAAATGCTTGAAACGAGGACATTCTTCCCTAACTATGGAAATACAGACTCTTTTCCCTAAACATAACAATGATTGAAACGAGGACAACTTATTACCTACTCAACCATGGGGCCTTATACATAGCTAGCCACGGTATATCTACTCGGTTGTGGTCCTATAGAGGGAATGGCCACAACACCTTGCTTGTCGCAACGTATTTCACTGCAAACCACTTTTTTTTCATTTTTAGTTTTCTTTCTCCCTATATATATATAGATTTATATATCAGAATTTAGTTTATACAATACATTAAAACAAAGAATTGTCTTGTAACTCAAAAAAAAAAAAAAAAATATTAGATCGCGTTACTTGCGTCTCAGGAAACATGTCCCTCACCTATTCACGGCCATCAACCCCCATTATTGCATTATCAGAAAACACCCCCATCATTCTAGCATCCTCCATAGCACGATCAAAAACCAATACTATAATTAAATTAATTAATTGTAATAAAATTATATTTTTTTCACTAAATATTTTTACATAATCCAATATTAATTACTCAAAATCATAACTATTTTATCATTTTAAAATTTATGTAATATTTTATTAGATTTTTATTTTTTATTTCTAATTCTATTATTTTAAAAAATAATTTATTAACTTAATATTACATTATAAACTCGATTAAATAAATAATAATCTTAATCACAAAATTATTGTGGATTGAGTTATAGGTGGAGTAATAAATACCGATTAAAAACATTTTATAGAAAAAATTATCTAATAAATGAATAGATAAAAAATATATTTAAATACAAGTTTAAGTAGGTGATTTTTTTATTTTTAAATATTATATAAAGCCTAAAGTTATATATAACAAAATTGCCATAATAGTATTAATAATAATTAATATTTAAAATGATCCAACTGAATTGATCTCGAGTTTATGTGCAAATAACAACCATCGACCAAAGTTTAAAAAATAATAAAAATTATTTTGAAGTTTTTATTTATAAAAAGGTAAACTACACTATATACCACTAAAATTTAAGTTTAATATCAATTGCATCATTGAACTAAAAATAAATATAATTTTAACACTAAATTTTAATTTAGACTTTAATTATACCACTGAGTCATTAAAATCAATGACATGAACAGATTACAATGGTCAATGTGCAAAGACGTGAAGGAATTTTAACGGTCCAATAGTATAATTGATGCCTAAGCTAAAGTCCAATGTTAAAATAATGTCAATTTTTAATTTAACGGTATAATACTAAACTTAAAGTTCAATGAAAATTGTATAATTGAACCTATATAAACACATTTCTTTTCTATACTACAACACACCTTCACTCAATTCTACTGCAACACAACGTTTCCCTTTAATTCAGAGGTTTTGATTAAACCTTCGCAAGAGAAGGAGATGCTTAGCTTCTCTGCAACTAAACATTAAGATCATCATTTGCATTTTATTATATGATATAGGTATGTATGTATGTATGTATGTATGTATGTATGTATGCATGCATGTAAGGATCCGTGTTTGCTTTATTATTGATATCGGAACGTTTAATATGTAGTAGTAATGAATAAAGGTATAATCACATTTATCTGTACCCTTACCTTAGCTAAACCATATTTGAATAAAAATGTGATCACTTTTGCAAATAAAATTTACTCAATTTTTGTAGAGACGATAACTCAACGAACTCGAACTCGAAAATTATAGTTGACTAGTGTTATTAATATATTAAAACACTCTTCTAGAAAACGAATGTTATACGGAGGGTACCATTCGGAGGAACGGCACATTCACCACCATCCTCACGGAATGCATCTACATGCAACATCAGGCAAAAATAGTTTGCAGGGGAACAAATCATGCCAGATTTAACATCATAGAGTTCTTTTTCGAATCGAGTGAGAACATACAACAAAGGGGGATAACATTAACCATCTCCTACGGTGAACTCTACTCCATCCGATTTCGAAATCAATGTACCATCTTCGAAACAAGCTTCATACTTGACTGTAAAAACACAAGAGCACTACTGTAACTACAGAGTGACATTAAACGGTTTAAGTAGCAAGTGGAAATGAAATTATAGCAAACCAAATACTTCATCCAAATCTTTCGAATTCTCCCAACTTTACGCTCGTACAAGAAAGCAACTCGACATCGAATCAGAAGAGTTGTGTTTGTCGGAATTGTTGGCGGCGACCCAGATTCACCATATGCCAACTCGGAAGATATAGTGAAAACGACATTTTCACCTTTCTTCATAGTTTTGATACCTCATCCCAGCCTTTGATTACTTGTCATGAAAGTTAATAAGAGAAGCAAGTAAACAAGTCTATTTCATGCCTTTGAACTGGATTTGGCTCCAGATTTTCCTTTTTGTTTGGTTGACACCAGCTTTAATGTAAAAATATGTCCTTTGCTTTGGACTCTCTGGCTGCATTTGATACGCGCTCACAATCATCATTTCTTATTCGCGATTGAGTTATGATATTGACTATTTTGTCAACGTGTCTCATTGTTATATACATCTTTATGTTAGTCTTTATGAATTTGTATCCTTCATCGTCGATTATTGGTGTTGTTTGTATCTCTCTTTTATTAAGTCTTTTAGTTGGATTTTTACCCTTTTACTTGTATGACCATTTTATGATGTTAAGTGGTTAGTTTTTGTTTCAATGGTTATAACAAACTATATGACTTGTGTGTTTACTTTACTTATATGACCCTAAATCCTCGTTATAATTTTAAATATTTTTTTTTCATTTTAATGAAATTAACTACTTATATCATGATTTATTATAGTAATTCAAGTATGAGCAAATATTAATAGAGATAAACACATTTTGAGTGCATAAGAGTTATAAAGGCAACACTTGAGAATTTCGATTTTAAAATTTAAATTTGAATCGATGTAAATTAAGTAATAAAATATTTTAAAATGCAACATTCATTGTAATTCATAAATACAGATTTATATATTTGAAAATTCTTAAAATTTATGGTTGTGCTGTTATTGGTTTTCTTTTATTGTGTTATCGATGATTTTTTCTAATATTTTGACGTGATTATATGATAGTATTTATTATTTATTTAGTCTTTTGAAAGCACACACTCATCATACATACTATATTACTTAAACTCAAATCACTTAAGAGGAATAACGCCATTTTATACCGCTAAAACCACTCAAGTTATATTAATAATTTTTTAAATGAACCGTTAAGTCATATAAAATTTTATAACACCACTTTATTATGTTTAAATAAATATTTACTTTAAGCAAATATATTTGGTTGGTTGACCAAACTTTTTTCATATTCCCTTAAGTTCTCATTAAGAACACTCTCTTTAAAACATCCTGTTAATTTGAATAAAAATATTATAAATAACATATATTACTTACGATGAGAGAGAAGAAATGACATGAAAAATTAAAAAAAAATAAAATTTTACGTCAGCAAAATCGTTAAGTTTTTAACGGTCGGTGACCAAAATAGGAAAGAAATATAACGTAATTGATGTTTTTGCCAAAAAAATAGTTCGGTGACCAAAATAGAAATGAAACATAACGTTAGTGATGTTTTTGTCAAAAAATAGTTCAGTGACCAAAATAAAAAAACCATAGTTCAATAACTATTGGTTTAATTTACCCTAAAGTGAAAAAATCCTTTCTTTATTGAACATGAAATATTGATGAAGAAATTAAGAGAAAATTTTAATTGATAAAAAAATAAGAATTCCTAACCTTCCATAATTACAAATCTTGCCCTTTAAATACCCAGTTCAGATCAAATCAGTTTCTTTTCACTTTTCGATTTCGAATTCTTCTGTTTCTTCTTTTCTCTCTTTTATCTCCAGGTGACCCCTTTCTCTTCAGTTTCTGTTTGGGGTCGCCCAAAATCTCTAAAAAAATTAAAATTTTTGAAAAAAGCCCCAAAATTCTGTTTGATTTTCTAAATTATTAGTCAATTTTAATCCAAAAAGTATTTTCCCCCCATTTTTTGAAGATATTTTTCAACCATGTCGGAAATGGCCAACACCGATCCGGAAGGAATCGACGCCGTGCGGATGACGTGGAACGTGTGGCCGCGCACCAAAGTCGAAGCCAGCAAGTGTGTGATCCCGTTGGCGGCCACCATGGCTCCGATCCGCCCGCACCCGGATATCCCCACGCTCCCTTACGCTCCTCTACGGTGCAAGACGTGTTCAGCTGTTCTCAATGCCTTCGCGCGCGTTGACTTCACTGCCAAGATCTGGATCTGCCCTTTCTGCTACCAGCGCAACCATTTCCCGTCTCACTACGCCATGATCTCCGAGACGAACCTCCCGGGCGAACTGTACCCGCAATACACCACCGTGCAGTACACGCTCTATCCCGATCCCAACAGTCCTGCCAGTGCTCCTCAATTGCCGCCGGTGTTTGTATTCGTGCTGGACACTTGCATGATCGAGGAAGAGCTTGGGTTTGTCAAATCGGCGATGCAGCAGGCAATTGGGTTGTTGCCGGAAAACGCGCTTGTTGGGTTCGTTTCGTTCGGGACTCAAGCTCATGTCCATGAATTGGGATTCTCGGATATGTCGAAGGTCTATGTTTTCAGGGGTAGTAAGGAGATTTCCAAGGAGCAGGTGTTGGAGCAGTTGAGCCTCGGTGCTGCCGGGCGGCGGCCAACTCCCGGGTATCCGAAAGGCCTACAAAATGGGTACACAGATACTGGTGTTAATAGGTTCTTATTGCCTGCTTCTGATTGCGAATTCACACTGAATTCGGTGCGTTTTATCATCAGGTTTTGCGGGAATTCATCTTTTAACTTGTTGAACTTTTTATTAAGTGGTTGGCTGATTTTATTGTAGTTGTTGGATGAGTTACAAACGGATCAATGGCCTGTAAAAGCGGGGCAGAGAGCGTCAAGGTGTACCGGAGTGGCCTTGAGTGTTGCAGCTGGATTGCTTGGAGCTTGCTTGCCCGGTACTGGTGCTCGGATTGTTGCTTTGGTTGGTGGTCCATGTACTGAAGGTCCTGGGACGGTAATGCCATTGAACTCTTGGTTTAGCTGCTGAATTCTCACATATAAGACAATTAAATGATATAAATCAAATATTATATAGGTGACAGTAAAGTATATGTAATTCGTTTTATCATGAGTTGTAAGAAGTTTATGGATTTTATACATGATAAATGTGCCCTATATTGCATCGATTCATCATTTTTCTTGAAGTACATGTCCTATATGGGTTTGTAGTATGACCTTTATATTTGCTGCCATCCTGAAAGTTCCATTCAATGTTACATCACTAGTATATTGCTGCTTTTTACATGGTTACAATTTCTTTTCTATAATGGTTGCTATGTAGCTTGGACTTTTCATTTTTCATGAAGTATCTATGTCCTATCAAGATGATAGTGATTTATATGATTTTTGCAGATTGTATCAAAAGATTTGTCGGAGCCTGTACGTTCCCATAAAGATCTTGATAAGGATGCTGCACCTTATTTTAAGAAAGCCGTCAAATTCTACGATGGTCTTGCTAAACAGTTGGTTAGCCAGGGGCATGTTCTTGATCTTTTTGCATCAGCACTTGACCAGGTGTGTCTCAACAACACTTTAGGTTCTCCAATTATTGTTCTTAAATCTATCTAATATTTCTGTTGTCAATGTTCCTTCCAAACTAGTTGACTCTCTTCTTAAGGATGGATTCACTTGACAAGTTTTTTTTTTTTTTGTGTCTTTTAACTGGTCCCATGGATTGAATTTAAACATTGATGAACCTCCTGAAGCTGATAAGATAAAAGGACCATAATTTTATTTGAAACTTAAACAACCCAATATGTGATTCTTAGTTTGCAGAACTTTCTTCTATCTTTTATTTGGATTTAACTCATTAATTTTAAGTGAATATATGATGCAGTGGAAATATGACCATATTGATGCATTTCCCCCTTGCTTATTTGCTTGGTAGGTTGTAATGTAAATGCTTTATATAAGAAACTGTGGATGCTAATAATTATTCTATTTAACATGGGTGCAAATCTTTTATTTTAAATGAATGCTAATGACTTTAGATGTTGTAATCCTGACATTGTTAACCGCACATAAATATGTAATTGGTGTTTGTGTGTTTTCAGGTTGGGGTTGCTGAAATGAAAGTTGCAGTTGAAAGAACAGGTGGCCTTGTTGTTCTAGCAGAAAGCTTTGGTCATTCTGTATTCAAAGACTCTTTCAAGCGTGTGTTTGAGGATGGGGAACAGTCTCTTGGCCTATGTTTTAAGTTAGTTTTTCTTTTCACACTATTTCTTGTTCAACTCTTTTACTATACTTTTCCCTTCTTGTTTGTAAATGGCTATATAATTGCATTTTTAATTTCTTTGTTTACATTTTTGCTCCAGTTCCAGTCAGCCTTGTGTGTGTGTGTGTGTGTGTTTTTATTGAGTTCTAAATGTGCCAACCACCCAGAATGCTTTTAAGTTCTGATATCACTCGGCACTAGGTGATGCTCTGCTTCGAAAGAGTGTAAACTTTTGACATAAAAGTTCGTTTGACCTTGCTATTTTTCTGGAAGCAGAACAAAATTATCAAATTGCATACACTGATATTTTGTGTGGGCATACACTCTGTCTTTGGGCATAATAGGTTTTTTTGATGTAAATGTTGCTATGGGAGTGCTTGAAATTTTCAAAGTAATAAATGTTTTACCTTGCTGCAGTTTGAGTATAATTTCTGATTTCAAATTTAGTGCTGATTACCATAAATGAACTGTCTCTGTAACTTACATGCTCATGCTGTAGCTTAAGTTTGTGTGTTGGCATGCATTATTTGTAACCTATGATTTGCTGTGGCATGGTTTGGAGAACCCGAAAATATGAACTATTTTAGTTGTAGTATACATTTCAAACTCATTTTGTGCTCTTTTTTCTTTTTCCTAGTGGCACCCTTGAGATCAACTGTTCTAAAGACATCAAGATTCAGGGGGTTATTGGACCTTGCACATCTTTGGAGAAGGTTGGGAAATTTAGAAATTTGGTTACATCTCCCACTATATTGACACAGACACACACTGTAAAGTGTAGACGCAATTTACTTGTATTTATGGGGACTTAAGCCGATAACTTTGAGGATTGCAGAAAGGACCTAATGTTGCTGCCACAGTCATTGGGGAGGGGAACACTACAGCATGGAAATTGTGTGGTCTTGACAAGAGTACTTGCTTGACAGTTTTGTTTGATCTTTCATCAACTGACCGATCAAATGCTCCTGGAGTTGCCAATCAACAGCTCTATTTGCAGTTTCTTACAAGGTTTGCTGCATGAGCTATCAATAGGGCCCTCTTTATTTACCTTACAACTATGTGTTCAATTTGTCTTTTAATAATTTGATTGTGATGTTTTTATTGCAGCTATCAAGATCCTGAGGGTAAAACAATGCTTCGAGTTACAACTGTGACTAGGCAATGGGTAGACAGTGCTGTTAGTTCAGAGGTTAGTTTAGGTTTTGGTTGTTTGAATTGTTTAAATAGCACCTAGTGTATTGTTTCAATTTTTACCTTTTTGTCCCATTTATGTTTTGCTAAATTTCAATGTTGGTAGGTTAGCTTTTCTGTATTAGTTTCACTGCCATACATGTCCTGGTTTGGACAGTGTAATGATTGGTTATGTTTGTTGGAATTAATTTATGCTAACAGTGAAAAATATCTCCTTTCTAGGAACTAATACAAGGTTTCGATCAAGAGACTGCGGCTGTTGTAATGGCAAGAATTACTTCCCTGAAAATGGAGATGGAGGTAATTTAGGAAGTCTTTTATCCAACTGTCCACCAGTTGCTTATCTCATTTGAATGCATTCATTGTTAACTTCTAATTTACTTAGCTGATATGTGCTCTGCTTATTTCATTATGCTATTTTTTTATTGAATAATTTTCACTCTTATTCTATATTCTTGTTATTGAATATGATTTTTAGCGATTCTTTCACCCCCTTGTTATAATTTCTATGTATTTATTTTGGCACCTTGCCAAACAATAACATGTTTCTCAGTTGATTATAATTACTTTATTTGTTACCTAATCCCTTGATTGATCATGGCTTTTTCTTTTCTTTTAGGAGGGGTTTGATGCTACAAGGTGGCTAGATCGGAATCTCATTCGACTTTGTTCCAAATTTGGCGACTACCGAAAGGATGATCCATCATCTTTTACATTAAACCCTTGTTTTTCTTTGTTTCCCTCAGTTCATGTTTAATCTGCGGCGGTCACAATTTGTACAGGTAATAAATTCTTTTTCCTAATATGCTGCATTTTTTAATAATATTTACTTGACCAATGACCTTTCCCCCCCTTTTCTGTGGCAGGTTTTCAACAATAGCCCAGATGAAACCGCCTATTTTCGCATGTTATTAAACAGGGAAAATATTACAAATGCTGCCGTCATGATTCAACCATCATTAATATCATATTCATTTAACTCGCTACCCCAACCAGCGTTATTGGACGTTGCTTCCATTTCGGCTGATCGCATTCTCTTGCTGGATTCATATTTTAGTATTGTAATTTTCCATGGCATGACAATAGCACAGTGGCGCAACATGGGTTACCAGAACCAGCCTGAACATCAGGTATGTTAATTTTGTTCATTCCTCCTGAATCTAGAGCTTAATATATATTTATTTTAGAAGCAGCATGTTTATAATGTGTAAATTTCAATCATGTCTGAAGCTAAAGTCATACTAATCACGAGGTCCCTTTGGGCATATCTTAAGATTGACAGAAACAAGCCCTTGGTACCACACCACCTTGCAGCTCTGAAATTTAAACTATGAGATTAATCACAATGACCTGCTACCTCATTGTAATATAGAATATAGTGAAGTTTCTATTATGCTTAATTTTCATGTTTATAAACCATTTTGTATGCTGCATAGTCTATGATTCTATTGTCTAAAGCTTCATTTCCCCCCTTTCCACAGGCATTTGCACAGCTTTTGCAAGCACCCCAGACGGATGCACAAATGATTGTTCAGGAACGTTTCCCTGTTCCTAGATTGGTTGTTTGTGATCAACATGGATCCCAGGTTAGTATATTTCAATAAAGACTTAAATTCTTTTTTAAATATTTCATTTATGAAGTGTCAATTCAGTCTGAATCATTCTTAAATTTTTGCGACACAATCTTTAAAAGAAAGATTGACCAAACATTTTAAATACGCTAAAATTAATTAAGCTTTTTATAGTTATTAAATGCAGGAGTGCAAAAGTGCAAGTTTACCTTATGAGTTTTAGCTCTCATTACCTTTAATCGGTGTATATGGTGATTGTAAATCGGTTTTCTTTACCATTATCAAAGGGCTTATTTTTTGTTTCCTTGAGCAGGCAAGATTTTTATTGGCAAAGTTGAACCCATCAGCAACCTACAATAATGCCAATGATATGGCTGCTGGATCAGATGTAATCTTTACAGATGATGTTTGCTTACAAGTCTTCTTTGAGCATCTCCAGAAATTGGCTGTACAATCGTAGAAAATAGTTGAAAGACTTGGCAGTTTCTGGATTGGTATGAAAAATCATTCAATGTGAGTTCTGTATCCTGATCCACTCTTCTATTTGTTTTTACCTTTTCTTTCCATCAAATTTATAAAGAGACATCGGACACCATGTTATTTTAAAAAAAATGATAAGGACAGCGCCATGTTGTTCCTTTGAGGGTTTGCCGGGAAGTTATCGAGCAAATAAGGTAGCATCAAAGAGGTCAGTTGAGTTGTTTTTCTTTTTAGATTTATAGGGAAAGTGTTGGATAGAACATTTTTTATTTCTTCTTGGGATGCTGAATCAGATGAGAGTGGATGTGTATTTGTGTACTGAATTTAAAGGTCATATACAGTATGTTGGGGAGTTTAAAGTCGTCCTTTTAGGTTGAGAAGTTCGTATGAACTTTGAAATTGCAATGGCATGTCTCATTTTCTTTTGTTTCAAGTCTCATGTGGTGCTAGATTGATAACAGCATTGCTAATAAGCATAAAACAGATGAAGTAATGATCCGAGTTTATACACTAAATCCGACAAGGATATAGTTGTATTGTCTTGCGGTTCACCTTATCCCGGAGTTAATCGAACACTCCTGCTCTATTATTGCGTTGCTTTGTATTTAGTTACTAAATCAATAAGGTTCTGATATGTCCATCTTTTCTTGTCCTTGTCTTCTGGTTCAAGGGAGGTGAATATTGCTTCACAATCTCTAAGAAAATGCCCCTTTCCGAATGCAGCGAGAACTAGTGGATCGGTGTTCAATTCTACAGCTCTATAAAGAAGCCCCATCTTTCTCCAAGTCTCTAAAATTTCAGTCCCATCAAACCCGCTCTCAATGGTGTCGAATAAGATCCCAATAGTGGTTATATCGGGTCTTACTCGATGGCTTTGTAATTGAGAAAGCAAACTTCTCAAATGCTTGAAATCTTTCATCTTCAAATAAGCTAGCAAGATGATATTCGCTATCGTTACATTCCATGAAGCTTCTGCTTCATCCATTTCTCGGATAACAGAGTCCATACCTTTTCGACTCAAAACACAAGCATGAGAGAGGAGGCGCAAACACCATACAAGATCGTTTCTACCGGTTCTTGAAGAAAGATCGATACCCAGATCATCTAATCTTGAGAACATGTAGTTTTTTATATAAACTTCGGCTAATTTCCTAATGATAACCTCTTTTAAAGAAGTTGAGTTCACAACCTTTCGATAAACCTTCTCCATCTTACCTAGAATCCCAAAGTTTGCATACGCCTCGAGCATTGCAACCAAAGAAGAAGACTGCAAATTCATCTGTTTCGAGATCACGATTTGATAAACTCGTTCCATCTTTTGAAGCAGCCCACCACGTGAAAACTCACGGATAAGCAAGTTGTAGGTAAAATGGTCAGGCGGGCACCCATCTGATTCCATCGTCTTCAGGCAAATACTGATTTCATCATACATTTTATATTTTCCATATGCTTTGATTAGCCCATCGTATGTGCCGGTTTCGGGTTCCAAGCCGATTTCTTTCATCTCATTGAGAAAGAACATAGCATCATCAAACTTCCCGTTACCGGCATAAGCGTGGATTATTGAGTTGTAAATCTGTAAAGAAGGTCGAAGACCATAATCCTCCATTTCTTGTAGTGCCGCAACCGCTGCTTCGGCCATTCTCTCTTCGCATAACAATCCTATAATCTTTTCATAGTTCAATTCATTGATTCTTGATTTCTCAATGTTCTTCCACATATGAAAAACCTGCTCACAAATACACAAGTTTTAGAATTTCAAAGGATAATCAAAATGGAAAACTAGAAAACATCCCATATCTGCAGTATTCACTGTGTATTTTCCCACCCATTTTCTAACTCAAACTTTCATTTTCCATCCCTTAATCTGTGAACCACTTTCATTCAGTTAAAAAAAGGCATCATAATAATCATTACATTCTTAAAACCCAAATTCAGAATTTAGTAAAAATCTGAACTTTAAGGAGTGTATAGTGTACACTGTATTTTTCAACCCATTTTCTAACTCAGGCCATCAAATTTTCCATCCCTTTCTCAGAGGCCAAACACTGTGCCATTTTCATTCAGTTCAAACAGAGAATCATAATAAATCATTAAATCCAGACCCAGGTTCCAAATTAAGTAAAAATCTGAACTCTTAAGTATTGCATAATTCGAAAAGGACAGAGAAAGAGCAAAAAGAAAGGAACCTGGAGGATTTCATTGGATCTAGAGGCATGCTTGAGAAATCTAATGGCAGCCCAGAAATCATTTTTGGTCCAATCTCCATCATCGCGAAGAATTTGCAAAGGGCAAGAGCCCTCCTTCTCCAGCTTTTCAAGTAAGGCCATGAGCCTTCGGTGATGATGATAGGTCTCAACAAGAAGCGTTGTATGGGTTCTGGAAGAGCCACCATCCCGCGGCGGCGATGGGAGGAGAGAGGACAGACAACAAGAATAACAATGCCCGGCTCGTTTTGGGAACTGGGTTTTGATGAAAAACGATTTTTTGTTGGAATCGTTAAGGGAGAATTGCCATCTCAACGTAATTTTGCAGTCTAAATTGAGGGTTATTGCATTCTCCATCTAATAACATATAAATTCTCTCTGAATCTCTTCTTTCTCTTTCGAATTTGAAGAGTTCTATATACTATCCACTTTTTTACCTTACTAATAATTTATAGAAAATGAGAATAAAATTCTTATATCATTAATTAAAAATTATATTATATTAAGGGCAAATTATACTAAATGTCACCGAACTTTTAATTAATAGTTATACCACCAAATTTCTAATTAGTTTTGTTTTGGGCTTAAACGATACAAAACGGTGTTGTTTTGTTGTAGGACAAAGAACTCCCAAAATTTTCAAAGGATAATTTAGCTATAATACACGGACCAAAACAACAATTAAACAAAAGGAAAATGTTGCTATTGAGAAGGAACCCCTGCTCAATAATGCCTAACATAATAAAATTTGTCATGGAAACAATTATGATCCTAATTTACATAAGAACAGCATACAAACTGTACCCAGAGTGGCCTACCCTTCACTTTCCTCTTGTCCCTTTTAATATCAGCTCGATACCTTGCCGGAGAATTCCATTCTTTCACTGTTTCTGCATCGGTCCTCGGCATCAGGTGATTCAGGTCCCAGAATTGAGCTAACTTTAGTAACCATGGCTGCATTATCTTTGGCTACTTTTTCCTCTATTGGAGGGTCCTTTGAGTTTGGGGACTTCGGCTTGGTTTCATTAATGGCATCACCCAATAGGCTCTTTAGAGGAGTGTGCTGCTTCGTGTTCCCGTTAGTTGCCTTTGCTATGATCGCTTCGTTCTTCTTTCTTGCTTGCGACTCGTTAGCTGCATGATTAAGAGAAGGAAACCAGGCGGCGGTTTGGTTGATGCCTCCGGGTTCAACCAGTGTCATGAAAGATGGTGGCTCGAATTCTTCAGATTTATCAAGTTGTTCTCCCATGCAGTTGTTGGTTTATTTGTGTTGGCTTTCTCTGGTTCCAACAACAGGTGTGAGCCGGTTGATGGTAAATTTTCGGTGTTGGTTACAGCAAGGTTATCTGACCGGGTTGAAATAACTGTTCCATGCACAAAAGAAATGAACTCCATTATTGGAACACAATTCCCTTCTGTGTCCGAGTTTTTTCATGTATTTGGAGAGTTTTTGTAAGTTACGCACACAAACACAACGCATATCGAACTGGTTTTAAACTTCGTATGCGTTCATATATGGTTAGTTGAGCCGGATTAGAAATTTTTCATCATTCTAAGATAAGTTTATATAACAAAAGTGTTTTCAACATATTTAATGTGCAAGAAGATGCTAACATACCTGAAGCAGATCCCCACTGACCATCCAAACTACTTGATTTCGAAGCTTCGTCGACGATTGCACCAAGTTGAGGTTTAATAGAGCAACTATCGGCCTCCCCTAGCAAATTTACAGTGCTAGTCCCCGAAATGTCCACTCTGGACTCTCCGGTATGGCCATCGTCAACAGCACCAGAATTTTGAGCGGTAGACTCAGGATCTGAAGGTGAATGTATCAACTCCTTGTTCGACTGGTCTGGTGAAGTTTTATCAAACTCACTTTCTCCATTGTTCTCTACTGCAGAAGCCATAAGATCTTCACAGACACAAACTCCTTGTTCCTTGTTATCCCTACTTATTTTGGATTCCCTTATGTCATCTGAACTGTTTGAAACTCTATTCAAGTGTGGGCCTCCAGTCTCAGTATATCCATTATTACCTTCCATGGTGACAACCGTGGACTGATGACGAGGGATAACGGATTCAAATGTGGAATTTTCAACTTCAAGTAAGTTAGGTGCTGGGATGGTTTGGGACAAAGAAGAATCGTACGTTAGCGTGTTTTTTGCATATTTTTCATCATCAAATCTTCTCGAGTTGTCATCTTCAGCTAAATCAATTACCCCGGTTCTAGCAGATGCAGGAATATCCATATCATCACTGCCAAATACATTATTCAACTTGCTGGCCTCAACATCAGCATGAGAAACTGTGGGATTCGAATTCGGTAAAGCATTTATCCTGCTTCCTGAGAAACTCGTCTTATATAAATCATCAGAAACATAAACAGGCTGCTTTTCTTCAAGAGAGCAGATGTTTGGACCCTTATCGTTCTTAATTGTATCGACATCAACAAAAGACCCTAATGTATCAGACCCTTTACCAAGCCGAACCACATCCCTTCAACAAGCTTTTCTCTAACAATAACCTCATCATTTCCGCCGAGTTTATAGCTATCTTCAGCAACATGAGTACATGAAGCATCTGCTTTGTTGTCTTCATTCAGCTGATTCAATGGGAAAGTATCAGATTTCACTGTGTTGTGATCTTTAAAACCCTCGAGCATGATTTCAGCATTCTCTACAACAGGAATATCTTCATGAACTGAAAGCGCATAAACACTTTCCTTTTCCGTTTTGTCGTAGACCTCATTTGAAATGAAAGAAGTATCAGACGCTGTAACTTGCACTGCATCAGTCAAGGTATACATAGAAGCATCAATGTATTTTGCAGATTCAGCTTTGGGGGAAAGATCATAAATAAGCGTGTTGAGAGCCAATTTATCAGCCAACCGAGTATTTGAAGTTATATCATCTGTCTTTTCCGATGTTACACTTGCATGCTCAGAGTTCGATTCTACAACATTCATTAGATTTTTTCTAAATTAATCCCCGCGTTTCCATTTCCATCAATCTCTCGCTCAGCATTTTCATTAATGGATGTTTTAGAAGCCAACCTGTTACTAACCTCTTCCTCCAATTGAACCATTACGTCCTTCAAAACCATATCTGAAGTTCCACCTAGTCTTGTTTCGGACATAGACACGGTTTCAGATATTTAACCAGAATGTTCACAAGTCAGAATCAAGGTACCCGAAAGGTTTTTCTTTAAATTGTCAACATTTTCTACAGTACCAGTCTCCTGCCTAACAGGGCATTCGACCACCTTATCGCCACCATTGACTTTCGTACTCTCTTCTGAGACATCCTGCCTAACCGAGCCTTCTGTCACCTTATCGCCGCCACCGAGTTTTCTACTCTCTTCCAGGACGTCCATTATTGGTTCTGTCTCAATCGGGATCATGTCACCTGTTAAATGACCCAAAAAATAAATATATGGTGGTGCACACATCTGACAAAACTTTTTAAACAAAGCAATACTTTCCAAAAAGATGAAGCATAAAAAACATTATCATTTTTGAAACACATGATTCTCATATACTCATTCATGGCTACGAGATTGCAAGAGGTTAGTTTTTTTTTTCGGATATAAAAGAAGTTGCAGCCTAAGGATATGGGAATGACTTTCAGACGTTGGATTCGAACCTTAAATGTGTCCGATGCCACGTCTCAAGAATGACTGCATTAGCTAACGGGACTAAATCCTAGATTCATGCTGGATGGTAGCAAATTACGTAAAGTCACATAACTCGGAAAAACCGACAACAGTTTATCATCGTCTCATAAAGAGAACTTACAAGTATATTCACAATCTTTGAAAGAAATGGTGGAAGATCCTTGTCAGCAACACCGTCCAAATTACTAGCATGGTCCAAACTGTCTTGCCCTCCCAGACCAAATGCGGCCTCTTGAAACTCCATTGCAGCATCCGAAAAGATTTCATCTTCAGATCTGTTGGACATTGCTCCAAGTCCACCGATATTCTTCTCCAAATTAAAGCTTTCCATAACTTTAGGAACTTGAGCAACTAGATTCGCCAAAATCCACACATTTGGTTCATTAGTTCAAGAAAAAAAGCTCAATTTCTTCTCCCCAAAACCCTTACAATCCAACAAACTACCCCCCAACTAGTCCATTCATATGTACCAAAATCAAAACTTGAGCAACTAGATTCACCAATATCCACAAATATGGTTCATTAGTTCAAGAAAAAAAAGCTCTAATTCTTCTCCCAAAATCCCTTACAACGAGTGTAATGGCAGGGCACATTGCTATTCAAGGAGGACACAGGTTCAAGCCTTAGAGACGACATTGTTGGGAGTAGAGAACCGCGAATGTCGAACACATATACCATAAAATGGACTATAAAAAAACTTACAATCCAAAAAAGTTCCCCCAACTAGCCCATTCATATGTATCAAAATCCGAACTTGAGCAACTAGATTCACCAATATCAACACACTTGGTTCATTAAGACAACAATTTGCCCCCAACCAGCCCTATACATGTGTCAAAATTATTTTTTTTTTCACTTACAGGGGGTTTTGTGAAACTCTTCTGAAAGTTGCTCCTCATCTGAAGCAGCTGAATGAGTGGTGTCCCTTGAATCAAATAGCCTGTAACCTTCAATGGTTCCACAGAGCTTCTTGTGAGAACGCCTATGTTTTGCACTCGGATGCGGGTTTGGAAATGGCCACCCACATTTGTGACATAAATGGACTCCATGGCTCTCTTGCCCTGCAAAACTCAAGTTTATTACATTAACCAGCCTTCAAAATACTAAATATATATACAGAGAGAGAGAGAGAAATAAGAAGAAAAACATACCCAAGGAATTATTTTTCTCCTGGTTTTGAATGTCCATGACTAAAAGGACTAAGAACAATAAACAAGTGGGAAAAGATGAAGAAACATAAACAAAGGTGGTTCTTTTTTTCTACAAAGAATAGTGCGACCAAACAGGCAAGACAGACAGCCTTGAATGAAGGGTGTGTCTGAAGTTAGATAATAATGGTGTGAAAAAGGCCAAAGGGTTTCATTTGAGTAAAGAAAAGAAAACGCAAAAGGGATTTTTTTAATTAAAAATTTTAACTTTTGTGCTGTAGTTTGTCAGTTTCAATGGTGGTTGTGGGTCAATATTAGCTCAGAAGAGTGAGTGTACGGAAAGTGATGAACTCCTTTAACTATTTATTGCACTTGTTATCAACAAGCCTTTGCCAAGCTCTCTTTTTTTTTTTCATTTGCTTTTTCATTGTTGTTATTTTATGGTGGGTAATTAGAGTGAATGTTCGATCGAGTAGAGTTAAAAATTTTTAAATTATTCGAGTTGACGCATCATATTTTATAAATTAAATTTTATTTAATTTTTTTATTCGAGTCAAATTTATAAAATTTGAGTTGAGATTTTGAGTTTCTATACAAATTAAATTATATTTATCACATTATAGTACAGTTTGATACTAATTTAAACGATTTTCTTTTATCATATAATATAATATATGCATATATATTTCTTCATATTTTTTCATGTGGCATATATTTCTTCATGTTTTTTCATGCGGCATATATTTTTTCATGTTTTTTTTATATTGGTATATATATATATATATATATATCAAAAAAAATCGAGGGACTCAACTCGATCTTAAAAATCAATCCACTAATTACTAAAAGTTTTGAGTTATTCGAATTTATATTTTACAATTCAAATTTAATTTAAAATTTTTTCGAGTCGACTCGAGTTTATGAAATTACAGGTCGAATCAAGACAAGTTATGTTTTTTTTTGCCTCAATTCAAGTTAAAAAAATCTATTTTTTTCGAGTCAAATTTATTGATTCTATTAAAATAATTCAATAAATGGGCTTCATTTACAAACGTATAAATATATAAAAAATACTTTGATAAGCATTTAATGTTAGTGTTTAAAGATTTAAGTTTTAATTTAAAATTTAAGAGTTTAGATTGTAATTTAAGGTTTAGTAGTTTAGAATATAATGATATAATTTAAAATTATAGTTAAAATTTAAAGTTTAAAATTTAAAGTTTAAGTTTTAGAACGTTAAAGACTAAAATTTTAAGTTTTAAATTTTATAAATTAAATATGAAGTATCGTACAAATTTTTGTACGACTTGTGTATCAAAATATAACCCCAAATATATTTGTATATTTGCATGCTAATATAAACTTAAAATTATTAAATTTAATTAAATTATTATATTGTATTATAGAAATGAAAATATATTACAATAAATTTAAAATATATTACAAATAAAAAGATTCGACTTAAATGAATCGAAACATATTGATATGATCAATAAAGATTGAAATTTACACCGAAAAGTAACTAAAAGCTGGTCGGATTTACTACCAAACCAAAGAGTTCCGTCGGTACCAGTACGGAGTTGGCTTCCGTGATTTACATTAACACAAGCAGAGGCTATTCTGGTATGAAACGGAGATTACCTTCTAAGCTCAACTACAAAGTAACAATCACAAAGAAAGCTTGTTTGATGAGTCTGATATCGGACGAATGTAGTGTTCTTCAACATTATCGGCGAATCTCACGCTTGGTCGAAGTTCACACTACACGAATAAGGTGGAATTAAGATTGCTTGACAAGCAAGAAACTAACAGATGATGCTAATATGTAGAAATTTAGCAGATGGTACTTTTATGGAATGTGAACTTTATATCACTTACTGGGATTCTGCAGTGAATGTTTAGATGATAGTTCATTTCTCCGAGACGGGCTTTGGCAAGTTCTTCGGCATCCGAGGCTTTCTCGCAAACTTCTTTGACCTGAATCACGCATATAACGGATTTAGCACAAAATTCTGCAGTGATAACAGTCTATGGCAAGAATATGGATAGTAAGTAATAAGAGTTCAATGTCATATTCACCTGATCGATGCAAATATTAGCGACGAAAGCAGATTTTTCCAACATATTTCGTAGGTACGATATTTCTTTAATCAAATCTAAAGCCACTTCTTCAGCATCTTGCATCTGATTTCTTGAGAATTCAAATGACCTCTCTGCATGAAGCCGAAACGAAGAACAGTTCAGACAAGTACAAATACCTCTGCATCCTCGAGGATTTCTTTTAAGGATCCCCTTTTGAAGACTAGCAGAAGGAATTCCAGGAGGGGTTGAGGCTTCAGCAAAGCTATCAGCTTGAATTTGATTCTCACAGTTCGCACATTTCTCGGTTGACTTTATGCTGTCCTCTTCGGTTTCAAGAGGTAATTGACGAGCCACCGATTTAGCATCTCCTTCTCTTGGCAATAAACCGGAATTGATAAGAGAGCTTGATGACATGGCTGGTGACTCAACCACATCTTTAGGCCTAGAGTCTACCTTCTGATTTGTATCAGATGCAGAAGGTTTAACAAGTGGTGCGGATTCCTGCCGTGAATCCATTATCATTGGGGATTCAGCTACTTGTGTAGGAGGAGACTGTATGAGTTTATGGTTAGGTGAACTCGTATATGTTGCCGCAACCACAGGCAACTTAATATCACCACCAGTATGATGCTCTTTGCCAGAGGTAGAGAACGGTGAAAGCGGCTTTTCTTGGGAACTCTTTTCGACTTTCGGCGACTGAATATTTCCAGAAGCACCTAGTAAAGCATCAAAGGAAAGGGTTACAAACACTTGGGCTCCGATTTAATTCTTAAATAATAGAATTATGTGAATCAGAGAGTTGGGGAGCACTCACAGGAATTGAGGCTTGTTATGTTTAGCAAATACGGAAGCAACCGTCTATAACTGAACGAACCTGGAATTTTAGATAACTTCAGATGCAAGTGTGGGTTTGGAACCTATTCAACATCACAACCCTATCAACATTAGCATGGCACGTCTTTAAACGTTCATTGTCAATTAGTGTAACATGTGCCTAGAGTAGACAAACCAGACACTGCGCATAAACTACCATAACTGGAAACACAGGAAGGTTGATAGAAACTTACCATATTGTTTTTAGGACTTGAGTCTGGGCTTTTATCACAATCCTGACCATTGTTTCTGCAAAATGTTTCATTTGTAGACTTTAGAATAGCTTGATCAATGCCTTGCGAAACATAATCCACTGTTTTGCCTCTGCTATCATCGATCTCATACTTAGAGGACATGTCGGAATCAGGTGGTGTCATCGACATACATTCTCCATTCAAGTCTTCTACACGTTCCACGTCTTCATCATCATTGTCAACTCTCTGCTGCTGTAAACTGCATTTTCTGTTTCCTCCATTTTCAGACAATGCAGGATCCACAGGATTCAGGCGCTGACATTCTAAGGAATGAGAAACCGTGGCATTGGGCATCCCTTGAATCTCGGACATCTTTGTGTCATCTTTGGAACTTTCCGGAACTTCACAATGACAAGATTTGCAATTATCATCAAGTGTAGACAAAGTCTGATCCAAAACTTCAAGACTCCGGGCATTGCAAGGATATTCAACATTAGTTTTTGCAACCTCACCATTATCTGTCAATGTTTTATCACTAGAAACCACACCAGCTAAATTTTCCACAGTGAAATGAGAATCCTCTATAGTTGAAGCTGAACCATTTTTCGAGCAATTCTGGTCTTCAAAAGAAGCTTGCAACTCAAGTTTCTGAATTTCTCCATTAACAAGGGGCATCGAGGAAGACTCTATTTCCTTTGAGGTGAAGGACTCGACTGATGCCACAATCAACGATTTTCCCAAACCAGTGTTATGAACCTCCAAGGAGCAGCTAGTTGTCTTGTCTGGCAATGTTTCTGGGTCATTTGAAGCCGACAGATGCCCATCCTCAAAACCCTTCTCTGATTTTTGACATTGACCCATTATTTGGGAACCTATAATCATATCACACAAGAATGCTTTGTCATAATTTCAACTACAAATTCCATTGCTTGGAAAGAGAAGAAAATCAAAGGGAAATGAGCCGAGGATTTACCAAAATTGTCTTTTTCATGTCCGATCAAATAAGGAAGCAATCTTCTGTAGCTGAATGAGCCTGGCGTTTTGAAAAGCCTCACACGAGAACAAGGCTTAAGAACCTAATCCACAACACATAAGCAACGAACATTACTAAACAAAACCACCAACATATGTAAAGGAATAAGTAATCAAGTTAAATCGAATAACAGTTGGATTAAACTCAAACTCGACTCGAAATTGGCAAGTCGACACTTCAGTATTGTTCAGCTCATTTACCTAGTTGCAGCTAAACTTACAAGCCACTAGACTCCGAAATTTTACAACTCCAAACTATATTCAGTGTCGATAAATAAGAGTGATACAGACTGGATTACATGAGCTCGCTAGCTTAAACTTGTTCAAGGATGGACCCGAGGGGTGTCGGGTGCGGCCGCACGCCCTGAATATTTAAAATTGCTACATAGTCTAAGTATTTTTTGATATTTGATCTAATTCAAATCCTAAACATTTATAACTCCACACCATTAAATTCCTAAATTTCTAATATAACTTGCTAAAGATTCGCAATCCTAACATAAACTCTTGTCTTCATCAATGAACTTGTTTACTTAATTACAATCTTAATTACAATCGAACTCATATTACTATAGTATTAAAACTAATAGCAAAAGTATCAACCAAACATTAATTAAACGAAAACAAAATTCATATTAAAATCATACCGATTTCATTGAATAATTCATGCCATTTCTTTCAAGTGGTTTCTTCTCCAAAAACTGGTCTGAAAATTCGGTTCCATTTCTTTCAACAACCGGTTCAACTCCAAAGATCTCGGCATCCGGTGGAGACGACTGCACAAAATTCTCGTTCGACACATCGAACTTTCTTAAATCCCCATTTTCAAAAGACTCTTGAATTCCACCCAAACGAATCCCAGCAATCTGATTCTCGGCATCACCGGAGCTGCTAGGAACTGCAGTTGCTCCATCCGTGGAAGAGGCTGAGAAGACCCGTCTCGATCGGAGATCTTTGACGGAAAGGGCAGATAAATCGTTCCCCATTGGTGAATCTTCAGCGGGTGAGACATTTTTCAGTTTCTTGACAAAGGGGAGCAGATCATGGTGGTTTCTGCCGCTTTGAATCTGGGATTTGCTACGACTGAAGCTTCCGATTAACGAACGAGTTATCGGAAGGGATAGTCGCTTCCGCTTCATAGAGATTTCCTTTAGATCCGCCATTGTTGAAACCCTCAGCTACAAACAGTGAACGAAAGAGAGAAGTGGGAAGATGAAAGAGTGGCGGGAGAACCGAGATAATAAGAGCATATGAATGGCGGGAAAGACATGCCCGCGTATACGCGGGAAATGATATGGGTTTGGGCCGTACAATTTATGGGCTACTTCCAACTTCCTAGCACGGTTAAAATTACATATTCAAGCCTTTTTTAACCGCTGAAATTAATTCTTACTTTTTTTTTTTTTAAGTAATAATCTTCACATAACTCACTGTTAATCTTAGCCATTCATTTTATCTATTCAACGATCTAAAAACGTATAAAAGTTAATAACTCTTATACTGTGTAATTCGATCATATACCATCATCTTGGGTTAGAATCCACATACACATAATGTAAAACTCATAATTTTATACGTTTTTATATCATTAGATAGATAAAATGGATGGCTGAGATTAACTTATTTTTTTTTCAAAGTGATAATCTTCACATAACCCAATGTTAATCTCAGTCATCCATTTCATCCATCCAACGATCCAAAAAAGTGTAAAAATTAAAAAAATTTACACTGTGTAACTGGATCATATCATTGTCATCTTATTTACTTGTGGTGAAAAACAATTATTTTACAAGCATATATATTTTAGGCTTTAGAGATTAGATATTTAGATTATATGATTTAGAATTTAAAGTTTAGAGCTAAAATTTATGGTTTAGAGGTTATGAGGTATGATTTAAGATCTAGGGTTATAAATTTATATTTTTAAAGTTCAAACAAATATGATTGTATAATTATTTTTTTACACTAACAGTGTATCAAATAATAACTCATAAATAATCAAATAAAAAATTTAAATATTTTGATACAATATTTATAATATTCATATTCTCCTCACCTATATATCAAAATTTATTAGCAAGTGTTTAGACATGTTCGATTTTACATTTTCATTATATTATACCAACAATAATATTAATCAAAATAAACTCAATGAGTCAATGTCAATCAATAACAATAACTAAATGAACAATAGTATTAATCATTATATTATACCAACAATAATATTAATCAAAATATTAATAAGTGTTTAGACATGTCTCCATTCTTATTTTAAGATCTCAACCATATCAATTTTGTTAAGGTTCATTGACTTAAATTTTAAAATCTAAATTAATTAATCAAAATGTATATTTTAATGATGCTCGTTAACATTATTAAACTCCATTATAATTGTGTTGCACATTGTTATATATTATATATACTTAAATATTGTATTTATTTTAAAAAATATTTAATAAATTGTAGGAGAATATAAATAACTTCTGCTTATAAATAATTCATCAATATATTAAAGAAAAAAAATCGGAAAATAAATATAACATGTCAATAAATATATTGTATAGATGATTAAATAGGTATTAAAATAGAATAAAGAAAAAACCCTACATTCAAAATATCAACAGAAATAGTAGGCCAAATAAATTGAAATGACAATTTAGAGAAGTAGTAAATGGTAGAAACAAAAGAATAAAAAATTATATATTTTTATGTTTAATAAATTAAAATATAAAGCTAAATAATGAAAAGGATAAATTTTATAAATGATCCTTAAACTATATTGAAATGATCTTTTTAGTCATTAATTTTTCATAACTTACATTAAACTTCTCAAATGATTACAAATGATCATTAATCTTTATCAAACTATTACAAAATTGTCATTGAACTTATGAACTGTTACAAATGATTACTAAACTTATCAAAATTTATCCCTATGTTTATAATGTGCAATGACCATTTTGAAATAATTTGATAAACTTGATTACTATTTGTAATTCTCAAAATTTCAGTGACCATTTGTTTACTTTATCCTAAAAGGTTCATTATGCCCTAAAAGTAATCTGCAGGATATAGTGACCATTTTTTTTTATAAATCTTAATTATAATCCTAATCTTATGTAGAGGGGAGGAGACAAGGGACTCTAGGGAAGGAAGGGGAGTGTTGGGTCTAGAACTCATGACTTAAAAAAATATGAGAGGGAAGGAAGGGGAGTGTTGGGTCTAGAACTCATGACTTAAAAAATATGAGGGAATAAAGATAATTAGCTTGACCAACCGGTCAGATATTCTTGCTCGAATATAGTGACCAATTATGCATGAGATGAGGATAACCAAATTATTAATCACGATATACATTAAAGTTGAAACACAAAACCAATAACCAACAGCAAACAATCAACCTCGACTAGTGTATGTAGAGGAACAGCATACACCAACATCATAACAAATAACCAACGTACGCAGCTGCAGCTAAATCCAAACAGAACACAGCACACTTCCGACTCCGACAACACAACATCATAGTAATAAATAACATACGAGAAAACAGAAACATAGCACACTTGCGAGTCCGACACCAAGCAGAACACAGCTGCAGCTAAATCCATGCTTGGAACATGGAGTCTGTCTGTCCACTCCTGCTTTGGCAAGGCCATCATCAGCCTCACGAAAGATATCGAATATGCACTGCTTACTTACGATGATAATAAGAGAGAACCGTATATATAGTTTGTAGCAGGGTAAGCAGGAGCAAGACAGTCGCAGCAAGAAACGAACTAATCGACCAGGGAGAGTTAAAATATTCGTTCATCAACTTCTTTTTATGTTTGTCCCATTTTCTCTTGCACTTGTGCCTGTTCCATTTTCTCTTGCAATGCCTGTTCACCCTACAACTGTCTCGGCATAGTAGAAGTTTGACTCTGAAGAGCAACTGAAGCGACTGAGTTCTTTAAACATTTTGGCAACTGCCCCGCCATGCTCTAAATGGTTGTCAATAATTCCATTGTCACAGAGTAGTTTCACATCGTCTTCGGTTTTGATGAGGTCAGTCATGAATACCACATAATCAGAAACGTAAGTTGGTCCTCCGTTTTGGGTGCGCTGTTCGTAGGACAAGAAATTATGCAAGAGACGCTCCGTATCATCGTCTACACATAGGGTTGGAATCTTGAGTCTTTTGGTACCTCTTGTGAATGTTATATCAAGCAAGCTCTTCATCCCCTCCCCCTGCGCCTGATCTTGTAACAACTTCTCGCCTAAGAAACTTATTCCTGCATCATCTAGCTCTGTAGCACTGCCTATGTGCTTCCATGAGCCGTCAGATTTTCGTTTCTCTTCTCCTATAAATTCCTGGTGTTGCCTTATTCCTTCATCTGAAGGACGACAACAATTGTGTACCAAGTCCAGAAGATGCTTTATATCTTGTGCGGGAGAGCTTCCAGTTGCAAACCATACATTCGACCCATTCAGCTGTCCTTGGAATGAAGAAAGGGCCGCACGAGCGAAATCATCAGCATCATTTCCCATTATCATGCAATCCAACTTTAAAAGCAACAAGAAGGGAAGCTGATTTTCTTGCAGCAACAAATCATACCACACTTCAGTTCCCAGACATGAAAATTTTTGTGGATACTTGTTGCGGATTAGGCTAACAACGAAGCATCCATCGAACAACATTATGTTTAAAAAATTGTCCCTATGTGAAATAGGTCCTTCGTAGCATTCCCGAACTTGTTTTTCTAAGGCTTGCATGGCCTCTATAAATTTTCTGGGATTAGTTCCCAGATCAAGGCACCCTTTCTTGATAGCTTCCATATTCTTCAAGTGTGGCTTATTATGGTGATACGGACCAATTGAAATCACTCTGGGTTCGTAGGCTGTTCCCTTTAATCTCCTTTGTCGATGAGACACTCTATAAATTGTACAACCTGCCTGTTAAAACAACGTGCGAGGATAACTTAGATTTGTAGAGGTACGAGGGTACAAGGTTTTTAAGGAGCTAATATAGAATTTTTAGATTTTTTATAGAAAATATTAAATTAACCTTATTTGATTTGTTAAGTTATCATGTAAACAATACTTATTTTAGTGATATGAGAACCCTTCATACCTTATACTTCATTCAACCTCATTATATAAAAATCTTGACTCTATCTAATGTATAGCAAAGACGTATCAAGTTAAACATGTTTATCAAAAGGGACAACCGATAAAACACACCTTCATCATACATGTCAAAAATAGGTATTATTTCAGTGTGATATTTTTGTAAGTAATGTTAAAAACGATATATTTAGATAATAAAGCCCACCATTAACACGTAACTTCCAATTTTTTTCAACTTTTTACTTCATTTTCCCACATACAGCTTCGATGTGTGCTAGTCTTTGTTTCCTTTTTTTTTAAAGAGTTTTCGAAGTACCTTACTGGAAGGTTGACCATCTTCTTTGTTTTTGAGCTTACGCCAATAGAATTGCAAAAGAGCACGCTTACTTTTCAGCTGGCGCTTAGCGAATGAATATGACTTAGAGGCTGCCCTTTTAATTTTCGGCACGATCTGCACAAAAGAGCGCAAGAGATATTTCGCAGAGATTATATATATATATAAACAAATTAGTTTTTTCTCACCATTGTTGATGATTGTAATAGGATAACTTAGACATACTTCAATACTTGTTGAGTAGGATGACTTGGATATACTTGTTGAGAGTGAAGTTTTAGGCTTAGCCATAAAATAAACATGTAAAATATGTGTCTAATGTTTCATTCCGTAATCATTTTATTTTATTTATGTAAACAAACATTAAATAGATAGAAGCTTAATATTCATATGCCCGAACTATACCTGGTTTTCCATATACGTGCCAAAATATTTTTCGGCCTACGTAAGTGTCTAACGTTTCATTTTGTAACCATTATAAGGTTTCTCCATCAACGATCGTTTATAATTTTTTGTTGTCATCTAATAAAATGTTATCTATTTTTTTAATTGTTGTTTAAAAAATAAAAAAATCATAAACTTTTTTTAAAACCCAAAACTTTAATATTTTTCAAAACAACCTCAAATCCCTAAATTCCCCGTCTACCACTGTCGAACATCAGGCCGTCATCGCCGAAGTGGGTCTCCTCCTCTAACTGCACGAGTCGCAAGGCTTAGTTCGTCATTCGCTCATCCATTGTTCGCTATTTATCGTTCGATTGAAAAGTTTATGTTTGTGGTTCGTTTGGCTGCTCATTCATTATTTTCCAATGACGTAAGATTGGAGTTATCAGCTGTAAAGAGTCAGTGAAAGAAGGGGTGACTGGTGGTGGTTGAATCGACGATTGAAAGAGATGAATTTTGGGGTTTAGCCAGAGACGGAGCTAGGATTGAACCATGAGGGGGCAAGTTAACTAACTTTGAAATAAATAGTGTTTTAAAAAGTGATTAAATAATAAAAATTAAGGATATTAAGGTTTAATTTCACTAATTGTAAAATTGAAGGGTCTTAAAAAGTGATTAAATCAGAAAAAATAGGGTCATGGCTTAACTTCATTAATTTTAACTTAAAGAGCCTTAAAAATAATAAATCAACTTTTTTGAAGGGATAAGGACTTAATTGCAAAGGTTTTAAAATTATCAATGGCCTAAAAATAATTAAACCATTCAAACTGGGGCAATTGCCCCTCCCACCCTCCTTTTAAGGTTAGGGATTGAGGGCTTTTATGAGAAATTAAAGATTTTTAGGAATTTTTTAATAAAAATAAAGTTTTTTTAATAAAATTATAGAAATAGACCATATATCGTTTTTTTATAACAAAAAAATTTAATGGCCGTGACGGAAAAATCTTATAAGGTATTACAGAATAAAACGTTAAACACTTATTTGGGTCGAAAAATATTTTATGCATCTATTTGAAAAATCGGATATAAATTGAATACTTATTTGAGTATTAAACCTTAAATAAATTGGATACAGCTTGACTGTGTGTTAATCTTTGTTTCCTTTATTAATTAAAGAGCTTTGATTCATAAATACCTCTCTGGAAGGTGGATCAGTCGCAGGGGCAGTGGGCTCAGAACCGCGCTCTACATCATGCGAACGCTGACCAGAAGGCATCCTTGCGGGTGTCACCATAATCTGATTTTTTCTTAGAAACGTTTTGAATTAAACAATTCCTGCCTTCATCGACACTCTTTACTCTCTTTTTTTATTAAGGACAAGGACTATTACTATATGCATCAATTTTTTTTCTAAGTCTAAATAAAAAAAAGAGTATATATAACAATAGTTATATAATAAACAAATAAGCCAAACTTTTTTTATAACAAAAAACTAGCCTTTAATAGCACTTTGCAAATCACGCAACATCATGTTGCTTACACATTTCGGCGAGATTACCTGTGGCAGAGTTAAGATTATTATATAATAGAGTCGGAGTAAACTTTGGAATAAAAGATTCGTTAAACATAAATATTGTTGACCCCATACCTAAACAAATTAAGTTAGGTCAAGTCTAATATTTTCATAAAAAATAGTATACTAACTCCTTAAAAAACTTATTTAACTATTTAAAAATTATATACTACAACAAATTAAATGAGGTCTATTGATCCCCTAAACTATTTGTGGCTCCGTCTCTCAATACCACATGAAACACCTCCCTTGGATCTTGTCCTTGCACTGAGTCAGCGAGCTCATCGGCCACCACATTGACAGTACGAGCAATGTGACGAATATGAACCTCCCAAGGTCGGTTGATCATTTCTTGAGTTACATTTTTTTTAAATTGAGGGTTGATCTTTTAGAGATTACTCACATAAGGTGTTAGACCTTTCAAAATGGTCAAATAAGGGGCTAATATTTTAGATTTGATCAAATAAGGACTATGTCATGCACATATGAGGTTGATTGCGTTGGATGTTCTTAAATTGTATCTCAAATTCTAAATTAGTCCCAAATCTTCAAGTATATAAATTAATGTAAAATAACATCATTTAAATAATTGAAAAATGTTTATAGGAAGAAAGCAAAAAAATTTGTTTAATAAATTACAAGAAAAAATAAAATAACTTTAAAAGAGGGCCCATAATATATTTTTTATTAAAATAAAAATATTTTTTTAAATAACTTTATATACCTTTAAGATTATAAATTAAATAACATTGTCTTTCCGAATAGTTTTTTTGGGAGACTCGTAGGTTGTGGTATAACACTTCTCCCTTTCCGAATTGAGATGCGCAATCCCATGTTTCCACCAAGATAGTATCGTTTAAATTTGTCAACCATGATGGTCAGATATTTGGCAAGTTACTATTGTTGTATCTAATGGGGAGAACTATAAGGCAGGGTGAGCAAAATTCGATTGGACTCGAAAAAAATTAAATTTTTTTTATTCAACTCGAGGTAAAAAAATTCGACTCGAAAAAATTTCAAATAAAGTTTGAGTTGTAAAATGGAAATTTGAATAACTCGAATAACTCAAAATTTTTAATAATTAGTGGATTGATTTTTAAGTTCGAGTCAAATCCCTTAATTTTTCCTGATATATATATACCGATATAAAAAATATGAAGAAATATATGCCACATATGAACAAATATGAAGAAATATATATGCATATCTTATATGATTAGATAAAGTCATTTAAATTAGAATCAAATTGTACTATAACATGATAAATAATTATAATTAAATTTGTATAGGAACTCAAAAACTCGACTCGACCTGAACCGAAAAAAATTCAAATAAAGTTTGAGTTGTAAAATATGACGCGTCAACTCGAATAACTTGAAATTTTTTGACTCGGCTCGATCGAGCGCTCACTCCTACTATAGGGAGTAATCATCTTCTAGTGAGGGGAATTGAGGATGGAGAGATGTTTCATTTTTGAGTGACTTGTTGAGATGAGTAGGTTTCGGTTAAGGTTGAATTAATCGACTGAATCGAAATTTAGTTTTAATATATATTTTAATTTATTGATGTTTTGAATCAAAACTATAAATATTTATTAAAAATATGGTTAATTAGAAAACCAACCGAATTAATTGGACTTAGTTTAGTTTGATTAAAAAATTTCGAAAAAATTTCAGTTCGATTAACTGTTAAAAATTTTAAAAGTTTGATTGATTTATTTTAGGTAGTTCGGTTCAGTTAATAATCGAACCGGCCGTTTGAACACCCCTAGAGATGAATAGTAAAGATTATTTGGTGACGAAATCCTCAAGGGAATAGAGTCTCCACTTTCGTCGTGCGAGAGCGGTGTATGTCTCGTATTTCGGTTTCGTACTATAATATTTTTAAAAATGTTTTCAAAAACTGAAATTTCTAATTTTTAATTTTTCTAAAAATATTTTTAGACAAAGTTACTCATTTGTCCTCACTTATATCATCAATTCCTCTATATTTACGAGAAAAATGTCTAAAATAGACATTTTATCCATTTAAAAATACGTTTGAAAAACAACTCAAATCTTAATTAAAAGCACATTTCAAAAGTATTTTTTTACTATTTTTTAAATTATTGTCAAACTGGTCTTCCCGCCCTTTGCCCAGCCACATCTTTAGGAAATCATCGCAAGTTGTCATTGAGTTGATAACGATCATGTTATGATTGACCATTGCGACGTCTTTGTGTCCAATGAGGAGAAAATTGGTAATCAGCTTCTTGTGGAGAGATTAAAGAGGGGGAATAACTATTTTTTGATGGAGGAGAGATTTTTTTGGTGAAGACACATTTTCCTTGTGTAAAATATGTTTTGGAGGTGGCTTTAAGATTGACTTTTTTGGAAAAAAAATTAAAAAAGTAAATATTTTATGTTATGACAGATTAGCGAATTATTATGTATATCTAAATTTAAATTATGGTAAATATGTTGCCAACGAATTTATAATTTGTCCTTATTAACTGTTCGGGCATTGGCTCTGAAAGAATTAATTATAGGTTTATTGATAATTCATGATCAACTTTCTTTTGTAGTACCTATCCCAAAGGAAGTCGAATTCCGCTGACTCCTAAAAAGAGAAACGTCCTAAACCGTTAGACGACGAGGGCATATTTGCCTGACAGCGACTATACTATATTCATAGTATAAGCTATTTTTTAAAATTGTTAATATAATAAAATAACTAGATCCGAAAGTCATACTAAGTACTTGATATGTTATTGTGAACTTAATTTTTAATTGGGTCTCAAACAACCTGAAGAAAACAAGAATAGAGGGAGAAGAAGAATTTTTTCAAGAAAAAATGAAGATAGGAAGGAAAAGATATTTGGTTTATAATCATCCGCATAAAAAACTTTACATCCCAAATCTATCGTTTATATAAGCCTAGAAACAAGCAAAATCAGTAGGGCCTTGGGTGCCAACACTCAGCTACTCCCCTCCTATTCTCTTGGTCCTTGAGCAGTTGGTTATCCCGTGGTGTGTTTCCTTTAACTTTACTCTTAAATATTTTTTCATGTTTATAACCTATGTTCCCGTACCGGTGACATATTGAGTACGATTTAGATACTTGTAAGTATTTGTTCTTCCTAGTTTTTTTACTTATTCTATTCTTCCATCATTTTTCTATCTTTTTTTTTCACTTTTCTCTTACCCATTTGATTCAACTATAAGTATATGTGTGATGTGATGCTCACATAATTTTTTTTATCTTTTTATTTTTAAATTTTTTTTAAAATTTAAAATTTATTTTATATTTTGTTGTATCCTTGCCGTACTCCTACCTTATAGTTTTCAAATTTATCTTTTTGTCCCCATTTCTGTACCTGTACACATATCCGTATCAGCGTAACATAGGTTGCGGTTGCGAGAATCGCCAAGTGGGGGTTGTTTTGATAGGTAATGTGTCACCCTCTTCTAGAACTTTATGTTGGCCTTCCCAAATAGTGTTTTGGTGGTAGGGGTATTCATACTTCGGTTTTAATTGATTGAACTAAAATTTTTTCTGTTAATTGATCGGTTAATTTTAGGTATAATCGGTTAACGGTTAAGATTTTTTCAAATTTTGGTTATCGGTTAATTTGATTCTAAATCGGTTAATTAGCTGAATTAACCAAAATTATTAAATAATAAATATTATATATATTACATATATTTATTTTTTGTCACTGAATTTTAAAAATTATAAAATAATCATTAATTTTTTTGATATATTATAAAATGGTCATCAAACTTTATCAAATTAGCAAAAAAATTATCATTAAATTTATTGGATTATTATAAAATGGTCATTAAAATTTTTAATATTTATCAATATATAACATGCAATGAGTCAATGACCATTTTGTAATAGTTCAATAAGTTTAATGATTGCTTTATAACTTCTGAAAGTTTAGTGTCTAAAAAGATTATTTTTAACATAGTTTAGTAACCATTTGTGTAATTTATCCAAAATCTTAGGTTTATATCACAAATAAGTAGTTAAAGTATACTAACTTTTTCATTTAGGTACCTAATGTATTTTTTTGTCAAAATAAGTACCTAAAGTATATTTTTTTGTCAAAATAGATACCTAAAGTATTTTATTCTTCAAAGCAAGTATATAAAGTACATATATATTTTTTGTCAAAGTATGTACATAAAGTATATATTTTTTTCAAAATAGGTACCTAATATATTTCTTAATCAATGCCACATAACCAAAATATTCTTTAAGTATACTTTTTATTCTTCAAAGTAGGTATATAAGTATATATTTTGACCAAAAGCTATACTTAGGTACCTATTTTGACCAAAAAGTATACTTTAGTTACCTATTTTGACCAAAATATACTATAAGTACTTATTTTGACAAAAAAATACTTTTAGCACCTGAATAAAAAAGTTAGTATACTTTAGGTACTTATTTGTAATATAAGCACAAATCTTAAAACAAATTTCGGTTAATTCGAAAACATGCAGAATTAACCGAACTTTTTTCGGTTCGGTTAAATTTTTTTTTAAAAAAATTCAATTCAGTTAACGTTTAAAAATAAAAAAAATCAATTAATAAATTTTGGGTAGTTCAGAATAGACAGATTGACATATCTAGGAGGTCAATACTCTTCATAGTAGGAATGAGTCCCTAGTGGCTAGTACTGCTGGAAATTTGGTGGTATGGATGTGCTTTCCAGCCCAAAGTTTTGGTTATAAGTTTCTAGTGACAATGACATTTGGATTTGAGTTTGCAGGTGAGCATGCATGTGATTTTATAACCTGGAACGAAAATCTTTTATTCAGTTGTTGTTAGAGAGACAACTATATGGTGTTGGTCTTGAACATTTTTCTGGCTTTCCTAGGCTTTGAAGACAGAGGCTTCTGCTGGGAAGAGATATGGCTTTCCTCTTCTTCTTTTTTCTTGAACTATATATTTTTTTATTTAGTTGACTAAAGTTTTCTTTGTCAAAATACGTGCTTAATGTTATATTTTAAGGTTTATTCGTTAATTATGGTTAAAACAAATCTATTATCTAATGAATACATGACACTTGACCTATTTCTTAATTTCATTTAAATTTTTTTAAAAAAATCATAAAAATTTAATTTTCTCAAAAATATCCAAAATATCTAATTTTTTCATAAACCTCCAAATTTTTAACCCCAAATTCTCAAATCTTTAAATTCATCATCTGTCACTGCCGAATCAACCACCACTCCTTCCATCGTCAAACCCCCACTATTGATTACTCCACTTTTTCCTTTGTCGCAAATCGACAAATGAGATGTCAATTGAACAACGAACGGACGAATGATGACTAAGCCTTGCGACTCTTGAGGCGAGAGGAAGAGATTTCATTGATGCGAAGACAATGTAGTGTTTGATGACAATAAAAGATTTGGAGTTAGAGATTTAGGGTTTTTGAGAAAAAAATGAGAGTTTTAGAGTTTATTTCGAAAATTAGATTTTAGGTTTTAAAAAAGTAAAAAGTAAATTAAAAATTCAACAACATGTCAAGCAATGACTGAATGATGATTTTTTTCAATGGATAAACCTTAAAATATTAACAAAATGAAGTCACCTAAAATATAATAGAATGAAACGTTAGACACCTAAAATATAACAGAATGAAACGTTAACCACCTATTTTGATCTAAGATAACTTTAGACACCTAAAACAAAAAAATACAATTTAAGCCTTTTTTTTCAATCAAGCCTAAAAATAACCCCTACATGATAACTAAATTATTGAATTAATTAGTACAATAAGAATCTTTCAATAAAAAAATATGAAATAATTACCAAGGTACATACCTTGACAAGTGATCTGCTAGTAGTGCCTTGATGTTGTAGTTAAGATTGCAACTGAATAAAATACTAATTCTCAAAAGGATGAGAAAAATAAAACAAGAAACCTTGTTAGATGCTAATCCTATGCAAGAAGGAAAGTTAATAAAAGAAATCCTTGTATGCTTTACTTGCAATTTCAGCGTTGTGTTTGTTTGGAAAGAAACAAAGGAATGTGAAGTAAAGTATCTGAGCCTTTACTGTAGGATCTTCCATTGAACTAAAAAAATATAGTATTATACCATTGAACTTTAATAAAAGGTCCGATTATACCATTGAACTTTAATAAAAGGTCCGATTATACCACTGAACTTTAAACGGTTCAATTATACCACTAGGCCGTTTTGGGTTATATGAGGCGTCAAAGAAGCCATAGCAAAACGACGTCGTTTTGGTTCACGGTTCACATCACTTAGTGGTATAATTGAACATTTATTAAAGTTTAGTTGTATAATCGAACCGTTTACTAAAGTTCAGTGTTATAATTGAATATTTTAATAAAGTTCAGTGGTATTATCTAATCTACTAAAACTTAGTGGTGTAATAGTATCATTTTTTTAGTTCATGATATAATTGAGTCAGATCCTAAAGTTCAATGGTATTTCGTGTAGTTTACCCTATTTTAATTCACCTCAATGTGTTATTTCCTAAGGATATTAATTTTAATGTTTGAACACGAGTTTTCTTTTCGAGAATCTAACGTTCTTTATTCACTTTAAAGTTTTAGTATTTGGGTTTAAGAGTATCATAAGCTCTTGAACTTTTATAAAAAAATCAACTAAATTCCTATTTTTTTCATCCAATTAAGCCCCCAAACAAATAATTTGAATCAATTAAATTTTTTGACCGATTTTGACTATCAATTTTGACATTTATCCAATTGATTAATCTCTATCAAGTAAATTATTAAAATTATCCAATTGATTAATCTCTATCAATTGATTGGTGTGTGTGTGTTTTTTTTTGTTTTGTTTAATTACAATTATCCAATTGATTAATCTCTATCAAGTAAATTACAAAAATATCACTAAATTTTAGTTCTAAACTTATTTTAATTAGTAAAATTTAAGAATTAAATTTTTTTGTCACTCTTAAACTTTAAACGATCACAGATGATAGTCGTTCAGTTTCGAATTTCACCAATCAATTGCTTTGATCCCTAAATCCAAATTTAACCTACATTTTATCAAAAAATACTCCAAAATTCATAAATCAATTAAAAGTCTATTTTTTTTCATCGATTTTTCTCTTTCGTCATCAAATGAAACTCATCTTTTAATAAGTTGCCGATAAAATTTTTTACTTTAAAAAAATATTTTATTCCTCAGTAAATGAGTCATCAAAAATTTATTGAAAAGTGATAAAAAACACACAACATTAGTGAATAAATTAAATATTTTACAATATTAATAATTAAAATAAAATTAAAAGTAAAATTCAATAATAATTACGATCAAATTTTGCAAAAACCCACTATAAATATGTAAAATAAATATTTATACTGAAGCAGTAAATATTTTGTCTATATGATATTGCAGTAAACAAAAGCAAATAGTTTATCCTTTTTCAACCAAAACGAGCAAAAGCATGACTGCATTAATGGCAAATAGTACTACATTGTCTTTCCCGCACATCCCGCAATACCTTATTCAAAGTTCAAACACATTCAGTATCTTCTTCAACAGATGACTGAATCCCAAATCACTTTCCCACCCAAAAACTTTTCAAACCATCCGGATATATTTTCCCCCTCCTCAGTACCTGTAGTGAGGAGGCTTGTAAGGACCCTCAACAGGCACGCTAATGTAATCAGCTCCTTGGTGAGCTTCGTGAGCTTAGCTCCGAGCTTGCCAAAGTGAAGTGCGGCAACCTTCTCATCTAGGTGCTTTGGCAAGGCGTACACCTTCTTCTCGTATTTGCCGGTCGCCTTCTCCTTCCATAGCTCAAGCTGGGCGATCACCTGGTTGGTGAACGAGCAGGACATGACAAAGCTAGGGTGTCCAGTAGCACATCCCAAGTTCATCAGACGACCTTCAGCCAACACAATGATGCCAGTTTGGGTTTCGGGGAAGACCCACCTATCTGTTTGAGGCTTAATATTGATGCGCTGGACACCAGGGTATGTCTCCAGACCATGCATATCAATTTCGTTGTCAAAGTGACCAATGTTGCAAACAATAGCATTGTTCTTCATCTTCCTCATGTGGTCAACCATGATGATGTCCTTGTTACCAGTTGTGGTGACAAAGATATCAGCCTCGGAGACAACATCTTCGAGGGTCAAAACCTGGAGTCCTTCCATAAGAGCCTGATGCGCGCAGATGGGATCAATCTCAGTGACAATGACATGAGCACCGGCTTGTTTCAAGGCAGCAGCACAGCCCTTGCCAACATCACCATATCCACAGACAACAGCAACCTTGCCGGCAATCATCACATCGGTAGCTCTCATCAAACCATCAGGAAGAGAGTGACGGCATCCATACAAGTTATCGAACTGTTCCAAGAAATCAAATCATATCTACAATAATTATCATTATAACCACAATTTAACAAACTAAAGCATAGCAAGTTAGAGTCTATATTACTCGAATTTCAAAGTAATGATCTAATTTCTCGCCTCTAGAATTTTCAAATAACCTTATAGTCTTACCAAGTATAATAGTTCATACTCCTAACATAAAATCTTGTGTCCAGCCACAGACACAAACAATCATACTCTACCATAGCAATGTTTGAATTCATATCAATGTTACATTCCAACGAACACAGTGCATTGAATATTAAACAACCAAACACAAGATCTGAAGTAATTTACACAAAATAAGAAACCCATTTAATCAGATTTGAAAAAGAAACTAGAGATCTACGCTATAAAGAAGCTGAGAAATATTACCTTGCTCTTGGTGACAGAGTCATTGACATTAATGGCGGGGGACAACAAAGTTCCATTGGCTTGCATTTGGTAAAGCCTCTTAACACCAGTCGTAGTTTCCTCGGAAACGCCGACCAATCTCTCCTTCATCCTTCTATACTTATTGGGATCGGCTTTCAACCCATCTCTGATAACGGTCAAAACAATCTGAAATTCGGCGTTATCGGTCGAAGCCGGATCTGGGACTTGCCCGGTTTTCTCGAAAACCTCTTCGGCTTTAACACCTTCGTGGATCAGAAGAGTAGCATCACCACCATCGTCGACGATCAGATCAGGTCCACCGGTGGGACCCCAATCGAGTGCTCTCTCGGTACACCACCAGTACTCCTGGAGGGTCTCACCTTTCCAGGCGAAAACAGCTGCCGAATCACGGGCGATGGCAGCGGCGGCGCGGTCTTGGGTGGAGAAAATATTGCACGAGCACCAACGGACTTCGGCTCCAAGGGCGGTGAGGGTCTCGATGAGGACGGCGGTCTGGATGGTCATGTGGAGAGAACCGGTGATCTTGGCTCCCTTGAAAGGCTGGGCAGGGCCGAACTCGGTCCTACAGGCCATGAGACCGGGCATTTCAACTTCGGCCAACTCGATCTCAAGTCGGCCGAAGTCAGCCTGAGACATGTCCTTGACCTTGTACTCACGGCCGGCGGCAGTTTTCTCGACGACGAGAGCCATGACGGAAAGAAAAGGGGAAAGAAATCAGTGAAAACACTCCCTTAAACGAGGATTAGAGTGGGATTTGGGAAGAAGGGTGCTATAAATAGACTAAAGATGTGGAAATGGACAGTCAGGATTCGGTGGGTGGGGTTGGTGGATATCATCTAGGTTGTTGACTTATCATATAACTTTAAATTGAAATCATAAACATTCCGATTGATTTAACTAATATATAATAAATTTTACTGTAATGATCTTCACTTTCTCCATTTGTTCTCAGTATGTTATAAGAAATTTTTGAAATTTTTCTTCTTTGTTAAATTTTTTTTTTCGACGATCTTTAATCCTTTTGTTAGTCTTGTATATAAATAAAAATTTATTTTTATTGATGAATTATATTTGCATGTTTTTTTTTATTTTATCAACTTCATCTCATATATGTTTTTTTTGCAGTTTTTTCGTCTACTTTTATGGCAGTTGTTTCGTCTGCTTTTATGCAATGTCAGTCTGTTTTTATAACAGTGTTAGTTTGCCTTTGTGACAGTATTATCTGATTTTATCAGTTTAACGTTCGTATGATGAATATCACTCGAGCTTTGTTAGCAGCGAAGATCGGTGGTCAGTAAAGTTTTGATTCCCTTTTGTGTTGTTGTCGTTTGGCCAAGATCAAGCTGCGAAAGAATTTACTTTCTTCTTAGAGTACTCTTGTCAAAGTAGTAGTATAGCTGGATTTTTATCAGAAGATTGTTAGATCTTTTGAAAGTGATAGGCCTTATAATTTATTGACTTTCACACCTTTAGGACTTTATTGTTCTATTTGATGTATAGAAATTTCAATATTTATGGTGTGATTCTTTTGTAACATTTTCACTTTTGAATACAATTCAGTTTTCAAAAAAATCATAAATCAAAATGGGAATACACACTCTACGAATAAAATTTACGGTGTTAGGCGGTTTCTTTTTTTGGGGTTTGCCTTAGGGTTTCAAATGTTTTCAAGAAAAAAAAGGTTTTTTTCGAAATTTTTTTTCTTAGATCTAGGGAAAGGTAAAATCTTTTGGGGTATATAGTTTAGGTTTTCGGTCACAAAGGTGAAAAAGAATGTGCTTTAAGGGTGGTTTGAGGTTTCCGGCCGCCGGTAGATAGGGCCGGCGCGGTGGCTTACGGTGAAAAGAATAACCGATTTCTGATTTTGTGCCCGATGAACGGTAGCGTTCATCAGTGCTAAGGGGATTCGGCCTGAGTTTTTAAGAAAATGTTCTAAAATTTCCACTTTAGGCAAAAATAATAAGTTTTATACTTTTTTAAATAAACATGATATTTGGTCTTTAAAACCTTCCGCGTTTTCACATTTATCCCCTAAGCCATTTCGCTTTTCAAAATTACAACTCAAGTCCTTGAAACCTTTTTAAAATTTTCAATCTCATCCTAAAATCAATTGATTAGATTTTTTAAAATGGTTTATTCCCATTATGGTCATTCCGTGTTTTAGATGTAACTTTTGAGGGTTTTTGTTTTTTAAAATTACGCCCTGGGTCCCTTTAACTCTCACTCGTTTTAATTTAGTCACTGCTTTTAATTTAATCAGTTTTGAAATGGTTTTTTTCAGTTTAGTCCCTTAGATTTTAGGTTATGTTCAATTAGATCCTAAATCTAGTCTTGTATTTCCCTTTTTACCCTTCCTTCTGCATGCATATTTGAATTTTCAGTTGTATATACAGTTTAATGTTTACTGTTTTATTAGATTGTTGTATATGTTGTGGTTGACAGGCATTATGTTTTTTTTTAGCATATAGTATGTAATACTTTTTTATATGTATGTATGGCAAAATAGTACGTAGTTTTTATAAAGTATATAGCATATAATATCTTATATATATATATAGTATATAATATAACATATACATGCTTAATATAGATGTTAAGAAGTATATGGCAACTTAATATATAGTTATATATATATATATATATATATATCTTTTTTCATATATTGTATAGTTTGAGTGTTTTAATACGTAAAGTCTTATATTGTATAATATAATGTTTATGGCATATAGTTGACATGTGATGTTTAAGCTTTTTTTTTTTTTTTTTATTTCCATCATGTTGATACCTTGCCACATAAGTTTGCATTTGAACATTTAAATTATGTTAATGCGGTGTTTCTTTATTCGGGAATAAATGCGGCCAATTTCAAATGTAGTTAAGGTGGTTTTGCTGTTTATTTTCGAATAACGGACCCTTAAAATAGACTTGTAAGTATAATCAGATTTTAATTTAATCGTAACTTTAATTCGGAAAATTTAATATTAACAAAACAGTAATTATTTATTCTCTTTTTACGGTACCAATTTTTTGGCGGTGTGGGGTGCCAAATCTCTCAGATCCGTAACTGACTCCTGAACCCTGTTTTCGATCGAATCTCTAGTTTCATAGTGTCCGGCCTACCTCAGTGGCCGGTGGCAACTCCGAGTTTTTATTGTTTTTACAAAAACACGAATTTTTAAAGAACCCCCTTTCTCAAATATTTTCAAAAATAAAAAAATAAAAGGAAACATACTAATCATTTTTTAGTGATCTCATTCGACATTAAAAATTTAAATAAAAAAGAGGTCGCTACAGGCGATTAAATGAACAAACGAGTACGAGCTTAAAGAAGTGGAAGTAGAAGATAACAACGCTAATATCAAGGAGCAAGCATTCAATCGAGTCGAATAAAAAATTTAAAGTTAGTCGAGTCTAGAAGTGCTATTTTATAACTCAAACTTTATATGAAAATTTTTCGCGTTTGAGTTGAGTCAAGTCAAGTCAAGTCGAGTTGTTCGAGTTTCTATTCAAATTTAATTGTAAACATTTATAATGTTATGATACTAATTGGTTCCACTTCAAACGGCTTTTTATAACCATATATGATGTACATATATATTTCCTCACATTTTTCATATGTAAAATACACATATCATGCAGAGTTGAGAAACTCGACTCAAACTTAAAAATCGATCCACTAATTATTAAAAAATTTAAATTATTCGAAGTTATATTTTATAGCTCGAACTTTTCTAAAATTTTTCAAGTCAAATCAAAAAATTAAAATTTTTAATCAAGTCGAATTTTATTCACCTTATATTTTTTTACATGTTTAATGTGGATATTTTTCTTGAATTCAACTACATCTTCATTCAATTCTGGTTTGGTATGGACCAATTAGAATGACAGAAAATAAACATGGATTCTTATATTAATTCTTTAGTAGTCCAGGTTAAATATATGGTTGAATATTTAACTAGTGACTGAAAGGTACAAGCAAGTTGATTTTTTTTTTAAAAAAATGGGAAATATCTAAACTATTTAGATTTTATAAACAGGAATAATAATAGTAAAAGTTAAATAATAAAAGCAGTGGCGGAAGGTAGAAGGCACTGTAAGGATGTGACCCTTTAAAATATTAAAATTTTGAAAAGTTTTAAATTAAAATAATGATAAAAATATTTTTAAATATGTATAATTCATTGTTTGTCTTTTATAAGTTTAAAATTTTTAAATGGTTCTTGTGATTAATTTTGAGTTCCATCATTACACGGAAAAGTTTATTTTTTAATATTTTTGAATAAATAATAATAAAAATGATGACTAAATTTCCCATTTTTATTTGATTCTAAATAAAAATTAACTATGTTTATTTTTTAAACCTTAAATATTTTTATTTATCTCATCAATAAGAAAAAATATTTATTTAAATTTAATTATAAAATATATAAATATTAATATAAAATTTTAGAACCGACTTGAGTTGGAGGATTAAACAGAATTTTGACCATAACCAGATCAAACTTGTAGATAGTTTTTGAGAAAAAATTAAGATGGCAAAAGGTCAAAAGTAGCCTTAACAATTAACTTTTTGGTCACTTTAGTCCCTATTCTTTTTTTTTGTCTAAACAACCACCTAACGTTTATTTTTGTTCAAATTTCACCCTCGATGGATGGAAAATCGTTAGTCAACTAACGATCAACGCCTGAAGATGATGTGGCATGTATGCATGGCATGAGGAGATGATGTGGCATTTTGCTGACATGGCATCATGATTTTTTTAAAATAATTACTTTTTATATTAATTTCTAACCAATCAGACGATGCCATATGGAACCATTATATGATGACACGTGGCTGGTTCGTTCTAAGGCATAATATAGAAGCAAAATTCAATAGTTTTGCCAGGGGATTCAAACCTGAGTCACCAAGTTAGAAGACTCAACACACAACCACTAAGCCAACCTACTATGTTGTTATTTTTCATCACTTATTTTATTTATTCATTACTTTATTTGTTTGGAAGTGAAGAAATATTAATTAAAATATTCACTAATATATCCTAAAACCCTAAACCCTAAAAAACTAAACCCTACTAAAAACTAAACCCTAAACCCTTCTCTTCGGCATATGATGGTGTCACGTGGTATCGTCTAATTGGTTAGAATTTATTATAAAAAATTATTTTTAAAAAATACGATGTCACATCAGTAAAGTGCCACGTCATCTCCCTATGCCATGCAAACATGCCATGCCATACGTTGACTGTTAGTTGACTAACGGTTTCCATCAAACGATGGTGAAATTTGAACAAAAATAAATCGTTAGATGGTTGTTTGGACCAAAAAAAAATAGTGACTAAAGTGACCAAAAGGTCAAACGTTGGGCTACTTTGAAGACAAGATCAACTTTTCCATTTTCCCTTCTCTTCAGGGCGGTCCGCACAATCACCAGATCGGTGCTTTGGCTGTTGCCTTGAAACAAGCCATGTCGCCCGGGTTCAAGGCTTATGTGAAACAAGTTAAGGTCTGTGCAGTTACCCTTGGAAAGTACCTGATGAGCAAGGGGTACCAGCTTGTTACTGGAGGGACCGAGAACCACCTTGTTCTTTGGGATCTCCGACCTCTTGGATTGACTGGTATGACAATTGAATCACTTGGCCTCACGATTATCGTTTAATAGCCTTTTCAATTCGATTCTGATCGGTTTTATCATTGTTCTTACAGGCAACAAGGTGGAGAAACTGTGACCTGTGCAACATAACCGTCAACAAGAATGCTGTATTTGGTGACAGCAGTGCATTGGCTCCCGGCGGAGTCCGAATCGGTAAGAATTGCTGTAATAATCATTAACCTTGTGTGCTTTAGTGTGCATCTTTTCTCGTCTGCCACTATTGGTTTGTCTTTGGCAGTGAGAGACGACTGAACACTTAGATCCTTGATTGATATTTTGGTTAAAATGACCCGATTTAGTTTGATGCTGGTTTATGATGCAATTCGCTATCGACAGGTACACCTGCGATGACTTCGAGAGGCTTGGTCGAGAAAGACTCTGAACAGATTGGCGAGTTCCTCCACTGTGCCGTGACCATCACCCTGGTCATCCAAAAGCAGTATGGAAAGCTCTTGAAGGATTTCAACAAAGGTTTGGAAAACAACAAGGAGATCCAAGAGCTCAAAGCCGATGTACAGAAGTTTGCATCTCGTTCGAGATGCCGGGTTTCAATATGTCCGAAATGAAGTACAAGGATTAAATCTCAACTGCTTTCTACGCTTTATTGCTTTTATTATCAGCATCTGGATCTTAAGGAAACTTGCCTCTGATATTTTCTAAGGAGTTGAAAAACAAGGGGGAAATATAAAGTAATTGCTTCCATTTCCAGTTTCCATCTATGGTTTTCCTTGTCTAGGGTTAGTGGTCCATTTGGTATGATTTTTCAAGTTTTTTATGCCCATTTCTTGTAAGAGTTTGCATAAAACTTGTGTACCGATTTATATAACCAATAAACGAGAAATTTGGGTTTATAATTACCTAGCTCTACATCTATAACATATGCTGTCGCACTCGAAAGTAAGCTTCAAATACGGATTTATGAGCTTATAGCAACTAAATGTCAGATATGCTTAGAATTACTTTCCATCCAGTTCTGAATCAGAAAACATCGATCAAGCACATCAAAACAAAGTGATTTATTGAAAACCCTAAAAGTTGTTGAATAGATTTCAAGGATTCCGACATGCCTACAACATTTTGTTTTAGATATTCAACCAAGTTTCCAAGTTAAACAATGCAATTCCACCAGGTAAAACCAAGCACTTCCAACAAATCATTTCGATTTTTTACCTTGTTTCTTCTTGATAACTTCATCAATGTACATGATACCTTTGCCTTTGTAAACTTCTGGAGGCTTGCAACTCCGAACCGTAGCAGCAAACTGATGCACCCTCTGCTTGTCGAGTCCGGTACAGCAAACAACATTGTTTTTGAAGCAGAAAACACGGACAGCCGGAGGAACTGTAAGTTCGACCTCATGACTGTATCCTAGTTTCAGAAATAAGAGTCTTCCCTCGGCTTCAGCTCTGGCTTTGTAACCAACTCCAACAATTTTAAGAAACCGAAAGAATTTAGCTTCCATTATGACCTAAAAAACCACCTGAATAATTGGTAGTCATTTAAAAAACCACTGAAAGGAAACAAACAAACAAACAAACAAACAAACAAACAAATATCCATTCAAAGGAAGTGAATGTAGGAACGGCAACAAGTAGGACATCAGTACCCTAACCAGGTTAGTTTTCATACTATCCAAATCTGATAAATTCATGGTTAACTGTTAAAACTTTGCAACCCTCTCCCTATCATAATATTTTTTGCTAAATTAAGGGGTTTTCGATTCCTTGACCTAAGTCCAAATCGAAATAGAATTCGATCAAGAAATAGCTGTCTAAGGATCTTAAGATGTAGTCAAAGTAGGGTGTAAATTAGACACCAGCTATCACAAGCTACTCGAGTTTGATTTGATCAATTATCTGGTTGAGCTAAGTTATTGAATAAACCAAATTTGAATACCCTAATATATGACTTGAGTTGCTTGCAAGTCTAATAGCCTTTTATTTTTAATTAGTACTGACAAATCACAAATCAAGCTTAAAGTCGAGTTCAAACAAAAATAATCAAATAAGAAGTAGAGCATGAGAATCAAACACATTTTTTACTATGTAAGCAAAAGATTAATCAAGTCTAATAGAACAAGCTCGAGCTATAAAAACGCAACTCAGATTGAACTTGAGCAAAATGCTTCAACCTGCAAAATTTGAGCCAAACTTAAGCTTCTTATAGCTTGAGCTCAGCTCGATTCGATTGCACTCTTGAGCAGTTGCAAAGGCAGCCAAACAAAAACCAGAGCAATTTGAATTGTCAGCGGATCTTAGATGCAACAACAGCAATGACAGGGCAAAGACAAATTTACAGATAACAAACGAATAGAGAGATACAAATTTAAGGGTTAAACTAAATGACATTTCAACAAAGGTAGAACTAAGACCATATTTCATAAAAATTACATCATTTTGACATCGATAGACACAGGATTTCAAGTAGAGGTGGCGTAGCGGGGTCACAGCCGCTATTGCGCGGTGGCGGCGCCGTCCGCCACCACTGTTTTGAGCAGACAACACAAAATCTCATGAATCAAATATAAATCAATCTTCAAGTTAAGTTTAGGGTTTCGAAAATTACCTTAATTCAACTTACCGATCTGTCGGAAACTTGAAGGTCAAGACTCAAGAGAGTGCGAGGGGTGGTGGTGAGAGGCGTTTTAGGCGGCGGGGGTGTGTGGAGAGAGACGAGAGTAGAATAACATGTTCTTTCATACTTATAATTTAGATGTAATTATTATATAAATAATGCGTGTTAATTTATAATTTTATATTAAATTTTGAGTAATATTTTGACCAACAGTGTTAGTCCAAACGGTAATATTTAAATGTAAATATTATATAAATAATGCGAGTTAAAGGTCTTGTATGTGTAAAAAAAATTATTGAAAATTCACCTACCAAATTTAGATGTGTGACACGAATTGATATACTATACAAGTAATCATTAAATTATAAAAATGTTCAAAAAGATAAATTATAAAAATTAATTGTTTTGATCACTAACCTTTCAAATGTTAAGAATTGTTATTAAATTTCATATAACTCTTATAAAATGGTCATTAAATTTCATCAATCTTATGCAATTTCATAATAAGGTATGTTCGTTTTTTTTTAGTTTTTAATAAAACACGTATCTTGTAAATAATTTTTTTAAACTCAAATCTTTAAAAATAACAATATTCCCTTTACTATTGAAACTACTTAGAGGATCAAATGAACACTAATTATTGATTGTTTTATTTACAAGTATAAATTTTATCTCCTTCCTCCTAATTATTGATGTTTTTTTTAACATTCAATGTACAATGTTTATACTACTTAGACTTCTCTTTATCCATAAATAAAATAATATTAAACGCTTAAGCATATTCAATCTCATGTACTCATGTATATTGTACTAATAATAATGTCAATTAAGTTATACTAAATAAGCTATTGATTAAACTTTTAAACTTTTTTAATATTTTTTTAAAAAATATATACATTTTATTTTAAAACTTAATTAATTAAAACGTCCTAAATAACTAGAATTGAAGTTTAAAAATTTAACAAAAAAATTAATAAATAAATATATTTAAAGTTTACATAAACCTATTAATTTTAAGGTTTAGGGATCTACGCAGTAGGTCTAAAGTTTAAGATTTAGGGTTAAAATTTAAAATTATGTTTTAAATTTTATAGTTTAAATATTTTTTTAAATTCTTTTACACAAACTTGTATATGAAGATACAACTCTTTTAAAAAATATCTTATAAAACAAAATAAACCGAAAAAAATAAAGCTTTCCCCTAAAGTTCACTTTTTTTCAATTTGATACCTTTTTTTCTCAAATTTTCTTTTTTATTCAATTTAATTACTGAAAATTTATTTTTGATATATTTTTAGTTTGTATCGTTTTTCACATAACGAAATTTGTTTGCTTTTGTAATGTCATGTCCAAATTTGGTAGCTTTAGTTGATACTGTTCTACTAGTTCTTTCATTTACTTTTTTGACAAATAACATAATCAAAATGAATTGGAATTTGATATTTATCGATTCGAAATGCTTTAAAATCACAAATTTCGAACATAAACACATTTAATTTATAGCAATTTTTATAATCTATATTTGAAAATAATATATATATATATATATATTCATTTTCTTCTTTTTAAAAGTCATTATTACTAGTAAAGTTAAATTTCAAACACCATGAGACAATAAAAGTGAAAATAATATAATGGAGAAAGACAACATTGAATCACAAAGTTAAAAGATATTCATAAGTTGAACACTGCAGCATTCTCATCTTCAATTCAAAGATCTTCAAAAACACCAAAAATATTACCATCCATGTAATTGTTATCCACCAAGCTCACCAAATAGTAGCTGCCCTGAATCTGCAAAAACACGGAATCGACAATGTAAACTCGGACTTTGGGGTGAGTGTCGGATGCAGTATGTCTCCAAAACGTGCATGATCGACTTTTGTTTTTGCATATATTCGAAAATGAGTTGAAATGTCTGACATTGGTGCTTTAGGGATAATCAAAGAGTCGAAAGTCGGAACAACATAGAAAGCATTGGTGCTTTAGGGATAATCAAAGCGAACAACAAACCTGTTCGAGCAATTTTTTGGAAGGATCGCCGTCCGGGTACAAGGCGGACCATGATCGAGACCAGATTTCAAATGCTTCATCCTTCCACACCACGAAACTGGCAGGATCCACAACGGTTGGCTGGATTATTTCTTTAGCCGGGAAGACACCCCAAGTTACTGCATTCACACTTGTGAGATCAATGTTTGATACCAGATTCCCAGTTTTGTTGACAGCGACGTAGGTCAAAGACGAAAAAGACTTGCTCTTTTTCACAAGTGCGTCTAATTTTTCCTGCGAGCAGAAGAACTCGAGATAAGCCTTCTGGTAAACATGTCCTCCAGGGCCACCCCAACCTGCAAGCCATCATATAAGAACAAGTTAGTGCCGATATTGCGCGGGGCTTTTACAATGAGAAGTTGATAGCAGTATTCATTGCAAGAGGTATTCCATCGAACCAAAATCGGGGATACATAAGAAAACATAAGTCGGATACTTGCACATACCAACAGATGGAGAATCAGAGCGCTCCCCGTTGACAGCTGGCTGACTATTGATGGTAAGGAAACCCTTCAAATTGATCTTTCCTAGCTGTTCATGTATGATCTTTGTCTCCGGCTGAAGCCCGTCCAACTCAGACCAAGGGCTACTTCTCGACTTACCCAGACAATAACTTTGAAATTTCTGATAAACCCGGATTCGAGAATACATAATTAAGGACAGTTGAATAGAAAAAGAGAAGATAATAGACCAAATGGACTCCGATCTAGAGATTTCACCTCTTGGATATCATCAATGCTTTTCAATGGGGTAGCCCATTCTTCCTGGAGTTTCTTGTCTCGGGCACGGGGCTTCATGAACTATTGAGAAATTAAATCCACTTAGTTCACACACAGGTTATATCGTCGAAAAGAGAAAGTAAAAGAGGATATTTCATCGACCAAACAAAGTTTGCATTTAACGCCACTTCAACATAAAAGGATAAAGTACATTTTATGTAACTATAACATAGTCTATATGAATATAAATGTGTTTGTCATAAATTCACCGAAATTTGGTGTTCTCTATCAATGAAACAATCCGACACAGAGTTGTTATCGAGAAAGCCAACATACAAGCAGAAGGAAATTGAATGGTCCATAGATACTTCAAATATCATCGATAAGAAACAAATAGCAAAATTCAACCATGTTGTATACCTGATAGTCGGATAGTGCACCATATGATGGATTTTGAGAATCACCCCATCGCCCCTGTGGGTACTGGTCCCAACCAGTAGTCCTGGATATGTAACTCTTTGGACGGTTAGCCCTGCCATCATTAAGCCGGAAAGATCATATATTCAGGATTGTTCACATTATAGTACAACTCGGAAAAGTGCAGGGATCTAGCCAAGAACTGGGCTGCTCAATATTTATCACATACCAAAATATTGGTCGAACATCCTCTTTGACACGAAGGACATTCGCAGGGCGTCTCCAAGGTAAAGACCTGAAAATTTTAGACTCTTCAATAAAACCAAGATTCTGCAAACACAAAAGCTATGATTAGCATGGGGCAAAAGAAAAATGACGAACATTAGCTCAACCCGAAACTATTGCCAAAGTTCAATTCTCATTTACTTTCAATTGCCGAAAAGAAAGTTTCTGACTATCTTCATACCAAGCAAAGCTTAAGTTGAATGAAATTTGTTAGTAAATCCATTACGTATTCCGTACTTGCATATCTTTTCTAAAATAAGTGAACAAAACATAAAGTTTGAGAGTTTTCATACGATGCAAAACTAATGATGAAATATAGGATAATAAGAAATAACCATTAGAATTGCTAATGCAGATTTCTCCATGTTTAACGTATAAAGGTGCAGCGTCTTAATCCCGGTAGCTAAAATCTTGCGGCACATTTCTGTTCCAAGGTGAATCCCATAGGCTTTGACAGCCTCATCATTGTCCTTGATAGGCTCTAAGGCAGCAGTAACCTCATCTGGTATCTATGACGAGTCAATAAAAGTAGATGTTACACTCGAAAATTATTAATCGAATTAACCACCAAATTGCCGTTCATATCCACTCTTCTAAGTAGCCATAACGAATATATCCGATCACTAGTCAAAAAAACATAACAGATAAACATATGCATCATTATCATGATACCACATACCTTAGTTTTGCAAAAACCAGTCATACGAATGAAACCCTTGTAGTTATTAATGGGCATGATACCAGGCACGATAGGACATTTAATTCCGATTTGGCGACAATCATTGACAAATTTGAGAAATATATCGGTATCATAAAACAGTTGAGTAACAATCAGATCAGCTCCTGCATCGACCTACAGATTAAAAAGGGTTTAACACAACAATTAACAACTACATGGAAATCGAGATGTTAAAATTTAGAGCAAAACTTTCAAAATAGCCAATGAGCTAAAAGTAAAACCTTTCTCTTCAAGTAAGTGAGATCATTCTGATAAGCTTCTGGTGTAGCTACACCATTATTTCCGATAGCATCAGGATGAGCCTCTGAGCATAAAAAAACAGAACAACATTAATAATCACAAGCCACAAAAAAAGAAGACTATTTGTAGCCTACAACGAAAAGAAGATCAAAAGGACCTGGATAACCAGCAACTGTTATGCCAAAATAGTCACCATATTTAGCTCTAATATGTTTCACCTAGAACATTGTAAGAAAACTTAGTAACATGTTCCGGAAAAATGGAAGCAATGTAAATAACGAAAGAACAATGATGTTTACAAGATCGAGGGCACAGGCGAATCCGCCTTCGACCTGGACAAACTTGTCCTGGCCGTGAGGCGGGTCACCTCGAAGGGCCAGAACATTCTGAATGCCATTGGACTTAATGGTCTCAAGAGCATGGTCAATCTTCTCAACAGGCATGTTGGTGCACGTGAGATGCATCATTGTTTCGACACATATGATGTTTTGCATCTTGTTAGCAATGTCCAAAGTGAGATCGGCGGTAGAACCACCGGCACCCCATGTGATGTCGCAGAAAGATGGATTATGAGCCACCATTCGATCCATCCTCTCGAACAGGTTGTCCACACCATCCTCAGTCTTTGGAGGGAAGAACTCAAAGGAAAACACCACTTTCCCTTGGTCCTGTAGCAAAGACTGGATCTTTTCTATCACCTTCATTTTTTAATTGGATCCGGGAATCTCAGTGCCAGCAACAACTGCAAAAAAGTGAAAATAAAGAATCGAAAATCAAAACCCAGATTTTTTTAATATATAAACAAGCAAGAAAGATCAAACCCAAACCAAAATCAGAAACAAAAACTGATAATTCAGAGATAAACCCAAGATTCAATTTTGAATAACAGCGTAGAAAAGATCAATAAAAATTAAGAATTTACATTTTACACCAATCATTTGTAAGTAAATCAGATCAGCTGAAACATAAATGATCCACTATACCACAAACTGCACATTTAAGATTCAATAATCTAACAGCCAGTGAACAAAGACAGAATCTTTATATATTCATGGAGCAAAAATGCAACATAAATGTCATGGAAACAAAATATTCCCAGAAAAATATGAAAGAAGGAAAGGGAACTCACAAGAGAGGGGGATTCTGGGATCAAATGAGAGGTGTGAAGCATAGAATGGATGGGAAATTGAGCTTGTATTTGAAAGGTGAGTGGAGAGGGTTGGTGAGGTTGAAATGACAAAGTTGCCGTTCAACAACCCAAAAGTCAGTGTTATCCCACCACACATACCAACTTCCATGACGATACTTTGAGCAATATGATATTATTAGCAAGCTACAAATTCCAATCATATACATTATTTAACCTTCACCAACCATAAACAGCGACATGTTTGATTCACTTCAAAACTTGGAAAAATATTATACATGTTATAATTTGTAGTTTGTTTGTGAAATTAAAGAAAAAAATGGTTGAAGTCTCAGTCCCCATAGCATTACTCGATGTTCATTTTAGGCTTAGTTTCGTATTGATTATGAAAATAACGGTGAGAAAGTGATTTAAAAAGTATTATAGAAAAATAATTTTAAAAAGTTGAGTTTAAGAATTTAATGTTTGATATTGCTGTTAAAAAATATTGTTTGAATGATAAAATATCTATTTTAGATATTATGTCAAAAAGTGATATAAGAAAAAGTGAATTAGATTTAAAAATTAATAAGGTTAAACTTGTCATTTTAAATTCAAACAGGATTTTCGACCCTAAAAGCTAAAAATATAACTTTTAGATTTGGGTCAATAATCACTTTTCAAAAGTGTTTTTTTTTATCAAAATTCAAGTGTTTTTCATTGATTATTAGGGGGAGAAGTGATTTTAGCCCTCCAAACTCAACAAAAAAACGGGACCTTAATCACTCTAAGGCCATGTTTGCGGTTGAGGTTGGGTGAAAAAGGCAGTTTGAAAAGCCAAAAGCAACAAAAAAACATGCAGCTTTTGAGTGTTAAAACCTTGGTTTGCCCAAAAGCAACTAAAAAACATGCAACTTTTGAGTGTCAAAACCTTGGTTTGCCCCCCAAACTAACTTCTCAAACCTTGGTTTGCAAAAGCTATTTTTTTTAGCTTCTCAAACCTTGGTTTTCCCCAAACCTTAGTTTTGTCACCTCAACCGCAAACAAAGCCTAAGTATCTACTATAAAAAAAGTGCATTGTTGTCTCTGTATTATATTTAAAGTTCGTTTTAATACATTCAGTATAGGAAAAAACATTTGAGTTCATGCACATTTGAAAAGTTAACATTATTTGTCTAAAATATTAAAGTTATTATTAGTTAATTTAATTATTTTGATTTAAACACTCTTTATGTTGATCTTAATTTTAAACGCTCATTTAATAATCTTATTAATGCCATACATATCCTTAAATAACACTTCCGGGTCAAACAATTTAAACCCTGTTATCCCTAAATTATCCTCAAATGAAATGATATCTTAAAAAATATTGGTTTATTATATAGAAGATTCTATGACAAAAACAATTACATAGAAGATTCAATCTTCAAGCATATTAAACCATTGATTCTTTGTATTTTTTTAAATTAGAGATAATTATGAATTTGTCATTCTTTTAAAAAACTATGTTTTGCCCCACCCCTAATCCTGACTCCATCATTGCAGTTGTCATATTTCTCTCTCCTTTAAGTTGTGGGTTCGAAGCCCATTAGGCACAAATTTTCCTTCCTCTCCTTCTAATAAGGATTGTTCAAAAAAAAAAAAAATTGAATGTCTTGTCTAGTTCTTAGAATTATTTAAGGTTTGAATTACACTGAATATAAATTAAGAGCTCAACTAAATGATAATTTCCTTTCTGAAGAATGAAATTTATTTGATTTTCAACTCAAAAAAGATAATATTTTTCTATCTCTAAATGGTAAATTTCTTATACAAAAATAGTTTTTTAATTTTCCAAAATAGGTTCAATCTCTCTTGTTTGAGTGTTTTTGTAATTCCTCAAAAAAAGTGATTTTTGTAAAAACTTCATTAAGTTTAAATCAATTAACGCCAAAATTAAAATACTGATATACAATAAAAAAATTGTCAAATTACGGTTTAGGTTTATTTACTATGCTTAAATTGGGACTTAGTCCCTATACTTTCTTTCAGCATAATTTGATCCTTTAGTTTTATACTCTTATTATTTAGTCAAATAGATCACACTGTTAATTATTCTGGTTAAATTGTTGATGTGTATTTTTGTTGAAAATACCTAACCTTACATGGAAGAAAAAAAAATGCAAATATGATAGATAAGTCGGAAAGGAGAGTTTTTTTTAAGGTATTAATATTTTAATTGGAATATTTAAGAATATCAATTATTTAGACTAAATAATAATATTTATTAAAAATAAAGATCAAATTATCTTAATTAAAATGTAGGATTAAATCCTATTCTATAATATAAGGACAAAA